>LR754825.1:6158-26727 GCA_902729485.2 Mus minutoides | reverse complement strand
CTACTAGAGACTTTCCAGATCCACGTGTGACCTCTACAGCTGGGCTACACATGTGTATTTGACACACCTTATTTGTAAATCCATAAGAATTAGGATAAAATTGTAACACATTACAGACCACAGTGGTTGTGAGGACTATCTGTCACAGCTTGTGCTTTTGATTAAACTAGACAAGGAATCCATACTTGATACGGAAATTACAAGATACAGATGCAAAAAAAAAAACCCTAAAAAGCTAAAGTACACTTTAATTCACCCACAGAAATTTATTCTAATATTTTACTATTGATTCTCCTTGTTATTCCAATGCTTTTATACACATATAAAATATTAAGTTGAAAGGGATTTGTATGCATGGGTTGATGCATGTAACATATTTTCCCACCTACTTTGGATAAACTAATTTGAGGTAGAAGTGATACAGGGTTTAATTTAACTTAAGCTAGCCTCAAATTCATTAGATAGCCAAGTAGGGTCTTGACCTTATGATCTTCCAGCCTTGTGTGTTGGGTTCTGAGATTTTTAGGCATACACCACAGTGCCTCGTATATCAACTTCAACTACTTAGTACCGTCTACCATCTTACTTTCCATTCCAATTCAATCATTGGACACAAACAATAATTACAGCCATCTTGTTGTGGTAAATAGTATTTGGGGGTTTCTTACCCCACTTAAATCATAGAGGTATCAAATAGACACAAAAGACTTTATATTTATAGTAAGCTTTAAAGCTATTTTCTCTACTTCCCTGTCAGTCACCCTACAATATCACTTGTCATGTCCAACCTCGAACATTCCAAGTCCCAGGCCAGCCTTTATGACCATGAACTCACTATCCACCTATCCCATGGCATCTTCTTCCTCCTCTCTTTCCCTTGTAGCTTCTCACCAGACTCCAAGCCCCATCTACCTCTCTTCCTCATAACTCCAGGCTGTAGGCATTTTATTAATCAATCACAGAAGGCAGGAAAGACACGGTAGAAATGATGTAATTGTAATCCCAAAAATTATTTTAAAAAGTCGTACCAGGCTTTATGTGCATGAGATCCAGAGATTAGGTCTTGTATTAGAGCACATGAAATATTACTTATACCTTTTCTCTCAGACTCAACATCTTAAACCTAGAGAAAAGTAGTCCTCTTAGACAGGGCCATATCAGTCAGTATACACATTAAAATGAAAGTGGTACCAAGAAAAAAGTCCATAACACAAAATGCCTACATAAAAAAAGTAGAAAGATTTCATACTGGCAACTTAATAACACATCTGAAAGTCTAGAACAGAAACAAGCTAAGTAATCACTCAAAAAAGGAGTAGCCATCAAGAAATTATCAAAATGATAGCTGAAATCAATAAATTAGAAAGAGAATCCAAAGAATATATGAAACTTAGAGTTGGTTCTTTGAGCAAATCAACAAGATAGACAAACCCTTAATAATACTATCTGAAAGATAAGAGAATTTCCACATCAATAAAATCTAAAATGAAAATGAGGACATAGCAACAGACAATGAAGGAATCGGGAGATTTTTACAATCATAAAAGGCCAGTGTGCCTCCAAATGGCTGATTGTTTGTATCCTTCTCTTTGTTTCTATTTGGTTGATTTTGGTCCAGAATTTGACTATGACCTGCCATCTACTCCTCAATGGTGCATTTGCTTCTTTTCATTCTAGTGCTTTCAGGTGTGCTGTAAGTTGCTAGTGTAGGATCTCACAAATTTATTTACCAGGCACTTACTGCTATGAATTTTTATCTTAGCACCTCTTTCATTGTGTCGAAAGTTTGTGTATGCTGTGTCATCGTTTTCATTGAATTCCAGGAAGTCTTTAATTTCTTTCTTTATTTCTTCTTTTACCAAGTTATCATTGAAGTCGAGACTTAGTCCATGGTGATCTTATAGAATACATGGGCTTATTTCAATCTTCTTATATCTGTTGAGGCCTGTTTTATGACCGATTATATGGTCAATTTTGGAGAAGGTACCATCAGGTGCTGAGAAGAAGGTATTTTCTTTTGTTTTAGGGTGAAATTTTCTGTATATATATTTTAAATCCACTTGGTTTATACACTGTATTAGATTTACTGTGTCTTTGTTTAGGTTCTGTTACAATGACCTGTCCATTGGTGATAGTCGGGTGTTGAAGTCTCCCACTATTGTTGTGGGGGTTCAATGTGTGTTTTGAGCTTTAGTAAAGTTTCTTTTATGAATGAGGGTACCCTTGCATTTGGGACATAGATGTTCAGAATTATGACTTTCTGTTGATGGATTTTTCCTTTGATGAATGTAAAGTATACTTTCCCATCTTGCTTGATAATTTTTGGTTGAAAGTCTATTTTATTGGATATTAGATTACAACTCTGACTTATTTATTGGGATCGTTTGTTTGGAAGACTTTTTCCCAGCCTTTTACTCTGATGTAGTGTGTTTATCTTTGTCATTGAAGTGTGTTTCTTCTATACAGCAAAATGCTGGACCCTGCTTGTACATCCAGTCTGTTAAATGATGTCTTTTATTACGATGTCCATTGACATTGAGTGATACTAAAGATAGATGATTGTTGTTTCCTCTTATGTTTGGTGCTGTACAAGGTACTATGGCTCTGCGATTCTCTCCTTTGGATTTTGTTCTCAGATGATTAATTTCTTCTTTTGTCTTTGGTGTAGGTACCCTTCTTTTTTTATTAGTATCATTTTTTATTTTTTTGAGACAGGGTTTCTCTGTGTACCCTTGGCTGTCCTGGAACTCACTTTGTAGACGAGGCTGGCCTTGAACTCAGAAATCCGCCTGCCTCTGCCTCCCAAATGCTGGGACTAAAGGTGTGCGCCACCACGCCTGGCTGGTACCCTTCTTTTGTTGGAGTTTTCTTCTAGAATCCTCTGTAGGGCTGGCTTCATAGATATAGATAGATATTGTTTAAATTTGGTTTTGTCATGGAATATTTGATTTCTCCATCCATGACAATTGAGAGTTTGCTGGGTATAGTAGCTTGAGCTGGTTTTCATGTTCTCTTTGGGTCTGCATGATATCTGCCCTGGCTCTTCTGGCTTTATGTGTCTCGCCAAGTGTCCACGGGCGTGTTTGAACCACATGCTGCAGAACTCCAGTAGGATCCACTACACCTTTGGCTTGCCGGGTCTGCTGGGAGCACTTACCTACTACTGCCTTCAGATAGCGACAGAGCCCAAGTACTCAGATCTCTGGATCATTACCCAGATGGTCACTCACATTGGGGCTCTCAGCATCGCTGTGGCGATGGGTATGGTGACTGGACTCCTCACAGGTTGTCTTCTAAGTGTCAAAGTGTGGAGGGCTTCCCATGCGGCCAAGTACTTTGATGATCAGACTTTTTGGGAATTCCCACACTTGGCTGTTGGATTTTAAGTGAAATCATCTGAAAATGAGGCCGGGCAAGGAGATGTCCTTTCTTTGTGTCCCGTTTGTCTACATCCTGTGTTACAAGAAAGGCTTCCAAGCGGTTATCTAAGTTTAGATAGTATGTTTGGTTTCATGATAGATGCTGTCAATACTTTGGGCTGAAGACCTCATTAAAGTTCTGGTCCAATTCTAAAAAAAAAAAAAAAAAAAAAAAGTGACTCGTCCCTTTTCCCTTATAGCTTTTAATATCCTTTCTTCTGTGCATTTAGATATGACAAGAGGATTTTCTTTTTTGGTTCAATCTATTTGGTGATCTGTAGGCTTCTTCTATATTTATGGCCATATCTTTTTCTACGTTGAGGAAATTGCTTACGATTTTGTTGCAGATGTTTTCTTGTCCTTTGGGCTGGGGTTTGGAGGGTTGGTATATGTTCGTGGAGATGGGTGGAGGAGGATTTGGATGAGGAATTCTGGGTGGGTGGACTGGAGAGCATAACAACTGGAGTGTAAAAAAATTAATTAAAAATAAAAATTAAAAAAATAAAAAACACTGTAAGATTTCCCATGTTCAAGAATACATTGAGTTGTTGCAGAAGATGGCTTAGTCAGTGATCAATGGAAGGAGGCCCTTGTCCTGTGAAGGTTCTATGCCCCAGTAAAGGGGAATGCAAGGGCCAGGAGGCAGGAGTGGGTAGGTTGGGGAGCAGGGGGAGGTGGGAGGGCATAGGGGATTTGGAGGGGAAACTAGGAAAGGGTATAACATTTGAAATGTAAAAAAGAAAATATGTAATAATAAAAAAAGAACAACCCCCACGAAAGAATACATACAGGTAACATAATAAAATCTCAACATACTAAAAGCAATCATCAAATTTAATACAAGCACCCTTCAAAATTCCAGCACAAATTTTTTACTGACATTGAAAGGACCATAGTAAATTTCATAGGGAAAAACAAAAACCCCAGGATATCTAAAACAATCATGGACAATAAAAGAATTCTGGGAAATAAGACCATCCTTTATTTTAAGCTGTCTTACATACCTGAATGGATCTTCAGAAAAAATNTCAAATTTAATACAAGCACCCTTCAAAATTCCAGCACAAATTTTTTACTGACATTGAAAGGACCATAGTAAATTTCATAGGGAAAAACAAAAACCCCAGGATATCTAAAACAATCATGGACAATAAAAGAATTCTGGGAAATAAGACCATCCTTTATTTTAAGCTGTCTTACATACCTGAATGGATCTTCAGAAAAAATGGTGCTTGTCAGATTGGATATCTATATGTCAGAAGGATTTAAACAGATCCATGTTTGTGATGCTGAACTAATCTCAAGTCTGTGTGGTTCAAAGACCTCAACACAAATCCAGGTACATTACATCTGATAGAATTAAAAGTGGAGAACAACCTTCCATTCACTGTCACAGGGGACCACTTTGTGAACAGAACACCAAGAGTGCAGGCACTAAGACACAAGTAAGCTAGTCCTCCTATTTTTGTCTGAAGGCAGAAGCCTTGTTCCACATGCAAATCCTATGACCAGAATGGAAAGTTGGCTATGTGACTCAATGGGTAAATGAGTGGTGATACAGCAATTTAATTTAAGAATTTAGTTAGTTTAAGTAAGAGGAAAGCAAGGCCATTGACCTGGGGAGCAAAATTCTGGGATCAAGGATATCTGAGCCAGCCAAACATAGGACAGTTTGTCTCAGATCCATTTTATTATAAGGCTGCAGGTATAGCTGTTCTAGAATTAATCTCCCTTCCCAAGTAGAAATCATTCCACATAGTTATGAGGTTAATCATGTAAAAAAAACTCTTTAATGATAGCATGGATTCAGTTCTTGCTAAAAGAAGTTCTTGGCTCAAAGAAGACCCAACCTAGAAGAGAATTTGCTTTCTATATATGCTGTCAAACTTAAGTCTCTTTTAGGTGCAGATTCTATGGTATACTTTGGACAATTTAAATAGGGACAAGAGACTGCAAATCTACCAAACATGAAAAATGGAGATTTATAACCGAAATTTATCTTATAAATTTATAAATTTATCTCATAATGTATGATCTAAAAGGTAGATTGAAAACATGTACCAATGGCACAGTTCTCACACATACAAAGACAGAGAACACAAATAAAGAAGACATCAAGGAAAAGTGATCTAACAACTCTGTGGTTGCAGATCTCAGATGAACAGCTATGATGTGCTATTCTATCTTTAGAATAAGGCTGCTTTTGCCTCTGAGCATGCTAGTTCCAAGGAAGACCACAGCAGTGCCTAAGTCCAGACCAGAAGGAGTTCATTTTGACTAGCCCTGACTGCTCCCTGTCTCAGGACTATAGAGAATTCCTTTTAACCTTCATTTTTATTTTATGTGCATGGATGTGTTGCCTGCATTGTCTATGTGCAGAACCTGTAAGGCCAGAAGGAACATCAGATCTATTGGGACCTGAGTTACAGGACATGATTAATTACCAACTGGTTTCAGGGAATGGAACTTGTCTTCTCCCTAACAAACCTCAGTGCTTTTGACTAGCATGCTGTCTCTCTTGCTGTGCATTATGTTATTCCTTCCCTCTTTCCATGCCTTCCCTAATTCTTCCCTTTCAAACCATTCATTTTAAGTATGTTGGAGAAAGTTTGTACAAATAGAGAAATAAAACATGGCTGAGTGCATTTCTGTTGGTTGTGTGTATACAGTTCAGGAATGAACAGTTGGCATTGGATAAGCAATGAGAAAGCGCATCTCTGCCTCAGGCTAATACTCCCATTTGTAAGACCTTTGCTGTCTTTCCACTTTCATGGTAACGGTATTCCTCAAGACCTGTAAAGCAAATTAAACTCTTTCATAAGTTGCCTTAGACATTGTATTTTTCTCACAACAACAGAGAAGGCATTAATACACAAACACAAACTTTTACACCTGCAAGAGTTATTTCACAGAAATGAGATTTGTGAAATCTAAAGACGTTCCCTTACTGTTACATATGGCTTTTGTCCATATGAGTTTGCAAGTGTAAACAAAAACAAAAACAAACAAAACAAAATAGTTTGAATTTATTTGCTGATGCTTGTCACTTTTGTAAAAAAGAATAATCTTGAGTAACCCAATGTAAGTGTTTTGGCTAAGATTTTACCAGATTCTTTGTGGTTATTGATTACCTTTTTTTTTTTTTTTTTTTTTTTTTTTTTTTTTTTTTTTTTTTTTTTTTGATAAAGAGTTTCTCTATGTAGCCCTGGCTGTCTATGAACTCACTCTGTAGACCAGGCTGGACTCAAACTCAGAAATCCCCCTGCCTCTGCCTTCTGAGTGCTGGGATTAAAGGCCTGTACCACCACTGCCTGGCCATAGATTACTTTTCAAATCCTCAAAGACTATTGTGATATGCAAACGCTTTAACAGATTGACTACATCCTAAAGTCTTACTCTTGTATAAAGATACCAGAGAGTACTAAACTTTAATACACTGACTACGTTTATGTGGTTTCTCTGCATTATGACTTTTCTCATGGTTTCTAAGACTACTGCTACATGCAAAAGCGTTACCACATTGTTTATTCATAGCAATTCTCTCCAGGATGTGTTCCTTTATGTATTCATAGATAACTGTGTTGTGAAAAGTTTTTATCACATTGATTACATTTAGTAAGTTTTCTTTTCTTTTCCCGGGGGCGGCCGGGAGCAAGTGTAGCTGTGGGAGCGAGCCGGTGGGAGCGAGCGGGGTCGAGCAGAGCAAGCAGGGTTGACCGGAACAATGGAAAAAAAAAAGGCTACACCAGCTTGTTTCTTTGATCCATTTGCTTGGAATATCTTTTTCCAACCCTTTATCTTGAGGCAATGTCCATCACTGAGCTCTATTTCTTGTATACAGTAAAAGGATGGATTCTATTATAGGATTCATTCTGTTAGTCTGTGCCTTTTTATTGTTGAATTGAGGTCATTCATATTGAGAGATACCAATGAACAGTGGTAATTCCTGGTCTTTTGTTATTGTTGGTTGCAGTGGTGGTCTGTGTGTAATTGTGTGTGTTAGTATGAGTGAGAGTATGTATGTGTGCACACGCATGCGTATGTATGCTTTCCTTCTTTTGGTTTTGCAGGTAATGTGATATTATTTACTTTGTGTATTTTCTTTTTTGTTTTTTTGTTTTTTCGAGACAAGGTTTTTCTGTATAGCCCTGGCTGTCCTGGAGCTCACTCTGTAGACCAGGCTGTCCTCAAACTCAGAAATCTGCCTGCCTCTACCTCCTGAGTGCTGTCTTTTCTTGAGTGTATTTAACTTCCTTGGCTTGAGTTTTCTCTTACAATACCTTGTTTTAGGGTTATATTTGTAGTAGATATTGTTTTACTTTGACTCATCATGGACTTCTAATACTCTGCCTTTAAGGACATTCAATTTTTTCTGGGTATAGATATCCTAGTTGGCACCTGTAGTTTCTATGAGTCTGCAGCATATGTTTCCAAATCCTTTGGCTTTTTAAATATACATTAAGAAGACAGGTTCAGTTTTAATTAGGTCTGCTTTTATATGTTCCTTGATTTTCTTCATTTGGTTTTTGTTGGTTTCTTTCTATTGCTATTTTCACATTTACTCTGTATGTTTAGATTTTCATTGGTATATAACAAAGGGACCCTTTTAATTTCTTATGCTTCTTTTTTTCTAATTTATTTGGTATTTTAGATGCTTCTTGTACCTTAACAGGCATCTTCTTCTGTAGGTTAGGAAAACTTTCATTTATAATTCTGTTGAAAATATTTTCTAGAACTTTCCATTTTATTCTTATTCCTCTATTCCAATCATTTGTTGTTTTTGCCTTCTCATAGGTTGCAGAATTCCTGGTTGTTTAGTGCCAGGAAACTTCTAAAATCAACTTTTTTTTTAACAGATCTTGCCTGAGTTAATTTGTAAAACCAGTATAGGACACTGGTCATCTGCAAATAGTGTGGGGGTAGGTAGGTTTGTCACAGCAGTCCATCTGTCTTCACAATGACAGAAGCCTTTTCTATGGGGTCTTCACAGGAAGGGCAGGTAGGGATGGTCTATGGTATCTATAGGAGTCATGGATGGGGAGAGGAAGCTTCCACTGGTATTCTGTTCCAGAGGTAAAGGCAATTGAGATTTGCACCTATGGTAACAGATAGGGGTGTAGGTCTTTGGACAGACTACCTAGTCTTCTGGCAGGAATGGCCTTTGGTTGAAGAGGTGGTATTTGCCCAGATTTAGGGTCCTGGACACAAAGATGAGGTAAGGAGAGAAGGGCAGATGGGGTGATCTGTGGTATCTGTTCCCTTCCCCCAGCCTTGAGCAGGCTAAATAGACCTTAAGTGTTTGCCACAGTTGTTTTTCAGTTCTGGCCTTGCCACATCTGCAACTTCCTACAGGAGCAGACTGCCTGCTGAGTTTGCTTTGCAGCATAATCCAGCTGAAACAAAGAATGGGTCTGTGGGCTCTCCCTATATAAATACATTGCTAAACTTTCAACCTTGATGAGAAAGTTTGTTTTGGTTTCAAATTTCTCTCATCATCCCTCCTTACTTTTTAATTTCCAGTCTCCTTTCAGGTACCCAGTTCATCTATGGCTGCTAGACAGCTACATGTATCTGCAGGAGATCTGGACATGGGGAGAGGAGGCTGCAGCACTAGGGGCAACCCTGAGTATTAAGGCTCAGGGAACAGAGAGTGGGGAAGGTCCAGAGGCATCCTACCTGGTCCCATACCCAATACCTTAATACTGAGGCATCTGGTTCCCAGGGCTCTTTTTTTTTTTTTTTGTAACAGAACCAATTTTCCCGCCCCGCCTGCGAGAGAGAGAGAATGGGGGCCAGAGTCCTCCTGCGTGCAATCCTTTATTAATCCATGTGGGANGGGATCTGAGCAGAGTTCAGAATCCAACACCCAGCCTAAGCTGAGAGACTCATAATCATCTCCTACTGCAGATTCAAGGGATCTGACACCCTATACTTTGTGTGTCACCTGAAAACACATGGAAGACATTCTCTCTTACACACACCTATATACACACACAAATGGGGATGGACTTGTTTACAAAAGTGCTTATGACTTATAAAGCAATTAGTGTAAAACAGGCTGCTTTGGTATATAGTGCAAATAGACTGTTTATTGAAAAATCTGCTTTCTTGCATTTAGTTCTTAAAAGTTTGCATTTCCTCACACTGGTGTAGTCGTGTATCCAATCATCAATCATAGGAAACAAAAATCGTTCTAAGTGATCCTAACTGGCATCCTTTTCTTTATCATGAGGGAATGAAATATTTTTATATTCAAATGTATTTGCTCCAATGTTAAATCACTTCTATGTTTAAGTGAATCTCTTCAACTGGAGTAGCCTTGTACTCCCAATCCATTTTCTCCTATTGTCAAGGGAGACAACAGGAATGCACAGAGTGAATGCAGGCCAATGATTTTTCATTTCTTTAATTTTTCATTTTAGCTACAATCCTGCAGTTCTTGTTTAAAGGGCTGTGTTATAGTTATAGGTCTCTGATTGTGTCTCCTTTCATCAGTGCAGTCATCTATGTTGTGCATTTTATTAATTATAATGTAATTATATTGCTATTTCTCTGGGAAATGTCTTCTGCTTTTGTCTTCTGAAACTTAACTACATTATAAATTGATTTAGTGTTCATTAGTTTGGGGACATTGAGTGGAGAAACAATTTTAGTTTTCTCTTCTTCATTGTAAAGAATTGCCCCTCCTCATGTCTTGGCAAATCTGGGTTTTCCAGTTGTTTCACACATCAATGTCTGGGATTTTGTTACATAAGTGATTGATATGGTTGACATACTGGTTTTGGGTTTTTACAGCTTCTTCACTTATAATTGTCTCTGTGTCCTAATTGTTTTCAGTTCTCAATATTTCAGAACCTGCAGTCTTCTGAGGAAGCATGAACTGAGGGTGTGCCCTCATCAGATTAACTGGTTGCTATATCTGTGAGAGATTGTGCTTTAGTTAGGGTTTTACTGATGAAAACAGATACTATGACCAAAGCAACTCTTTTTTTTTTTTTTTTTGGTTTTTCCAGACAGGGTTTCTCTGTGTAGCCCTGGCTGTCCTGGAACTCACTCTGTAGACCAGGCTTGCCTCGAACTCAGAAATCCACCTGCCTCTGCCTCCCAAGTGCTGGGATTAAAGGCATGCGCCACCACTGCCCAGCTGGACCAAAGCAACTCTTATAAGAATAACATTTAAGTTATCCTTTGAGTCTGGTTTACAGGTTCAAAGCTTCAAGCCATTATCACAAAGGTAGGAACATGGCAGCATCCAGGCAGGCTTTGTCTAGGAGAAACTCAGAGTCCTACACCTTCGTCTGAATACTACTAGCTGAGTACTGGCTTCCAGGTAGCTAGAATGAAGGTCTTTTTATTTTTATTGTTTTTAACAAATTTTTATTAGATTTTTTTCATTTACATTTCAAATGCTATCCTGAAAGTCCCATATACCCTCCCCCAACCCTGCACGCCAACCCACTCACTCCTCCTCCCTAGCCCTGGCTTTCCCCTTTACTGGGGCATATAATCTTTGCAAGACCAAGCGCCTCTCCTCCCAATGATGGACAACAAGGTCATCGAAGCTAGAGACATGAGCTCTGAGGGTCCTGGTTAGTTCACATTATTGTTCCTCCTATAGGGTTACAGACCCCTTCAGCTCCTTGTGTACTTTCTCTAGCTCCTCCATTAGGGGCCTTATAAGATGACTGTGAGCATCCACTTCTGTATTTGCCAGGCACTCACATAGCGTCACAAGAGACAGCTATATCAGAATCCTGTCAGCAAAATCTTGCTTGCATATGCAATAGTGTCTGCATTTGGTGGCTGATTATGGGATGGCTCCCCATGTAGGGCAATCTCTGGATGGTCCTTCCTTCTGTCTCAGCTCCTAACTTTTACTCTTTAACTCCTTTCATGCGTATTTTGTTCCCCATTCTAAGAAGGAGCTATGTATCTACACTTTGGTCTTTTTCTTCTTGAGTTTCATGTGTTTTGAAAATTGTGTCTTGGATATTCTATGTTTCTGGGCTAACATCTGCTTATCTGTGAGTGCATATCATGTGTGTTCTTTTGTGATTGGGTTACCTCACTCAGGATGATATCCTCCAGATCCATCCATTTGCCTATGAATTTCATAAATTCATTGTTTACAACGACTGAGTAGTACTCCATTATGTAAATGTACCACATTTTCTGTATCCATTCCTCTGTTGAGGGACATCTGGGTTCTTTACATCTTCTGGCTATTATAAATAAGGGTGCTATGAACATGGTGGAGCATGTGTCCTTATTACCAGATGGAACATCTTCTGGGTATATTCCCAGGAGAAGTAGTGCTGTATCTTCCAGTAGTACTATGTCCAATTTTGTGAGGAACCGCCAGACTGATTTTCAGAGTGGTTGTACAAGCTTGCAATCCCACCAGCAATGGAAGAGTGATCCTCTTTCTCCACATCCTTGCCAGCATCTGCTGCCACCTGAATTTTTGTTTATAGCCATTCTGACTGGTTTGAGGTGAAACCTCAGGGTTGTTTTGATTTGCATTTCCATGATGATTAATGATATTCAACATTTTTTTCAGGTGCTTCTCAGCAATTGCATATTCCTCAGTTGAGATTTCTTCCTTTAGCTCTGTGCTCCATATTTAATGGGGTTATTTGATTTTCTTAAGTCTAGCTTCTTGAGCTCTTTGGATATATTGGATATTAGTCCCCTATCTGATTTAGGATTGAAAACATACTTTCCCAATCAGTTGGTGGCCTCTTTGTCTTATTAACAGAGTCTTTTGTATTACACAAGCTTTACAATTTTATGAGGTCCCATTTGTGGATTCTGGATCTTACAGCACAAGCCATTGCTGTTCTCTTCAGGATTTTTTCCCCTGTGCCCATATCTTGGAGGCTTTTCCCCACATTCTCCTCCATACATTTTAGTCTCTGGTTTTATGTGGAGTTCCTTGATCCACTTAGACTTTACCTTTGTACAAGGAGATAAGCATGAATCAAATTGTATTTTCTACATGATAACTACAAATTATTCCAGTACCATTTGCTGAAAATGCTGTATTCTTCCCGGTGAATGGTTTTAGGTTCTTTTGCAAAAATCAAGTGACTATAGGTGTGTGTGTTTATTTTTGGGTCTTCAATTCTATTCCGTTGATCTACCTCTCTCTTGCTGAACCAGTACCATGCAGTTTTTACCACAATTGCTCTGTAGTACAGCTTGAGGTCAGGCATGGTGATTCCACCAGAGGTTCTTTTATTGTTGAGAATTGTTTTTGCTATCCTTCATTTTTTGTTATTCCAGATGAATTTGCAAATCGCCCTTTCTAACTCTGTGAAGAATTGACTTGGAATTTTGATGGGGATTGCATTGAATTGTAGATTGCTTTCGGTAAAATAGCCACTTTTACTATATTAATCCTGCCAATCCATGAGCAAGGGAGATCTTTCTATCTTCTGAGATCTTCTTTGATTTCTTTCTTCAGAGTCTTGAAGTTCTTATCATACAGATTTTTCACTTCTTTAGTGAGAGTCACACCAAGGTGTTTTATATTTTTTGTGACTCTTGTGAAGGGTGTTGTTTCCCTAATTTCTTTCTCAGTCTGTTTATCCTATGTCTAGAGAAAGGTCATTGATTTGTTAGAATTAATTTTATATCCAGCTACTGTGCTGAAGTTGTTTATCAGGTTTAGGAGTTCTCTGGTGGAATTTTTAGGGTCACTTATACATAGTATCATATCATCTGCAGAGAGTGACATTTTGACCTCTTCCTTTCCACTTTTACCCCCTTGACCATGTTTTGTTGTCTAATTGCTCTGGCTAGGACTTCAAGTACTATATTGAATAGGTAGGGAGAACGTGGGCAGCCATGTCTAGTCCCTGATTTTAGTGAGATTGCTTCCAGTTTCTCTCCATTTAGTTGGATGATGGCTACTGTTTTGCTGTATATTGCTTTTATTATGTTTATGTTTGGACTTGAATTCCTGATCTTTCCAAGACTTTTATCATGAATGGGTGTTGTATTTTGTTAAATATTTCCACAGCATATAATGAGATGATTATGTGGTTTGTCTTTGAGTTTATTTATATAGTGGTTTACATTGATGGATTTCCATATATTAAACCATCCCTGCATCCCTGGGAAGAAAAGATCATGTGGAATGATCGTTTTGATGTGTTCTTCGATTTGGTTTGCGAGGATTTTATTGAGTATTTTTGCATCAATATTCATAAGAGAAATTAGTCTGAAGTTCTCTTCTTTGTTGGGTCTTGATGTGATTTAAGTATCAGAGTAATTGTGGCTTCATAGAACAAATTGGGTAGAGTACCTTTTGTTTCAATTTTGTGGAATAGTTTTGAGGAGTAATGGGATTAGGTCTTCTTTGAATGTCTGATAGAACTCTACACTAAACCCATCCTGTCCTGGACTTTTTTTGCTTGTGAGAGTATTAATGACTGCTTCTATTTCTTCTTTAGTGGAAATGGGGCTGGTTAGATCATTAATCTGATCCTGATTTAACTTTGGTACCTAGTATCTGTCTAGGAAATTGTCCATTTCATCCAGGTCTTTCAGTTTGTTTGAGTATAAACTTTTGTAGTAGATCTGATGATGTTTTGGATTTCCTCAGGTTCTGTTGTTATGTCTCCTTTTTCATTTCTGATTTTGTTAATTAAGATACTGTGCTTGTGCTCTCCTGTTAGTGTGGCTAAGGGTTTATCTATCTTGTTGATTTTCTCAAAGAACCAGCTCCTTGTTTGGTTGATTCTTTGAATAGTTCTTTTTGTTTCCACTTGGTTGACTGCAGCCATAAGTTTGATTATTTCCTGCCATCTAATCCTCTTGGGTGAATTTGCTTCCTTTTGTTCTAGAGCTTTTAGGTGTGCAGTCAGGCTGCTAGTGTATGATTACTCTAGTTTCTTTCTGGTGGCACTCAGAGCTATGAGTTTTCCTCTTAAGAATGTTTTCGTGGTTTGGGTATTTTATGTCTGCATTTTCATTAAACTCTTATAAGTCTTTAATCTCTTTCTTTATTTCTTCCTTTGGCCAAGGTACCATTGAGTAGAGTGTTGTTCAGCTTCCCCATGAATGTTGGCTTTCTATTATTTATGGCGTTATTGAAGATCAGCCTTAGTCCATGGTTATCTGATAGGAGGCATGGGATAATTTCAATATTTTTGTATCTGTTGAGGCCTGTTTTATGATCAATTATATGGTCAATTTTGGAACAGGTGCCATGAGGTATGAGAAGAAGGTATATCCTTTCGTTTTTGGATGAAATGATCTGTAGATTTTTGTTAAATATATTTGTTTCATAACTTCTGTTAGTTTCAATGTGTCTCTGTTTATTGTCTGTTTCTAGGATCTGTCCTTTGATGAGAGTGGGGTGTTGAAGTCTCCCACTATTATTGTGTTACATACAATGTGTGCTTTAAGCTTTACTAAAGTTTCTTTAATGAATGTGGCTGTCATTGCATTTGGAGCATAGATATTGAGAACTGAGAGTTCATCTTGGAAGATTTTACCTCTGATGTGTATGAAGTGACCCTCCTTGTCTTTTTTCATAACTTTGGTTTGGAAGTCAATTTTATTTGATATTAGAATGACTACTCCAGATTGTTTCTTTAGACTGTTTGCTTGGAAAATTGTTTTCCAGCCTTTTACTCTGAGGTAGTAGTGTTTGTCTTTGTCCCTGAGGTGGGTTTCCTGTATCCAGAAAAATGTTGGGTCCTGTTTACGTAGCCAGTCTGTTAGTCTATGTCTTTTTAGTGGGGAATTGAGTCCATTGGTATTAAGAGATATCAAGGAAAAGTAATTGTTCCTTCCTGTTATTTTTGTTGTTAGATTTGGGATTCTGTTCCTGGGGCTATCTTCTTTTAGGTTTGTTGAAGGATTACTTTCTTGCCTTTTCTAGAGCATAGTTTCCATCCTTGTGTTGGAATTTTCCCTTTATTCTCCTTTGAAGAGCTCAATTCATGGAAAGATATTGTATGAATTTGGTTTTGTCATGGAATACCTTGGTTTCTCCATCAATGGTCATTGAGAGTTTTGCTAGGTATAGTAGCCTGGACTGGCATTTGTGTTCTCCTAGGGTCTGTATAACATCTGTCTGGTGTAATTTTCATAGGTCTGCCTTTATGTGTTACTTGACCTTGTTCTTCTACAGCTTCTAAAATTATATCTTTATTTAGTGCATTTGTTGTTCTGATTATTATGTGTCAGGAGGAATTTCTTTTCTGGTCCAGTCAATTTGGAATTCTGTAGGCTTCTTGTATGTTCATGGGCATCTCTTTAGCTTAGGAAAGGGTTTTCTTCTATGATTTCATTGAAGACATTTACTGGGCCTTTCAGTTGAAAATCTTCATTCTCATCTATACCTATTATTCTTCGGTTTGGTCTTCTCATTGTGTCCTGGATTTCCTGGATGTTTTGAGTTACAATCTTTTTGCATTTGCATTTTCTTTGATTGTTGTGTCCATGTTTTCTATGGAACCCTCTGCACCTGAGATTCTCTCTTCTATCTCTTGTATTCTGTTGCTGATGGTTCCTGATTTCTTTCCTAGGATATCTATCTCTAGAGTTGTCTCCCTTTGGGTTTTCTTTATTGTTTCTACTTCCATTTTTAGATCTTGGATGGTTTTGTTCAATTTCTTCACCTGTTTAGTTGTATTTTCCTGTAATTCTTTACAGAATTTTTGTGTTTCCATTTTAAGTTCTTCTACCTGGTTAGCAGTGTTTTCCTGTAGTTCTTTAAGGACTTCTACCTGTTTAGCAGTGTTCTTCTGTATTTCTTTAAGTGAATTATTACTGCCCTTCTTAAAATCCTCTATCAGCACCATGAGATATGATTGTTAAATCCGAGTCTTGCTTTTCGGGTGTGTTGGGGAATCCAGGACTCGCTGTGGTGGGCAAACTGGGTTTTGATGATGCTGAGTGGTCTTGACTTCTGTTAGTAAACTTCTTACATTTTCCTTTCACCATCTGTTAATCTCTGGTGTTAGATGATCTAGCTGTCTCTGGCTAGAGCTTGTTCCTCCTGTGAGTCTGTTAGCCTCTGACTGCACTCCTAGGAGTCCAACACCCTCCTGAGTCCCAGTGGTCAGAGCACTCTTTGCAGGCAAGCTCTCCTCTTGCAGGGAAGGTTCCTAGAAGTCTGGAGCTCAGATTCACCTCCTGAGTTCCTGGGTCAGAGCCCTCTCTGGAGGCAGACTCTCCTTTAGTGAGAAAGGTGCCCAGGGGTCTGGGTCTCTGCTCTGTCTCCTGGCTGAGGATGAAGGCCTGTAGGGACCCTGTCCAAGAAGCTCTGTTGCTTCTGCCGCCCACGTGCTCTCCTGTGCAGACTGGTCTCTGTGATCCCAGGATCCTGGATGTGCTAGGGCCTGCCGAGTTCTTGACCAAGATGGCACAGGGCAGGCACTGATGATAGAAACAAACCCCAGCCACTGGTGGGCAGGTTTCCTTTGTCCCTGTTCCTACTGGCACAAGACCCTCCAGAGTTTATGGAACTGATGTTGCATTCTACTTGCCAGAGATCTCAAGGTCCTGGGTGTGTTAGGGCATTGTACAGCCTGAGCTGGTAAGTTGTGTACTCTCCCTGGCATTAGAGGACAGACACAAATACTACTCGAGTGCAAGCCAGACCTGAGTCTGGAAAAGGTCTGACCTAGGACTGGAGGCACATTTTAGCCTAAAGGAGAGGTAAGACTCACTGGCCAATTAAGACCCCCAGGAGGACGTGCCAGTCAGAAAATGAGGAGAATTCTTCCAGGTGCCTGGCTGCAAGTTTGTTTTGACTGTGCAGGCTTGAATGGTTCTCTGTGTCCTGTTTGAGTGCTGCTGTTGCCTGCTATGAGGGGCCCTAGTTTTTGAGACTAGGTGAGTACGGGGTCACTGCACACAATGTGGAGGAGCAGGTGACTGAGCCATGAGAGCAGAGGTAGTGAGTCCTCCCTGGGGCTGGATGAGCAGCATCAGCCAGATGTGGTCACCTGTGCTCCTCTTTGCTACATCTGTAAGTGATCTCTGAATAACTTAATTATCGGGCCTGAATTTGCTCAAGACATTTTGATCAGGGGCTTGATTGTAGAAATATCACTGGCAGGGCTGGAGAGATGGCTCAGTGGTTAAGAGGACTGACAGCTCTTCCAAAGGTCCTGAGTCCTAATTCCAGCAAGCACATGATGGCTCACAGTCATCTNGTTAGAGCACCCGACTGCTCTTCTGAAGGTGATGAGTTCAAATCCCAGCAACCACATGGTGGCTTACAACCACCCGTAACAAGATCTGACGCCCTCCTCTGGTGCGTCTGAAGTCAGCTACAGCGTACTTATGAAGAATAATAAGAAATGAATCCTTGGACCGGAGAGACCAACCGGAGCAAGCCAGGCTGTCCGGAGCAAGTGGAGCCGAATGGGGACGGCCGGAGCAAGCGGGGATGCCGGAGCTAGCAGGGCCGGAGCGAGTGGGGCCGAACGGAGACGGCCAGAACGAGTGGGGCCAAACCGGAGCAAGCGGAGCCGATCGGAGCGAGCGGGGCTGGCTGGAACAAGCGGGGGCCGTACCGGGACAGCCGGGAGCAAGTGGGGCTGGCCGGAGCGAGCGAGCGGGGTCGAGCAGAGCGAGCGGGGTTGACCGGAACAAGGGAAAAAAAAAGAAAGAGAGAAAGAAAGAGAGAAAGAAAGAAAGAAAGAAAGAAAGAAAGAAAGAGAGAAAGAGAATGAGAGAAAGATAGAAAAAAGAGAGAAAGGAAGAAGAAAGAAAGAATCAAAGAAAGAGAGAAAGAAAGAAAGAAAGAAAGAAAGAAAGAAAGAAAGAAAGAGGAAGGGAGGGAGGGAGGGAGGAAGGAAGAAAGAAAGAAAGAAAGAAAGAAAGAAAGAAAGAAAGAAAGAAAGAAAGAAAGAAAGAAAGAAAGGTCACAGGCAGGTTGCCAAACCTGGAGAGCCCTAGTTTCACTTGAATCTTCTTCAAGTTTTGCCCTTAGCATTTATCATTTAGGTGTAAGATCCATTTGCAGTTAATTTTGTGGAGCTTGTAAAGGCATCTCATGTGCTGGGTAGCACTCCAATATTAAACTGAGATGTAAGTAGAATTGATGATGTAAAGGACTTACCAAGCTTATGAAACAGTGACAGTAAGTAAGTAAATCGATTACCTCCTGAAGGAGTTTTGTGGGGTGTCTAATGATACGATTCGTCTGACCAATCTCTGATCCTACAATCCTAAGTACAAACAAGTGGTCCATACAGATCAAATCTGACTCCAAACCATAACTAATGAGACAACTGTGATGTACAACTAGCCACATGGCACATACTCATTGCAAAAAACAGGTATGTAACAAGCTGTTCAATGTGTCATTACAGAATCACAACCAACATTAAGGCCTAGTGTGCCTGAAACCCCCATTTTCTAATTGAGAAAAACATAGCTCTTCCACATTGGAAAGATGACAGTGGGTGACATCCACTTGAGAAGGAAAAACACCTTGTACTTGCAATAGGCACCTAGTATGGCTGTCCACTAAGAGGCTGTACCAGCAACTAACTGAGACAGATGCAGACACTTATAGCCAACCACTGGACTAAAGTCAGGGATCCCTAAGGAAGAGTTAGGAGAAGCATTGAAGGAGCTGTAAGGGATGTTAATCCCTTCAGAAAACCAACAGTATCAAGTAATCCAGAGCCTAAGGAGCTTGAAGAGACTAGGCCAAATACATGGACTGGTGTATGGCCCCAGGAACATATGTAGCAGAGGACCACATTGTCTGTACTCAACAGGAGACTATACACCTAATCCTCTAGAGATTTGAAGTCCCAGGGAAGGAGAATGGGGAAGGTGAGGTGATGGTGGGTGGGTGGATGAGAGAAATGGAGTTGGGGGTGATGGGGCACCCTCTGAAAGGCAAAGGGGAGGATGAATGGAGTAAAGAACTGTGGGTAGGAGGACAGGATAGTGGGGTGACATTTGGAATGTGCATAAAGAAAACAAATAAAAAGAAACTGAGAGAGAGAGAGAGAGAGAGAGAGAGAAATACTGTTGTGTGGAAAGCTAGCGTTATCAAGCAAGTCTTTCCATGAGGCCCTCATGTATGGAGAATGACACAGCTCCTTCTCAAACCCAGGAACATACTTGGCAGAGCCAATAACAGCCTGGGGCCTAGGCCTTGGGATCTTTTCCTAAGGCCCCAATGTACTGAGAATAAAATAGATCTTCTTTTCTGAAGCCTGGAATATTCTTGGGAAAGCTGGTAAGGGTCTGGGACCAGGGCCTTTGGAACATTTTATATCCTCAGAACTCAACTCTTTCGACCACATGGGACTGTAGTTATCCATTCTAAGGCCACTGTAGGCTTGGTCAGTAATGTTCTTGAGCTAAGGTGTATTCTCCTTGTGCAGCATTTTTTATGAGACTCCTCTCAAGTTTGTCTGTCCTATTGTATGATAGTTTCTGCTGGCTCTTAGAAGTCTCCCATTTCTCTCCATTTTCCCTCTGTAAGTAGTATACAAGCTGCTATTCTAGCAGTTTGACTTAGCATAAGACATGGCTTCTGCAAGACCTCTCTATCACAACTATTATACATTCTACCTTTTCTCTTTTTCATTCTCTGGGACTTCTGACTTAGGCCCCTGTCACTGAAGAATGACCCTTTTTATTAGGGCACCTGTGTACTTAAGAAATAATTTCAGGAATAATTTTGCTGTATAAATCTCCCATCTACCTTATTGGCTAGACTTGCAGTCTCCTGTCCCTATTTAAATTGTTCAAAGTATTACATGGGCCCTGAACCAAAAAGAGCAATACCCAGAGCTGAATTCATACTGTCATTAAAGAGATTTTTTTTTAAGTCATCATTAAATGTGTGTAGAGTGATTTGTCCCTGGGCAGGTATATTAATTTTGCTTTGTTTTGTTTTCTTTTTCTTTTTCTTTCTTTCTTTCTTTCTTTCTTTTTTTTTTTTTTTGAGACAGGTTTCCTCTGTGTAGCCCTGGCTGTTCTGGAACTCACTCTTTAGACCAGGCTGGCCTCGAACTCAGAAATGCACCTGTCTCTGCCTCCCAAGTGCTGGGATTAAAGGCATGTGCCACCACTTCCCGGCTATATTAATGCTAAGACACCTGTATCTTCAGCCTTTTAGAACAATGTTTCCAAGAAAAGCTATGTTGACTCAGGTT
>LR754374.1:26956-44500 GCA_902729485.2 Mus minutoides | reverse complement strand
TTCCAATTTGTATCCCCTTGACCTCCTTTTGTTGTGGAATCGCTCTGGCTAGGACTTCAAGTACTATATTGAATAGGTAGGGAGAAAGTGGGCAGCCTTGTCTGGTCCCTGATTTTAGTGGGATTGCTTCCAGTTTCTCTCCATTTAGTTTGATGTTGGCCACTGGTTTGCTGTAGATTGCTTTTATCATGTTTAGGTAAGGGCTTTGAATTCCTGATCTTTCCAAGACCTTTATCATGAATGGGTGTTGGATTTTGTCAAATGCTTTCTCAGCATCTAAGGAGATGATCATTTGGTTTTTATCTTTGAGTTTGTTTATATAGTGTATTACGTTGATGGATTTCTGTATATTAAACCATCCCTGCATTCCTGGGATGAAGCTTACTTGGTCATGATGGATGATCGTTTTGATGTGTTCTTGGATTCGGTTGGCGAGAATTTTGTTGAGTATTTTTGCATCAATATTCATGAGGGAAATTGGTCTGAAGTTCTCTATCTTTGTTTTGTCTTTATGTGGTTTAGGTATCAGAGTAATTGTGGCTTCATAGAAGGAATTGGGTAGTGTAGCTTCAGATTCTATGTTGTTGAATAGTTTGAGAAGAACTGGAACTAGGTCTTCTTTGAAGGTCTGATAGAACTCTGCACTAAACCCATCTGGTCCTGGGCTTTTTTTGGTTGGGAGACTATTAGTGACTGCTTCTATTTCTTTAGGAGATATAGGGCTGTTTAGGTCATTAATCTGATCCTGGTTTAGCTTTGGAACTTGGTATCTGTCTAGAAAGTTATCCATTTCATCCAGATTTTCCAGTTTTTTGAATATAACCTTTTGTAGAAGGATCTGATGGTGTTTTGGATTTCCTCAGGGTCTGTTGTTATGTCTCCCTTTTCATTTCTGACTTTGTTGATTCGGATGCTATCCATGTGCCCTCTAGTGAGTCTGCCCAAGGATTTGTCTATCTTGTTGACTTTTTCAAAGAACCAGCTCCTGGTTTGATTGATTCTTTGGATAGTTCTTTTTGTTTCCACATGGTTGATTTCACCCCTGAGTTTGATTATTTCCTGCCGTCTACTCCTCTTAGGTGACTTTGCTTCCATTTGTTCTAGAGCTTGCAGATGTGTTGCCAAGCTACTGGTGTAAGCCCTCTCCATTTTTTTTGTAGGAACTCAGAGCTATGAATTTACCTCTCAGGAATGCTTTCATTGTGTCCCATAAATTTGGGTATGTTTTGGCTTCATTTTCTTTAAACTCTAGAAAGTCTTTAATTTCTTTCTTTATTCCTTCCTTGACCAAAGTATCATTGAGTAGAGTGTTGTTCAGTTTCCATGTGAATCATGGTGTTCTACTACTTATGTTGTTATTGAAGAGCAGCCTTAGTCCATGGTGATCTGATAGGATGCATGGGAGAATTTCAATATTTTTGAATCTGTTGAGGGCTGTTTTGTGGCCAATTATGTGATCAATTTTGGAGAAGGTGCCATGAGGTACTGAGAAAAAGGTGTATCCTTTTGTTTTAGGATGAAATATTCTGTAGATATCTGTTAAGTCCATTTGTTTCATAGCTTCCGTTAGTTCAACTGAGTCTCTGTTTAGTTTCTGTTTCCAGGATCTGTCCATTGGTGAGAGTGGGGTGTTGAAGTCTCCCACTATTATTGTGTGAGATGCAATGTGTGTTTTAAGCTTTACTAAAGTTTCTTTAATGAAAGTGGCTGCCCTTGCATTTGGAGCATAGATATTCAGAATTGAAATTTCCTCTTGGAAGATTTTGCCTTTGATGAGTATGAAGTGTCCCTCTTTTTCTTTTTTGATAATTTTGGGTTGAAAGTCTATTTTATTCGATATTAGAATGGCTACCCCAGCTTTTTTCTTTGGCCCGTTTGCTTGGAATATTGTTTTCCAGCCTTTCACTCTAAGGTAGTGTCTGTCTTTTTTCCTGAGGTGTGTTTCTTGTAGACAGCATAATGTCGGGTCCTGTTTGTGTAGCCAGTCTGATAGTCTATGTCTTTTTATCGGAGAATTGAGACCATTGATATTAAGCGATATTAAGGAACAGTAATTGTTGCTTCCTGTCAATTTTGTTTTTAGAGTTGGGATTCTGTTCTTGTGGCTGTCTTCTTTTAGTTTTGTTGAGGGATTACTTTCTTGCTTTCTCTAGGGCATAGTTTCCGTCCTTGTATTGGTCTTTTTCTGTTATTATCCTTTGAAGGGCTGGATTTGTGGAAAGATATTGTGTGAATTTGAATTTGTTGTGGAATACTTTGGTTTCTCTGTCTATGGTAAGTGAGAGTTTTGCTGGGTATAGTAGCCTGGGCTGGCATTTGTGTTCTCTTAGTGTCTGTATAATCTCTGTCCATGATCTTCTGGCTTTCATAGTCTCTGGTGAGAAGTCTGGAGTAATTCTGATAGGCCTGCCCTTATATGTTACTTGACCTTTCTCCCTTGCTGCCTTTAAATAAGACAGAAATAAATCACCCAAACAACAAGACTAATAATACACAGCCCTCCTTAAAGAAAAGACCAGGTCGGATAAACCTCAAGACATCCGAAGAACATACAAATACCCGTAGAGTAAGAAATCCATACCTTTCAAAAGAAGATAATAAAACAACTTCTATAAACGACCGGGAAATCAAACTATCAGAAGGAAGAGTTCTACTCCTATTATCTGTAAGTTTGCTCTTCTCATTGTGTCCTGGATTTCCTGGATATTTTGTGTTAGTATCTTTTTGCATTTAGCATTGTCTTTGATTGTCTTGTCTATGCTCCCTATAGAATCTTCTGTGCCTGAGATTCTCTATTCTATCTCTTGTATTCTGTTGCTGATTCTCATATCTATGGTTCCTGATTTTTTTCCTATGGTTTCTATCTCCAGGGTTATCTCCTTTTTGTTTTTCTTAATTGTTTCTACTTCCATTTTTAGGTCCTGGATGGCTTTGTTCAATTCCATCACCTGTTTGGTATTGTTTTCCTGTAACTCTCTAAGTTTTTCCTCTTTAAATGCTTCTAGTTGTTTATCTGTGTTTTCCTGCATTTCCTTCTTATAGTCCTCCATCATCATCGTGACGCGTGACTTTATATCCATGTCCTGTTTTTCTGGTGTGCTGTTGTATCTAGGACTTGAAGTGGTGGGTGAGTTTGGATCTGGTGATGCCAAGTACCCTTGGATTCTGTTGGTTCTGTTCTTACGCTTACCTCCTGCCATCTCTGCCCAAGAAGACCTGGTGTTGGTGCAGACCAGAAGAGAGCGTCTGTCCTGCCCTGGGCCTTTATCAATCTCCTGGCTTGTGTCTCAGGTAGCTCGCAATTGGACTGGAATAGCTTCTGAGTTCAGCTGCTCACCTGTGGTCCCAAGATAGCCTGGGGAGTACTGAAGGGGCCTCAGGCAGAGTGCGCAGAGCCTGCGACTGAGACCTGGGCTGGTGTGTGGTGCACCTGACCAGATCAGAAAAGAGAGTCTGTCCTGCTCTGGGCCTTTATCACTCTCCTGGCTGGTGTCTCCTGCGCCTGGTGCTGGGGCAGTGTGGGCCAGAAGGGAAGGGGTCCGCTGTCCCCCTGTCTATCTCCCGGCTGTAGACTCAGGTCCCACGAGATTGGACTGTAACAGATGTGTGTTCCTCTCACCAGTGGTCCCGAGATTGCTAGGAGAGTCCCGCCGGAAACCTGGTCAGGTGCACAGCCCCCGGGCCTTGCACCCTGCGCTGGAGCGGTGTAGACTGGAAGGGAAGGACTCTGCTGCCCCCCCCCCCTGTCTATCTCCCGGCTGCAGACTCAGGTCCCACGAGCTCCTGTAATGATCTTAATTAACAATCTACGGGTGAATTAAAAATCTTAAGTTTGCAATCAAACTGTAGGCTGCTGCCAAATGGAACGCTGGTGGACCCTTTAACCACTACTTTAAGTTTCTTTGTAACATTAAGGTCTTTCCATAACCTTGAGAAAGCACAATGTAATCCTGAACCTTTTTCTTCAAACAAAAGATTTAATACTTTAAACCTCTAGATGGTGCCATGAGGCTTGCCAGTCAATCTACGAATGTGCGACCATGCACATTTTAATGTTTAACTTAAATTCTATTTCCAGAAGTCTACCCTTTAGGATAAGAATCACATAAAACATTGTATCAATTAGAAACATCTCTGAGACCCTTTCCAGACTTGTTCATATCACGTGCTTGAAACGACCTTAGCACTAGTTAACAATTTTAAAGTATCCTAGCGGCCTACCTTCCTGCACTGCTCCATGCCACGTGCTGCTATTTAAGACTGCTCTAAGCCTGAGCAAACGTTTTAAAGTTAACCTTTTTAGAACCCTTGTTAAATCCTTTGATCATACCCATTAATTATAAGCCTTTACCTTATGTCCAATACCCACAGCACATATTTTTACCTTTAAGACCGGTCAGAAATCTGAATTAAGTGGTCAAACTTGTCTCATAACCCAAAAAATTAAAGACTTTTGCCTTTTCTAGCCACAATTTCAAGATAAAGAACACTCTGCCAATTCTTAGACCCAATTGTAGAGAACCTCCTAGGAAAATTCTTCCAGGAAAAACCAATTCTCAGCCTCCCATCCGTAGGGCTAAGAAGTTAAAAATCACCTTATCTTACCGAGCGTACCTCTGGCGCAAGGCCCAAGTCCAGGTGCCTTGTTAGATCCCAGGCAAACATGCCTGCCTTTTGTAGCCTCCTCTGTGGAGGCTTATACTAATATTAAGAAATCAGAGACCAGTAGACACTCTTTTTGTAACCATTTTTCTTTTTTCGAACAAAACACAGAAGGGCCAATCATTCAGATGACAAAACATGAAACATGAGTCACGTGGACAAACGGTACCATACACATAAAGACAGCAGAAAAACCTCTCAGAGTCCTAGAGAGAGTTCACCCGGGCGTCCCCAGGGAACTTTCCAAAAATTTACTTTCCTTTTTTCCTGGATCTTTCTCTTGACCTGTACTGTATCCATTCCTTCGATTTAATTACTTTAGTTTCCTTATAAATTAATAGACCCATTCTGATCTTTCTCTATGTAGTCCTTTGACTGTAGGTGGATGACTTTGAATTCTGAGCTTTCACATTCGCTTTTGAAAACCTTCTCTCTGGGCGATGTCTCATTAGAGCTTCCTTGAGCTCTGCCTGCGTGTCATCTAAGATCTGTGAGGTGTTCTTTTCAATTGCATCTTTAAGCAATCTGGGCATCTCTCAATGCTTTTCTAACTCTCTCCCAAGTTTCTATGTCTTGGCTTCTTTCTTCTTTGAACCATGGGGAGTAGACGCCTTATCTTACCTGAAAGACTTTTTAGCATCTGTTCGTCTGACCCGTTTCTTTCCCCAGAATAAGCCTTTGAAAGCTTTGGACCACTGTTGGTCTAAAAACACCCAATCTCATATTCACTGACTTGTCCTAAGAGAATCTAACACTGAGTTAATGTTGATTCAGCTTAGCATAGCAACCTGTGCCACCTTCTTATGAATTAGCACTGTAGTGGGTGCACTTACCTGCTGTTTCCTAGATCTGTTTTTCCGAGGAGCTCCTCGCTTAAGTCAGTTCACCCTAGGGGTGTCACAATTCGCATCCAGGCCCACGTCTTGGTGCCAGAATGTAGGGGCCCCGCCAGCAGTAAATCTCCACATTCACAGACTGGGGTTCCCTGGAGGGAATAGTCCGGAGCTGTAACGAGATTGGGGGAGGGGAAAGAAAGATCTCCAAGGCTACATGGCTGCTGCTCAAAGTGACTGTTTAATGATTCACAAGCACTTGGGGGAAAAAGAGGGAAGGCCCATCCCCAGTCTTCTGCGCAGGCGCCTGGCGTTTGGTGGGAAGCCTGAAGTATCGTGAGATGTTCCAGGTGTACACCGATGAGCTGGGTGGAGCTGAGCTGGGCGGAGCCAAGGTCCCAGGAGACACACAGAAGCAGGCTGCAGGGGCACTGGGATATTTCTTAGCCTAATTAACAAGACAACAGATGCCACTTCGTGTGGCTCCTCAAGGCTTGGTCCTGGCATCAGCAATGCTGATGGGGAAGGGATGCCACATCCCAGTACAGGAGAATGTCAGGGCCAGGAATTGGGAGTGAGTGGGTTGGGGAGCATGGCAGGGGGAGGGTATAAGTGACTTTTGAGATAGCATTTGAAATGTAAATGAAGAAAATATCTAATAAAAAAGAACATAGTAAACAGAAGCTGATACAACATTGTATATTAAGAACCCAACTCTCCTATTACAGCAAGTCTTAGATATACTAACACACCTGAAAAGCAAGATTCTGACCTTAAATCCCTTATCCTGAAGATTATAGAGGCCTTTAAAGAGGATATAAAGCATTCCCTTAAAAAATACTGGGAAACACAGTTAAACAGGAAGAATCCCTTAAAGAGGAAAGAAATAAATCTCAAAGAAACTCAGAAAAATATATACAATCAAACAGATGAAGGCAATGAACAAAATAATCTAATATCTAAAAATGGAAATAGAACCAATAAGGAAAATGCAAATCGAGGAAACCCTGGAGATAGAAAACCTAGGATAGAGAATAGAAACTATAGACACAAGAATAACCAAAAGAATACAAGACATGGAAGAAAGACTCTCAGATGTAGAAGATACCATAGAAGGATACATTGGTTAAATGATACATCAAATGTAAAAAGCTCCTGAATCAAAACATCTAGGAAATTGGGGACTAAATGAAAAGACCCAATCTAAGAATAGTAGAAATGGAAGAGGGTGAAAATTCCCAGTTCAATGGGCAAGCAAACATCTTCATCAAAACAGAAGAAAACTTTCTTAACCCAAAGAAAGACATGGCTAAAAACATATAAGAAGCCTAAAGAACACCAAATAGATTGGACTAGAAAAGAAAATCGTTCCACCACATAATAATCAAAACATTACATGTACATAACAAAGAAAAAATATTAAATGCTGCAAGGGAAAAAGTGCAAGTAACATATAAAGACAGACCTATCAGAATTACATCAGACTTCTTAACAGAGATTCTAAGATCCAGAAGATCCTGGCCAGATGTCTTGCAGACCATAAGAAACCACAGATGCCAGCCCAGATTACTATACCTGCAAAAGTCTCAATCACTATAGATGGAGAAACCAAGATATCCCATAACAAAATCAATTTTAAGCCACATCTTTCTACTAATCCAGCCATACAGAGAATACTAGAAGGAAAACCCCAACATAAGGAGGGTAACTACACCCAAGAAAACACAAATATTAATCATCTCACAGCAAACCCAAAAGAAGTCACACACAGTACCAACTCCAACAACAAAATAACAGGAACTAACAAACATTGGTCATTAATATCTCAATATCAATGGACTCAATTGACCAATAAAATGACACAGACTAGCATTTTGGATAAGTAAACAGGACCCATAATTCTGCTGCATATAAGAAATACACCTCAGAAACAAAGATAGACACTACCTCAGAGTAAAGGGCTGGAAAAAATGATTTCCAAGCAAACAGACACAAGAAACAAACTGAAGTAGCCATTCTAATATCTAATAAAATAGACTTTCAATCAAAAGAGATGGGTGTGGAGAGCTGCACAGTGCTGTGCCTTTAAGAGGATGCTGGCTTCCACCTTCTGCTAGCGTGATAGCAAGTGCTCTCAGGGATACAAGTCCTCAATTGGCTAAGGCTGATGATCTGGCTTGCTTCCGTATATTTGGACCTATCTGCTGTTGCCACAGGGCTTACTGGGATTGGTTGGCCTAGGACTGTTTAGCCTATGGGCTGGCTTTCCCTGTGTTCTATTAGTGAGAGTCAGTTAGTGAGAGTCAGTTAGTCGAGTCAGGATGAGGGAGTCAGGGTGAGTTAGAGAGAGTTAGGTTAGAGTTAATCAGGGTCAGATAGAGTTAGTCTGAGTAAGGGAATCAGAGTTAGCCGGGGGATTTAGGTCAGAATAGTCAGAAGAAATTCATTCAAGGTTTCCTGAATAAACTGTTTAAGGAAGAGCTCAGGGGTCATGTCCTTCTTGCTGGGCGAGAGGCGCACGACAGATGGGGAAGGACACATCATACTCATCAAAGAAAAAACCTACTAAGATGAAGTCTTAATTCTGAAAATCGATGTTGGAAATTCAAAACCCACATTTGTAAAAGAAACCACAAAATCTCAAAAGACACATTGATCCCCACACAATATTAGCAGGAGAGTTCAATATCAGTCTTACCAATGGACAGGTCATTGAAACAAACTAAATAAAGTTACAACTAATAGAAGTTTTGAACCAAATGGATTTAACATATATCTACAGAACCTTCCACCCCAAAACAAAAGAATATACCTTCTTCTCACCATTATGTGAAAAATTTTCCAAAGCAGATCACATAATCAGACACAAAACAAGCTTCAACAAATACAAGAAGATTGAACTCCATCAGATAACCACAGACTAAGGCTGGACTTCAACAACAGCAGCAGCAGCAACAGAAAGCCCACATACCCATGCAAATTGAACAACTTTCTATTCAATGATTACTTAGTCACCAAAAAAAGAAAAAACATAATTAAATATTTCCTAGAATTCAATAAAAATGAAAGCAAAATATAAGCAAACTTAGAGGACACAATGAAAGCAGTGTTAAGAGGAAAATTAATAGCACTAAGTGCCTTCATAAAGAAATTGTAGAAATTTCACACTAGCAACTTAACAGTACACCTGATAGCTCTAGAATAAAACAAAGCAAACACATTCAAGAAGAATAGATGGCAGGAAATAGTCAAACTCAGCTGA
Organism: Mus minutoides; assembly: GCA_902729485.2. Lineage (NCBI taxonomy): Eukaryota > Metazoa > Chordata > Mammalia > Rodentia > Muridae > Mus > Mus minutoides. The sequence continues at coordinate 35,743 of LR754374.1, read as the reverse complement.
TATCAAATAGAAAGAAAGAGAACAATGCAAAGAATCAACAAAACCAAGAGCTAGTTCTTTGATATAATCAACAAGATAGACAAGCCTTTAGCCAATCTAGCTAAAAAGGCACAGAGACACTATCCAAATTAACAAAGTCAGCAATGAAACAGGAGACATAACAACAGAAACTGAGGAAATTAAAAGAAATCATTAGGCTTTACTTTAAAAGCCTATACTTGACAAAATTGTAAAATCTAAATGAAGTGGGTGATTTTCTAAATATATACCACATACCAAAGTTAAGCCAAGATCAGGTAAACCATCCAAATGGTCCCATAACCCCTAAGAAAGTAGAAAGCCCCCCAACAAAAAACAATCTCAGGGCCAGATGGTTTTAGTGCAGAATTCTGCCAGACTTTCAAAGAAGAGCTAATAGCAATAATCCTCAAATTAGTCCACAAAATAGAAACATAAGGAACACTACCCTCTTTATTCTATGAGGCCGTAGTTACCTTGATACCTAAATCACACACTCAACAATGAAAGAGAACTAACAATTTCACTTATGCTCATTAAAACTAAATTACTCATAATTCTTTGCAAGCTAAATCTAAGAGCACATCAAAAGCATCATTCACCATGATTAAGTAGGCTTCATCCTAGGGATGCAGAGATAGTTCAATATAAAAATCCACAAGTGTAATCCACTATATAAATAAATGTAAAGAAAAAAATCACACGATCATCTTATTAGATGCTGAAAAAGCTTTTGACAAAATCCAAACTCCTCCATGTTAAAAGTCTTGGAGAGATCAGTGATTCAAGACACATACCTAAAAATAATAAAAGCAATAAACAGGAAGCCAATAGCAAACATCAACTTAAATGGAGAGAAACTTGAAACAATCCGACTAAAAACGGGACAAGTCAAGGCTTCCCACTCTCTCCCTATCTATTCAATATAGTACACAAAGTTATAGTTAGAGCAATAAGACAACAAAAGCATATCAATAGGATACAAATTGGAAAGAAGTTAAAGTATCACTGTTCATAGATGATACAATAGCATACATAAATGACCCCAAAATTTTACTAGAGAACTCCTTTTTAATTAGACGTTTTCTTCATTTACATTTCAAATGTTATCCCCTTTCCTAGTTTCCTCTCTGAAAATCCACTATACCCCCCCTCCCCCTGCCCCCCAACCAATCCACTCCCTACCAGAGAACTCCTACAGCTGATAAACATCGTCAGCAAAGTGTTTAGATATAAAATTAACTCAAGGAAGTTAGTAGCATTCCTTTATGTAAATGATAAATAGGATGAGAAAGAAATTACTGAAAATATACCCTGAAAATATACACAATAGCCACACATAATATAAAATATCTTGGTGTAACTCTTACCAAGCAAGTGAAAGATCTGCATGACAAGAACTTCAAGTCTCTGCAGAAAGAAACTGAAGAAGATCTCAGAATATGAGAATACCACCCATGCTCATGGATTGGTAGGATTAACAGTGAAAATGGACATCTTACCAAAAGTAAGAATTGAGATTGAATTGAGATTGAGAATTGAATCTACAGATTCAATTCAATTCCCATCAAAGTTCCAACATAATTCTTCAAAGACATGGAAAGAGGAAGTCTCAATTTCATATGGAACAACCAAAAAACCAAGAATAGGGGAAACAAGTTTTAACAATAAAAAACTTCTAGGGTATTCACCATCCCTAACCTTAAGCTACACTACAAAGCAATAGTGACTAAAAATTGCATGGTATTGGTACAGAGACAGACAGGTTGATCAATGGAATTGAAATGAAGACACAGAAATAAACCCACATACTTACTGACACTTGATCTTTGACAACAAAGTCAAAAATATACAGTGGGAAAAGAAAGCATCTTCAATAAATGGTGCTGGTCTAACTGGCAGTCAGTGTGTAGAAATATGAAAATAGACCCATATTTGTCACCTTGCACAAAGCTCAAGTTCAAGTGGATCAAGGACCTCAACATAAAACCTTAGGTTTGGTTTTCTTATTGTGTTCTTGGTTTCCTGGATGTTTTGGGTTAGGAGTTTTTTGCATTTTGCATTTTGCATTGTCTTTGACTGTCGTGTCAATGTTTTCTATGGTATCTTCTGTGCCTGAGATTCTCTCTTCTATCTCTTGTATTTTGTTGATGATGCTTGCATCTATGACTCCTGATCTCTTTCCTAGGTTTTCTTTCTCTAGGGATGTCTATTTCTTTATTGTTTTGATTTCCACTTTTAGATCTTGAATGGTTTTGTTCATTTCCTTCGCCTGCTGGATTGTGTTTTTGTGTACTTTTTAAAGGAATTTTAAAATTTCCTTTTGAAGGGCTTCTACCTATTTACCTGTGTTCTCCAGTATTTCTTTAGGGGATTTATTTATGTCCTTCTTAAAGTCCTCTATCATCATAATGAGGTGTGGTTTTAAATCAGAGTGTTGCCTTTCTGGTGTGTTGGGATATTCAGGGCTCACTGTGGTGGGAGAACTGGGTTCTGATGATGTCAAATAACCTTAATTGCTGTTGTTTATGTTCTTGCCCTTGCTTCTCGCCATCTGATTATCTTTGGAGTTAGCTTGTCTTGCTCTCTCTGATTGTAGCTTGTCCCTCCTGGAAGCCTGTGTATCATTACACCTGGGAGACCAGTTCTCTCTGGGAGGAATTTGGGTATGGATAGCTGTGGCATAGGGTCAGCTACTGGGTGCAGACAGAAACCAGAGGATCCTGGTCCCAGGCTGCTCCTTAGTTCATGTGTCCTGAGGGATACAGGTGGGTCCCTTTGATCAGAAGTGGCAGCCTTACCTGTGCTCACAGGCATGTTTACACTTCTTGGATACCTGCTCTCTCCAGGCAGTATTTGTGTATGGAGCACTGTGGCACAGGATCAGCTCTGGGCACAGAGGGAAACCAGAAGGATCCTGTCCCAGGATGCTCTTCAGTTCCTGTGTCCTGAGGGCTCTGGTTGGGTTCCTCTGAGCATAAGTGGTGGTCTTACATGTGCTCACAGGCTTGTCAGCACTCTTGGGAGACCAGCTCTCTCCAGGTGGTATTTGGGTATGGACCACTGTGGCACAGAATCTGTTTTGGGTGCAGATGGAAACTGGAAGGGAAGTCATTGTTTTTAATAGCTGAATAGTATTCCATTGTATAAATGTACCACATTTGTTTTGTATCCATTCCTCAAGGTGTTGAGGGACATCTGGGTTGTTTTCAGCTTCTGGCTACTATAAACGAGGCTGCTATGAACATAATGGTGCATGTGCCCTTGTTATATGTTGGAGCATCTTAGGTTATGCCCAGTAGTGGTATAACTGGGTCTTTAGGAAGAACTATTTCCAATTTTCTGAAGAACTACCAGATTGTTTTCCAAATCGGTTTTTTACCAGATTGCAAAGGAGCAATGGTAGAATGTGTAAATATGAAATGCTTCACAAATTTGCCTGACATCCTTGTGTAGGGACCATGCTAATCTTCTCTGTATTGTTCCAATTTTCATATATGTGATGTTGAATTGAGCACAACTTTTTGAAAAAATAAATCAATAAACACTTCGCTTGCTTGGCAAGAGATTATATTACTTGAGGCAATTGTGAAAGGTGTTTCTTTATCTGTCCATTTGTTATTCATATATATGAGGGCTACTGATTTTTGTGGGTTGATTTTGTATCAGGTTACTTTGCTGAAAAGTGTTTATCAGCTGTAGGAAGTTACTGGTGGAATTTTTGTAGTCACTTAAGTATCATTTGTAAATATAGTTTCATTTCTTCCTTTCCAATTTGTAGTTCTCTGATCTCCTTCACTTGTCTTATTCTAGCTAGCTAATACTTCCACTACTATGCTGAGTGGGTATGGAGATAATGAACAACTTGTTCTTGCTCCTGATTTTTTCTTATCTATCTATCTATCTATCTATCTATCTATCTATCTATCTATCTATCTGTCTGTCTGTCTGTCTGTCTGTCTGTCTGTCTGTCTGTCTGTCTATCTATCTATCTATCTATCTATCTATCTATCTATCTATCTATCTATTAGAGAATTTCTTCATTTACATTTCAAGTGTTATCCCATAAGTCCCCTATAGCCTTGCTCCCCGCCCTGCTTCCCTCCCCACCCACTCCCACTACTTGGCCCTGGCATTCCCCTGTACTGGGGCATATAAACATTGTTAGACCAAGGGCCTTTCCTCCCCAATAATGGCCAACTAGGCCATCTTCTAATACATATGCAGCTAGAGACATGAGCTCTGGGGGTTCTGATTAGTTCATATTGTTGTTCCATCTATAGGGTTGCAGACCCCTACAGCTCTTGGGTACTCACTCTCTCTAGCTCCTACATTGGGGACCCTGTGTTCTGCCCTATAGATGATTGTGAGCATCCACTTCTGTATTTGTCAGGGACTGTCAAAGCCTCCCAGGAGACAGCTACATCAGGGTCCTTTCAGCAATATCCTGCTGGCGTATGCAGTAGTGTCTGCATTTGGTGGATGATTATGTGATGGACCACCCTGGTGGGGCACTCTCTGGATGGTCCATCTTTTCATTTTAGCTCCAAACTTTGTCTCTGCACCTCCTTCCATGTATATTTTAATCCCTATTATAGGGAGGAATGAAGTATCCACGCATTGGTCTTTCTTGATTTTCTTGTGTTTTGGAAATTGTATCTTGGGTATTCTAGGTTTCTGGGCTAATATCCGCTTATCAGTGAGTGCATATTAAGTGACTTCTTTTGTGATTGGGTTACCTCACTCAGGATGATATCCTCCAGATACATCCATTTGCTCAAGAATTTCATAAATTCATTGTTTTTAATAGCTGAGTAGTACTCCATTGTGTAAATGTACCACATTTTCTGTATCCATTCCTCTGTTGATGGACATCTGGGTTCTTTCCAGCTTCTGGCTTTATAAATAAGGCTGCTATGAACATAGTGGAGCATCTGTCCTTGTTACCAGTTGGAATATCTTCTGGGTATATGCCCAGTAGAGAGAGGTATTGCTGGATCTTTCGGTAGTACTATGTCCAGTTTCCTGAGAATCTTGCTCCTGATTTAAGTATAATTGTTTTGTGTTCCTCTCCATTTAAAGTTATCTATGGATTTACTGTAAAGTGTCTTTATTGTGTTGAAAATTTCCCTTGTATCCCTAATTTCTTCAGGACTTTTATGATGGAGTGCTGGATTTATCAAAGACCTTTTCTGCACCTAATGATATGATCAGGTAGTTGGTTTTGTTTGTTTGTTTGTTTGTTTGTTTGTTTTGTCTCTCAGTTTGTTCAGATGGTGGATTAAATTTATTGATTTACATATGTGAATCTTCCTTACATTTCTGGGATGAAGACTACTTGATCATGATGAATCATCTTTTTTTTTTTTTTATGTGTTCTTTAATTCAGTTTGCAAGCTAGGAAAAGGGATAACATTTGAAATGTAAATAAAGAAAATATCTAATAAAAATATTTTATTAGCCCTAAAAAAGAAAATAAAAGGGATTTCTAAGATTCGTTGTCATAGGAAAGCTGGGTTTTGGTGGTGCCTTATTGCTCTGGCCTCTGGGACTGCAGTTAGAGGTGGAAGTCCCTGATGTCAACAGGCATCTGGGATTGCAGGTAAAGCTGGTTGTCCTGGATGTCAGCAGGTCTTCAGGGATGCAGTCAAAGTTGGTGGTCCCTGATGGTTGCAAGCCTCTGGGATTGTAGATAGAAGTGTGGATCAGAAGATGGAACACAGGAGAGACAGGGAAGACTTCACAGCTGTTGGGCTTGCCAAGGACCCAGTAGGCAGGGGATTGGTGCTTGGAGATCTCACCTGGTTTTCCTGGGCAGGAAAAGGTCTCCAGTGGTGCAGGCAGAAATGTGGCCATAGAAATGAACTCTTGACAGGACATGACAGAACTTGTAGCTACTGGTTTTGCCCAGAGGGGCTTCCAGGTGAGAAATTTGGGTCAATTATAAGATCTTAATGTAAAATTTTTTATTCTATTAAATTAAGAAAATTTGACACAGAAAAAAATTGCGTTGGAATTTTGATGGGGATTGCATTGAATCTGTAGATTACTTTTGGTAAGATAGCCATTTTTCCTCTGTTAATGCTACCTATCTATGAGCATGGGAGATCTTTCCATTTTCTGATATGTTTTTCAATTTCTTTCTTCAGAGACTTAAAGTTCTTATCACACAGGTCTTTCATTTGCTTGGTTAGAGTTACACCAATATATTTTATATTATTTGTGGCAATTGTAAAGGGTTCTGTCTCCCTAACATTTTTCTTAGCCCATTTACTGTTTGTATAAAGGAAGTCGACTGATTTCTTTGAATTTAATTTTTTTATCCAGTAACTTTGCTGAAGTGTTTATCAGCTGTAGGAGTTCTCTGGTAAATTTTATGGAGTCATTGATGTATACAATCATATTATCTGCGAATAGTGATACTTTGACTTCTCTCTTTCCAATTTGTATGCTATTGCTCCTTTTTATTTTTTTTTTATTGTCTGGCTAGTTCTTCTAGTACTATATTGAATAAATATGGAGAGAGTGGGCAAACTTGTCCCTGATTTTAGTATAGATGCTTTAAGTTTCTCTCCATTTATATGGATGTTGACTATTGGCCTGCTGTATATTGCTTTGATTACATGAAGGGGTATTGAATTTTTCAACACCTAATGAGATAATCATGTGATTTTTTTCCTTTCAGGTTGTTTATATGATGGATATATTGATGGGTTTTTGTATGTTGAACCATCTCTGCATCCCTGGGATGCCTACTTGATCTTGATGGGTGATGTCTTTGATGTGTTCCTGGATTCAGTTTGCAGGTTTTAAAAAATTTCCATTTTTATTAGATATTTTCTTCATTTACATTTCAAATGCTAACCTGAAAGTCCCTTATACCCTCCCTCACCCCCCGCCCTGCTCCCTTACCCACCCACTCCCACTTCTTGGCCCTGGCATTCCCCTGTACTGGGGCATATAAAGTTTGCAAGACCAAGGGGCCTCTCTTCCCAATGATGGCCAACTAGGCCATCTTCTGCTAGATATGCAGCTAGAGACATGAGCTCTACGGGGGTACTGGTTAGTTCATATTGTTGTTCAACCTATAGGGTTGGAGACCCCTTCAGCTCCTTGAGAACTTTCTCTAGCTCCTCCATTGGGAACCCTATGTTCCATCCAATAGCTGACTGTGAACATCCACTTCTGTGTTTGCCAGGCACTGGCATAGCCTCACACGAGACAGCTATATTAGGGCCCTTTCAGCAAAATCTTGCTGGCGTAAGTTTGCAGGTATTTTATTGAATATTTTTACATCAATGCTCATAAAAGAAATTGGTTTGAAGATCTCTTTCTTTGTTGAATATTTGTTTGGTTTAGGTATAAGTGTTACTGTAGCCTCAAGAGTGAGTTTGGCAGTGTTCCTTCTGTTTCTATTTTTGTGGAATAGTTTTAGGAATATTGGAATTAGCTTGTTGAAAGTTGAAAAACTGGTAGAATTCTGCACTGAAACCATCTAGCCCTGTTTTTCTTTTCTTTTCTTTTCTTTTCTTTTCTTTTCTTTTCTTTTCTTTTCTTTTCTTTTCTTTTCTTCTCTTTTCTTTCTTTTCTTTTCTTTTCTTTCTCTTTTTTTTCTTTTTTTCTTTTTTCTTTTCTTTTTTTTTTTTTTTTTTTTTTTTTTTTTTTTTTTTTTTTTTTTTTTTTTTTTTTTTTTTTTTTTTTTTTTTTTTTTTTTTTTTTTTTTTTTTTTTTTTTTTTTTTTTTTTTTTTTTTTTTTTTTTTTTTTTTTTTTTTTTTTTTTTTTTTTTTTTTTTACTTTGGGAGACTTTTATTGACTCTTGTATTTCTTTAAGGGTTATGGGGATGTTTAAATAGTTTACCTGATTGTGATTTAACTTTGGTAATTGGTATCTGTCTAGAACAACATCTATTTCATTAAGATTTTTCAATTTTATGGAGAAAAGTCTTTTGAAGTAAGACCTAATGAATTTTTGAGTTTTTTCTAACTTTTTTAGATATTTTCTTCATTTACATTTCAAGTGTTATCCAGAAAGTTCCCTATACCCTCCCCCTCCCGGCCCTGCTCCCCTACCCATCCACTCCCACTTCTTGGCCCTGGCGTTCCCCTGTATTGGGGCATATAAAGTCTGCATGACCAAGGGGCCTTTCTTCCCACTGATGGCCAACTAGGCCATCCTCTTCTATATATGCAGCTAGAGACATGAGCTCAGGGGGTACTAGTTAGTTCATGGTTATTCTTCCACCTATAGCGTTGAAGACCCCTTCAGCTCCTTGGGTACTTTCTCTAGCTCCTTATTCCTTGGGAACCCTGTGTTCCATCTAATAGCTGACTGTGAGCTTCCACCTCCATGTTTGCCAGGAATTGGTATAGTTTCCCCTGAGACAGCTATATCCGGGCCCTTTCAGCACTATCTTGCTGGCATATGCTATAGTGTCTATGTTTGGTGGCTGATTGTGGGATGGATCCCTGGCAGCCACAGTCATTGGGTCCATTCTTTGGAACCAGCTTCACACATGATCTCTTTAACTCTTTCAATGTGCTTTGTTCTTAATTCTAGGAAGGGGTGACATGTCCACATTTTGATCTTCCTTCTTCTTAAGTATCATGTGTTTAGTAAATTGTATCTTGGGTAGTCTAGGTTTCTGGGCTAATATCCACATATCAGTGAGTACATGTTATGTGAGTTCTTTTGTGAATGGGTTACTTCACTCAGGATGATGGCCTCCAGATCCATCCATTTGCCTAGGAATTTCATATATTTATTGTTT
>LR754374.1:14973-25971 GCA_902729485.2 Mus minutoides | reverse complement strand
TTGTGGCCAATTATGTGATCAATTTTGGAGAAGGTGCCATGAGGTGCTGAGAAAAAGGTATATCCTTTTGTTTTAGGATGAAATATTCTGTAGATATCTGTTAAGTCCATTTGTTTCATAGCTTCCGTTAGTTCGACTGAGTCTCTGTTTAGTTTCTGTTTCCAGGATCTGTCCATTGATGAGAGTGGGGTGTTGAAGTTTCCCACTATTATTGTGTGAGGTGCAATGTGTGTTTTAAGCTTTACTAAAGTTTCTTTAATGAAAGTGGCTGCCCTTGCATTTGGAGCATAGATATTCAGAATTGAAAGTTCCTCTTGGAATATTTTTGCCTTTGATGAGTATGAAGTGCCCCTCTTTGTCTCTTTTGATAATTTTGGGTTGAAAGTCTATTTTATTCGATATTAGGATGGCTACCCCAGCTTTTTTCTTCGGGCTGTTTGCTTGGAATATTGTTTTCCAGCCTTTCACTCTGAGGTGGTGTCTGTCGTTTTTCCTGAGGTGTGTTTCTTGTAGACAGCAAAATGTCGGGTCCTGTTTGTGTAGCCAGTCTGATAGTCTATGCCTTTTTATTGGAAAATTGGGTCCATTGATATTAAGCGATATTAAGGAACAGTAATTGTTGCTTTCTGTCATTTTTGTTTTTAGAGTTGGGATTCTGTTCTTGTGGCTGACTTCTTTTAGGTTTGTTGAAGGATTACTTTCTTGCTTTCTCTAGGGCAGAGTTTCCGTTCTTGTATTGGTGTTTTTCTGTTATTATCCTTTGAAGGGCTGGATTTGTGGAAAGATATTGTGTGAATTTGAATTTGTCATGGAATACTTTGGTTTCTCCGTCTATGGTAAATGAGAGTTTTGCTGGGTATAGTAGCCTGGGCTGGCATTTGTGTTCTCTTAGTGTCTGTGTAATCTCTGTCTATGCTCTTCTGGCTTTCATAGTCTCTGGTGAGAAGTCTGGAGTAATTCTGATAGGCCTGCCCTTATATGTTACTTGACCTTTTTCCCTTGCTGCCTTTAATATTCTGTCTTTATTTAGTGCGTTTGTTGTTCTGATTATTATGTGTCGGGAGGAATTTCTTTTCTGGGCCAGCCTATTTGGAGTTCTATAGGCTTCTTGTATGTTTATGGGCATCTCATTCTTTAGGTATGGAAAGTTTTCTTCTATTATTTTGTTGAATATATTTGCTGGCCCTTTAGTTTGATAGTCTTCTTTCTCATCTACTCCTATTATCCTTAAGTTTGGTCTTCTCATTGTGTCCTGGATTTCCTGGATATTTTGTGTTAGTATCTTTTTGCATTTAGCATTGTCTTTGATTGTCTTGTCTATGCTCCCTATAGAATCTTCTGTGCCTGAGATTCTCTCTTCTATCTCTGTCTTCTGTTGCTGATGCTCATATCTATGGCTCCTGATTTTTTTCCTATGGTTTCTATCTCCAGGGTTATCTCCTTTTGGTTTTTCTTAATTGTCTCTTCTTCCATTTTTAGGTCCTAGATGGTTTTGTTCCATTCCATCACCTGTTTGGTATTGTTTTCCTGTAACTCTCTAAGTATTTCCTCTTTAAATGCTTCTAGTTGTTTATCTGTGTTTTCCTGTATTTCCTTCTTATAGTCCTCCATCATCATCATGACCAGTGACTTTATATCCATGTCCTGCTTTTGTGGTGTGCTGTTGTATCTAGGACTTGATGTGGTGGGTGAGTTTGGATCTGGTGATGCCAAGTACCCTTGGATTCTGTTGCTTCTGTTCTTACGCTTGCCTCCTGCCATCTCTGCCCGAGGAGACCTGGTGTTGGTGCAGACCAGAGAGGACCCACTGTTCTGCCCTGGGCCTTTATCAATCTCCTGGATGATGTCTCAAGTTCCAGGAGATTGGTCCTGAACAGAGGCTGTGTTCCCCTGTAAATATCTATTAGGACTGTTGCTTCTATTGGTGTTGATGTTCAATTTTGATCTGTAGTGGTTTGTTAACATCAGTTAACAATTACTTTTCTCTCTTTTGCTTTTCTTTTTCTTTTTTTTAATCCTTGTTTTCCTCCTCCTTTTGTTTTTCTTTTTTCCCCTGAATGACCTATTTACAAGTGTTGGATATTGAAGCCTCACACTTCAGTGTGTGAATATCAGTATATGATTTAATATGCAGTAGTGTTTATTTCCAAATTTAGGTGGCTTTGTGTTTGGGGCAGAGAAGGTAAGAATTGAAATACCCTCTTGACGAATTTTTAAAAAATTGACCCATTTTTCCTTCCATATCTCTTCTGTTTTGGTTTGAAATATATTTTGTCAGATATTCAAATTGACACACCAACTTGTTTCTTAATTCCAGTTGCTTGGAATATCTTTTTCCAAACCATTATCCTGAGGTGATGTCTGTCCTTGATGTTAAGGTATGTTTTTAAAATGCAACAGAAGGATGGATCCTGTTTTTACATACATGTGTTAGTTTATATCAGAGACAGGCCCTGACCCCACTTCTTATTGGGGAATTGAGATTATTAGTGTTGAAAGATCAACCAAGTATTATTAATTTTTGTAACCATTTGTTGTTGTTGTTGATAGTGGTTTATGCATGCTTCCCGTATTTTGACGTTGCCAGTCTGAGACTATTTATTCCTTGTTTTGCTCTCCTGTATGTACTTAACCTCTTTACGTTGGAATTTCCTTCTAGTATCCTCTGTTGGGATGGATTAGTGGAAAGATATTATTTAAATTTGATTTGGTCATGAAATACATTGTTTTCTCCATTAATGATAGTTGAAATTTTCCTGGGTATAATAGTCTGTTATAGCATATGTGGTTAGAGTTTATAGAATATCTGTTCATGTTCTTCTGGCTCTTAAGAGTATCCCTTGAAAGACCAGGAATTCAAAGCACATACCTAAACATAGTAAAAGCAATATATAGCAAATCAGTAGCCAACATCAAAATAAATGGAGAGAAACTTGAAGCAATCCCACTAAAATCAGGGACTAGACAAGGCTGCTCACTCTCTCCCTATTTATTCAGTATAGTACGTGAAGTCCCAGCCAAAGCAATTAGACAACCAAAGAAGGTCAAGGGGATACAAATTGGAAAGGAAGAAGTAAATATCACTGTTTACAGATGATATAATAGTATATTTAAGTGACCCCCAAAATTCCACCTGAGAACTCCTACAGCTGATAAACAACTTCAGCAATGAGGCTGGAAATAAAATTAACTTAAACAAATCTGTGGTCTTCCTCAACTCAAAGGACAAACAGGCTGAGAAAGAAATTAGGGAAACAACACCCTTCACAATAGTCACAAATAATATAAAAATAGCTTGGTATGACTCTAACCTAGCAAGTGAAAGATCTGTATGACAAGAACTTCAATTTCTGAAGAACGAAATCAAAGAAGATCTTAGAAGATGGAAAAATTTCCCATGCTCATGGATTGTAGGATTAACGTAGTAAAAATGGTCATCTTAACAAAAGCAATCTATGAATTCAATGCAATTCCCATCAAAATTCCAACTCAATTCTTCACAGAGATAGAAAGAACAATTTGCAAATTCATCTGGAATAACAAAACACCCAGGATAGTCGGCCATCATTGGGAAGAGAGGCCCCTTGGTATTACAATCTTTATATGCCCTAATACAGGGGAACACCAGGGCCAAGAAGTGGGAGTGGGTGGGCCGGGGAGCAGGGCGGGGGGGGTGGGAGAGGGAACTTTCGGGATAGCATTTTAAATGTAAATTAAGAAAATATCTAATAAAAAATTTGAAAAAAAAATGGGGTACAGAGCTAAACAAAGAATTCTCAACTGAGGAATACTGAAGGCCAAGAAACACTTATAGAAATATTCAACATCTTTAGTCATCAGGGAGATGCAAATCAAAACAACTGAGATTCCACCTCACACCAGTCAGAATAGCTAAGATCAAAAATTCAGGTGACAGCAGATGCTGGCGAGGATATGGAGAAAGAGGAACACTCCTCCATTGTTGGTGGAATTGCAAGCTGGTACAACTGCTCTGGAGATCAGTCTGGCAGTTCCTCAGAAAATTGGACATAGTACTACTGGAAGACCCAGCAATACCTCTCTCTTGGGCATATACCCAGAAGATGTTCCAACTTGTAATAAGGACACATGCTCCACTATGTCCATAGCAGCCTTATTTATAATAGCCAGAAGCTGGAAAGAACCCAGATGTCCTTCAACAGAGGAATGGATATGGAAAATGTGGTAAATTTACACAATGGAGTACTACTCAGTAATTAAAAACAATGAATTTATGAAATTCTTAGGGAAATGGCTGGATCTGGAGGATATCATCCTGAGTGAGGTAACCCCAAAACAAAAGAACACACATGGTATGCATTCATTGATAAGTGAATATTAGCCCAGAAGCTCAGAATATCCAAGATACAATTCACAGACCACATGAAGTTCAAGAAGAATAAAGACCAAAGTATGGATAGTTCGGTCCTTCTTAGAAGGGTGAACAAAATCCCCATGGGAGGAGATACAGAGACAACCGTGGAACAGAGGCTGAAGGAAAGGCCATCCTGAGACTGCCCCACCTGTGGATCTATCCCATGTGGTGGTTTGAATATGCTTGGCCCTGGGAGTGGCACTATTAGGAGGTGTGGCCTTGTTTGAGTAGGTATGGTCTTTTTGATAAAAGTATGTCATTGTGAGAGTGGGATTTGAAGCCCTCCTACTATCTGTCTTGGAGACAATCCTCTCCTGACTGCAGCTTGATCAAAATGAAGAACTCTCAGATTCTTCTCCAGCACCATGTCTGCCTGGATGCTGCCATGCTTCCTGCCATGATGACAACAGACTGAACCTCTGATACTGTAAGCCATCCCAATTAAATATTGCTCCAATATAATAATTGCCTGGGTCATGGTATCCCTTCATAGCAATAGAAACCCAACAAAGACTAACAGTATTAGTGTCAGATTTTCTTTGAAAGTCTGGTAGAATTCTGTGCTAAAACTATCTGGCCCTTGGCATTTGTATATTGTGAGATTTTTATTGACTGCTTCTATTTCCTCGGGGGTTATAGCCCTCTACTGGGGTCTGGAACATGGCAATGAGGAGTAGTATTGGGGGCTACTGATAGAGTGGGGGTTGTCTATGAACAGGTGGCCTACCTGGAGTTCTGCAGACAGGAATGACCTGTGGTCAACCACAGGATCTCTAAACAAGTTGGGGGCTGTGGCTCAGACATGAGGAGTGGAGGGGGGAAATGGGAATAAGGTGGAAAGACAGCAAGTTATTGTTGGAAGTCTATGAGCATGTGACTTACCTGCCTTCTGTCCCAGCAGGGATCTCCACTTAATTTGTGATTTGGGACACAATGCTGAGCCATTTCCCAATTTCTTATAGCAGAATTATTATTCATATCTTCAGGAATCCCCAGAACATGTATCTTAGTTTTAAGACTTGTATAGTAAATATATATAAAAAGATTCTGAAATGTTCTTTTCCTAGTACTTGCATACTTGAACTTTAAAGATTTCTCTTCTAAAATAAGTTTCCTCCTTTTGTCATACAAGTAGAAATGCACATAAAGGTTTTACAACATTGATAATATTTATTGTGTTCCTCTCTAGTGTGACTTTTAATACATCTGCAAAAGAAGAAAAACTAAAATATTTCCTACAATCTTGACAGGTATTTAACTATTGGTTCTTACTCTCTGACTAAAGAATGAGAAATATTTAAAAGTCTACTTAAATTTCATGTTTGTATGAGTTCTCGTCAGTATTTGTATACACACACACACACACACGAACTTTCCTTATATTAAAATCACTTTTGTTTAGTGTGAGTTCTTGTATTTCATTAAGGAGGAGAAGAAGCTGAATAATTTTTTCAGGTTTCTTCAGGTTATTCCTCACTATCAAGAAGCAGAGTGAGGGTTTGGGAAGATTAATGGTTAGGTGTACTGTCTTCTCTTCCAGAGGATCTGGGTTCTATTCCCAGTACCCACATGACAGCTTAAAACTTTATGTAATTTCAGTTCCATGAGATCTGATTCCCTCATTTGGTCTCTGTGAGCACCAAGCACTGAATATGGTGCACAGAAATATAAAAATGCAAGCAAAAACATATAGTCACATACAAACAGGCAAGAAATACATTTAAATAAATAGAGAGAAGAAGAGATAGGAGAAATAGAATTTATTTCACATGATTATGGATGGTGAGAAGTCCCACAATATACTACATAGAATCTAGAAAACCAGCTAATATGCGCTGGCTCTTGTAGTTCCTTAAGTCCAAAAGCTAGAGATTTGCTATTCAGATGCAAGAGAAAGTTGATGTTCCAGATGCAGAAGACAGCTGGTACCAGTTTCTGTAAAGTGAGAGTGAATCTACTCTATCTGGATTGGTGGTTCATCATCTTTTTCATAAACACAGACATCCAGAAATAATGCTTTATTATGTCTTTATATATCCCTTATTTCAGTCAGTTGACTTAGAAGTTAACCATCATATATGGGTTCTTTTCAATGAATACAGTAAAATATATAATATACAATGCATAGTAAAATATAAAGAATAATTGGAAGATTTATTACTGTTCAAATAATACTTTTTTGTATCCATATAGTTATGAATGGAAAACCAGATTCTACATTTCTTATAACTATAGAACTCTTGTTTTTCTTATTTGTCATGTAAATTTTAAAGATTAAGTGAAGATTTTATCTCCACAAGTCTTCTCCTCAATGATAGTTCCTACATGCCCATTCGAAATATAGGAAATAACAACTTTCTCATGTTGTATTATATTCATGTTTGAAATTCTATATGAGTTCTCACCTATGAATGCCTTAAATATTTAACAAAGGAAGTTTTTTTTTCTCACAATTTTTACATCCAGAGTTTAATTGGCAATAAAATAGTTGGAACCAATGTCAACTATTCTTATATTCATGAGAATTTTCCTCACTGTAGTTGTTGCATGTTGATGAAGAATTGCGGCTTTCTACATTTTGTATTCTCATAGAATTTGTCTCCAGTGTGTGCTTTACAAGACTCCTGAGGTTCAAGGCAAATTCAAAATGTTCCCTATATATCTCATATTAATGTGGTTTATGTCCAGTGTGTTATCCCTTATATGTTTTAACTGAGAACTCAATAAATGAGTTCTCACATTTAGTGCTTTTCTACTATTTCTTTCCAGTATGAGTTCTCTAGTGAAAATTTTGATTTGAAGTTTGGTTTAAAGCCTATTTTTGTTTTTTAATATATTTTATTTCCTTACAGTTAAAATATACTGTATATGGTAGATATAAAAGCCTTTTTGAGAATTTTCTAATTTGATTATATTTGCAGAGTACCATATGAATTCTCAAATATATCTCTGATCTTTTGTGCCATAGCAAAATGTATGAGAATCAAATACTTAAAACTCTTTTGTATTTTATAGGAACTAGTCTAATGTCAAATTAAGGTAGATTATGATAAGAAATGACCATTTTTACTATTATTATTATTATCATTATTATTATTAAAATTGTATTTAATCTTTTTCTTACACTCCAGATTTTATTCCCCTCCCAGTCCACCCTCTGACTTTTCCCCATCTCACACCTCTTCTCTCAACCCCTGTTTCCCTGAGGATGTCCCCATCCCCACCCCCCACCCAACCAGACCTCTCCACCCTCTCGGGCCTCCAGTATCTTGAGGGTTAGGTACATCTTCTCTGACTGAAATCAGACCCAGCAGTCCTCTGCTCTATATGTGTTGGGGTCCTCATATCAGCTGGTATATGTTGCCTGGTTGGTGGTCCAGTGTCTGAGGGATCTCAGGGGTCCAGGTTAGTTGAGACTGCTGGTCATCCTAAAGGGTCATTCTCCTCCTCCTCAGCTTCTTCCAGCTTTTCTCTAATTCAACTACAGGGGTCAGCAGCTTCTGTCCACTGGTTGGATGCAAAAATCTACATCTGACTTTTTCAACTGCTTGTTGGGTCTTTTGGAGGGCAGTCATGATGGGCCCCATTTTGTGAGTATACCATAGCTTCACTAATAGTGTCAGGCCTTGGGGTCTCCCTTTGGGCTGTATCCCAATTTGGGACTGTCACTGGACCTCCTTTTTCCCAGACTCTTCTCCAAGTTTGTTCTTGCAGTTCTTTCAGATAAGAACAATTATGGGTCATAGTTTTGACTGTGGGATAGCAGCCCCATCCCTCAACTTGATGCCCTGTATTCTTGCTGGAGGTGTGCTCTACAAATTTCCTGTCTCTATTGTAGGATATTTCATCTAGAGTCCCTCCCTTTGAGTCCTGATAGTCTCCCACCTCCCATCTCCTCCCACCAGAGGTTATCTGTTATCATTCTTTCTGCTGGCCCTCAGAGCTTCAGCCCCTTTCCCACACCCAATATCTTGTCATGTTTTCCTCTTCTCCTCCATATCTCCTTTACCACCCAGGTCACACCCTCCCTCCTGCTTCTTGTGATTGCTTTCTTCTCCCTCTCAAGTCAGATTGAGGCATCCTCCCTTGGGCCTTTCAGCTTGTTAAACTTTTTGAGTTCTGTGGATGTTATCCTTGGTATTATGTACTTTTTTCTTTTTGCTAATATCCACTTGTTGGTGAGTATATACCATGCATGTCCTTTTTTTGTCTGAATTACCTCATTCAGGATGATATTTTCTAGTTCCATCCATTTGCCTACAAAACTCAGAATATCCGCATTTGTAATAGCTGAGAAGTATTATGTTGTGCAAATGAACCACATTTTCTGTATACATCATTCTTTTGTAGAACATTTGGGTTGTTTCCAGCTTCTGGCTATCATAAACAAGACAGCAATGAACATAGTGGAACACTTGCTCCTGTGGCATGGTGGGGTATCTTTTGGGTATATTTCCAAGAGTGGTATAGCTGGATATTCAGGTAGATCTATTTGAAATTTTCTACGGAATCTCCATATTGATTTCCAAAGTGGTTATACCATTTTGCAATCCCACCCGCAATGGAGGAGTGTTTCTCTTTCTTCACATCCTCACCAACATGTGCTGTCACCTGAGGTTTGATCTTAGCCATTCTGATTGGTGTAAGGTGGAATCTCAGAGTCATTTTGATTTGCATTCCCTTGATCACTAAGGACTTAGAACAAAAAATGGCTATCTTGATCACTTTCTAGAGAAAATATCACAGCTGTAGGCTACTGGGGGTATAAATAAAATATTAAAAATCCATGAGCAAAATTATAAACAAAGGACTGAAAACAGATTGTTTGAATACAAAATCAAATATCTACAGCCATAAAAGAATTATATAGTACATATAAATTTAATGGCTTTTTAAAATTTTAAGACAGTTAATAATGACGGGTAACACCCCCAACACCCAACTCTGTTGTTTACAGAGTATTTACATTAACTATAAATGCATGTTGAATTTAACATTATAGAAAAAAGATGTATAATGTAAAACTATAATTATAAGAACTACAAAGATGGTGTGGTTGGCACCAGGGCAGAAATCCTAGGACCTAGCAACTGCAAACTGAGATCACCAGTCACCACACTATTTGTTTTTCTGTTTTTCCTTCAGATGACTCTCCATTGAACTGACATGAGCATACATCTATTAGACATTTTCTTTGTTCTTAGATGAAACAGGAGGTTTTGTCATGACTGGACTGGTGAGTCCAGGTTGTATAAGAAAAGTAGCTGAGCAAGCCAAAAAAAAAAAAAAAAGCAATCCAGTAAGCAGTGTTCTTCTATGGTGTCTACTTCAATACTTGCAGCCAGGTTCCTGCCCTGATGTCTCTCAATCTTGGGTTATGACCCAGGAGCTAGAATAAACTCTTTTTTCCCAAGTTGCTATTCACCAGTGCTTAAGCATAGCAGCAGAGAAGTAGACTAGGACTGTGGGGCTTCAGCACGAGCTTCTGCTAATGGGTTACTGGTGGGAGGCCCCTCAGAGTCTAGATTTAGAGTATGAAGAGGTGAGTACAGATGTCTTTCCCTGGATCCTTACTCCAGACTTGCCCCAGAGCTACCACCCCCTTTTCCTTCTGGGTCAAAAATTCTATGTTTCCAGGAATAGCTCCTCTAATTTTTTTTCCATTGTTCAAACTACATATGAACTTCCAAGATACCTCTATTTGACCCTCTCTTCTTTGTTCCCTTCCCGCCTCCCCCTGCAATTCCATTTGTCTGGGATTTCAAATAGCAGCCTTTCTTTCCACACACTGTGAACACAGTCTTCTTTCCTGCCTCACCCATCTCTTGCTTTTCTCTTCAGTCTTCCTTAGGTATCCTCTTCTCAGATAGTACCAGGCCAATGTAGGACCACAGTTGAGAAAGCCTGACAGCTTAGCCCATTATGCTCTCACTTATATAATTTAGTAAAGAAATGATCATCATATCTCAAAAAAGATAACTACGAGATACCTAAATCAGCGAAATATTAACTAGACAGTGAAAGATATACATTTTACAAGGACAAATGTCAAGTAATCACACTAAAAAAATTACCTGTGTGAATCAAATAACAGCTTAAAAGCTAATAAAGTTTAAAAAGGCTAGACTTGAAAAAAGAAATATTCAAATAAATACACAATAATATTTGATGAAATTAACACACTTCTGTTAGTAAATTATGAAACATAGGAAAAATGCATAAATAATATTTAAAACATCTTTGAACATTTAGTTAATATTTACAAATCTTCACTTTTACCAATTACAGACTATACTCCTTTCAAATGGACATGGGGATTTTTTACCAATGCACTTCAGAACACTGGATTCTGTAAATAAAAGAATTGAGTAAGTGTCAAGGACTATATATAAAGAATATATTCTCGTCCTCTGAGCCCAGCAGACACAGCTAGGGACACCCCAGGACTTTAAGATCGCATTGGGGTTACGCGTGAGTGCAGAGGTGGTTTTGGGAGCAGCAGGTCAGCAGTTCCTCCCAGGGGCAGGAACTGAGAACTCCGCCCCACCGGAGGCTGGGCTTCTCCCAGCCAGAACAACCGCGCCTCCGCGCCATCTTTCCTCTGA
>LR754374.1:0-10640 GCA_902729485.2 Mus minutoides | reverse complement strand
AAAAAAAAAAAAAAAAAAAAAAAAAAAAAAAAAAAAAGAATATATTCTCAAATCAAAACATGAGGAATAATAAAATTGTATCCTCAAAGCAATTTGAAATCAAGCTAGACCATCTTCTGTTACATATGCAGCTAGACCCATGAGTCCCACCATATGCTTTCTTTGGTTGGTGGTTTAGTCCCAGGGACCTCTGGGAGAACTGGCTAGTTCATATTGTTGTTCCTCCTATGGGGCTGAAAACCCCTTCAGCTAGCTCCTTCATTGGGGACTCTGTGCTCCTTTCAATGGATGGCTACAAGCATCCAACTCTGTATTTGTCAGGCACTAGCAGAGCCTCGCAGGAGACAGCTATATCAGGCTACTGTCAGCAAGCTCTTGTTGGCATCCAAAATAGTGTCTGGGTTTAGTGGTTGTATATGGGATGGAACCCTGGCAGTCTCTGGATGGTCATTCCTTCAGTCTCTGTCCCACACTTTGTCTCTGTAACTTCTTCCATGAATATTTTGTTCCCCTTCTAAGAAGGATTAAAGAAGTATCCACACTTTGTTCTTCATTGTTCTTGAGTTTCATGTGTTTTGAGAATTCTATCTTGGGTATTCTGAGCTTCTGAGATAATATCCACTTATCAGTGAGTGCATACCATGTGTATTCTTTTTGTAATTGGGTTACCTCACTCAGGATGATATCTTTCAGATCCATCCATGCCTAAGAATTCCATAAATTCATTGTTTTTAATAGCTGCATTCTAATCCATTGTGTAAATTTTCTGTGCACATTCTGTGTGTACAGATTTTCTGTATCCACTCCTCTATAGAGGGACATCTGGGTTCTTTTCAGCTTCTGGCTGTTATAAATAAGGCTGCTATGAACACAGTGGAGCATGTGTCCTTATTACAAGTTGGAGCATCTTATGGGTATATGCCCAAAAGTGGTATCAATGGGAAGAGAGGCCCCCAGTCCTTTGAATTTTCTATGCCCCAGTATAGGGGAATGCCAGGGCCAGGAAGCAGGAGTGGGTGGGTTGGTGAGCAGAGGGAGGGGGGAGGGGATAGGGAGTTTTCAAAGGGGAAACCAGGAAAGGGGATAACATCTGAAATGTAAATAAATACAATATCTAACAAAAGGGTAATAGCTCAAATAAATTGCTAACTTGTGGAAATAAAAAAATTAAACATGTAATTATTACACTCTATTGGACTAGAAATTTTTGGAATTATAAAAGCAATCAACTTTTGATTCCAAACAAATTAATGAATCTCTAAAGTTAAGAAATATTCATATTTACCCATCTTTGTAATTCATATCAAAAGTAACAGAACAAACAATAAATGTCCATTTAAATAAGTACAGCATTTTAAAAGAAGAAATACAAATACTTTGCAGGTTCAGCTTTTGCAGAATTGGGTTTAATAACCAAGTAGAGTTTTTGTTGTTTTTGCTGTCTTGACCTTTGGGTCCGAATCTACTGATAATAAAGAAATGGAAATAAACAAAAACAAAAAACAATAAAGAAACTAAGCTAGAAACTTCTAAATAGCATACCTGTCGAAGAAGATGAAAATTATAATTGCAAATAAAATTTTCAAAAAATACAAAATATCATTAACTTCATTTTAAGTACCATTCAGAGAAAAAGATGCAGGTCCATTCATATTTCATGTGCTTTGATTTAAATTTTAGAAGTAAGGTATACAGTAAATAGGAAAGTAGCAAAACCGAAAGCTAAATCCAAAGGAGATAATAGAAATTATAAAATAATAGTAGAATTCAATGGAATAGAAAATGGAAAGTTATAGGCAGTGTATCAAGGAAAATGCTGACTTTTTTTTTTGAAAAAATAATGAAGTTGATTCTCTCACACTAATGCTTATAAGAAAACACATATTACCAATATCTAGACTAAAAAGGAGAGTACTATTCTATTGCTTACAACATAAAAATAGCTTACAAGATAAAATTAATATTATAAAGAATGCCCTTCAAAAATTCCACAGCTAACATAAATTTTGAGTTTTTAAAAAATATATAAATAAGAATTAAACAAGTTACCAACAGAAAACAGGAAATTGGAATTCTGGGATATCAAATTGAGTTTGTAGTGCAGTCTTCCCAAACAAAAAAAGTTTACCCATGGGTTATTTTAACGGCCAATTTTATCAAAGCCACAAAAATAAAAGAAAAAATTAATTAAACTTTTGTCAGTTATTCTTCTATTGCTGCAATAAAATGCCATGACCAGCAGGGCGGTGTTGGTGCATGCCTTTAGTCCCAGCCCTTGGGAGGCAGAGGCAGGCAGATTTCTGAGTTCGAGGCCAGCCTGGTCTACAGAGTGAGTTCCAAGACAGCCAGAGCTACACAGAGAAACCCTGTCTCGAAAAAACGAAAAAAAAAATGCCATGACCAAATGAGACTGAAGGAAGAAAGAGTTTATTTTTGCTTACATTTCCAGAGGGAGAATATACAATGGTTGGTGAGGTACAGCAGCAGGCAGCAGAGCAAAAGGCTGACAGATCCCATCTTTAGTCCCAAACACCAAGGGAAGAGAGGAACCTGCATGTGGAGTAGTGCTATGAACTCTCGAAGCCCACCAGTAGTAAGGTGCCTTCTCCAGCAGACCTTTACTGCCTCCCCAAACATATCCAGAACCTGGGGACTGTGTACTCAAATACATTAGCTTGTGGGAGATGATTTTCATTCAAACAATCACAAATACCTCATACAAACCTTTATAAAATAGAGGTAAAAACCAAGTGACAGACAACTTATAAGACAATGGGAACCTGAATGACCTGACCTAATGAATTTGAAACTCTGGGCTTGCTTCAAAACATCTCAACATATGAGAAGGTTTATAGGATTGATCCAAGTATGATTTTTAGACAAATTAAGAGAAAGTCCAAATCTAAATATACTAGTAATCAACTTACTTCTCTTGTTTTCTGTTCAAATGAACATTATTTAAAAATTTGTCATCATTGCTTCCACAGGACAGGAACTACTCCTACTGATTGGCTGTTAAAAACAATAGCCTAGAGAAAATCATACTTGCTACTTTCTAACCCATTAGCAGGCACAATGGAGAACAGAAAGATGGGACCAACTTCTGGAATTTCTTTCAGTCACAGTCACAATTAGCATCACATTATACCTATACATGAGGAAAAATTCATTAAAAATGCATTAATAGAAAATGTGTTTGGCCCTTCAAAGAGGCTTCTGTATTATTCTGAGTTACACCCTGTAACTCTCTCTATTATTAACTCTGAGACTTCCCAGTGGAAGTTTTCTCAGTTGCACCTATGACTTCTCTCCTACAATGCATCCTGCCAGTGAATTGCCTGATTTTAACATATGGGTTTTTATTTTTAATGCAATTAGAGTGAGAGGTTCCCTCCAGGCATCAGGTCCTGGGTACAGCTTATTTTTTCATCTGATATTTTACTATAACCAGTGAGAAAAAGTCAAGTTGTACTTCTGGCAGTTTCCCGGGAAATTCCCTCTGCCAATGCCCAAATGCATGAGTTTTATTTTTTTCCTCATAAAATGTAAGTCACGATTCAGCTAAGTTTTCTGCAAATTTCCTCCAGTTTTTAATAGTGTTTTCCTTGCCTGGGCTCTTACTAGTAATAACTTTAATGTCCAGATTTTTCCCCGTAGTTCTTTTAAATAATAAGTTCTATAAGCCAAAGTGTTTTATAAGCACCCTATGCCTCACTTCCTCTTGTGTCTTTACTAGCAGACTTTCTAAGATCACATTTCTACCAAATCTATACAAAGCAACTTGAATCTTTTCTGTGTCTGCACCACCACCCAATTAAAAACCCATGTCCATACTTTTCTCCAAAATAGAGTTTATCTGTGTAGCCCTGGCTGTACTGGAAGTCACTCTGTAGACCAGGCTGGCCTTAAACTTAAAGATCTGCCTGCTTCTGCCTCCTGAGTGCTGGAATTAAAGGGGTGCACCACCACTGCCTGGCTCCACTTCCATCTTTTAGGTCTTCTTCAGCTACACCCTCAGGCTTCAACTGGAGAAAGAGAGCCATCGGGAAACATAAGACAAGGAAGTGACTTATTCCACTTCAGGAGTTTACTAGAAAGTTCAATATCTCTATGACAGTCAGAATATGGTAGGTAGAAACACTGAACCACAAGACACACCTACAGTCCTTAGCAAATTTCTTTTTCCTCCTCCACCTCTCTCTCATGTGCTTTTTAAAAATTTTTTCAAGAGAGGGTCTCACTTAGTAGCTCTTGCTGTCCTAGAACTCACTATGCAGAGCAGCTGGCCTTGAACTCACAGAGATCAGCTTGTCTCTGCCTCCCAAGTGTGGGACTAAAGGTGTGTGCCACTATCCCTGGCTATTCTTCTACATCTCTGGGAAGATTCAACTTTGCTTTCAAAGCTTTTCACTGGTTCTCTCAGACTCACCCAAATGATCTAGAATATACACTCTGCTTTAAGTTTACCTTATTAACAACCTTATTGTTCATGTTTCATCTCTACACTATAAAGTAATACTCACGGGTTCTAGTGATCAGGAATGAACATCTTTGGGGAATCTTTCTGAATAATTTCTCCAAATCATCCAATACTACATCAACACATCATTACTAAAGTTTGTTTAGTTAACTAATGTTAATCCTATATAATGTAAATTTCTTATCAATAAGCAATATCATCATCCAAAGCATTTAAATATTGGCATTCTGTACATCCAGAAGCTACCTGAGACCAGAATTTGGGGTTTACATAGGATTTTCTCACTATAACAAGTAACAGCACACACACACACACACACATACACACACACACACCACTTTTCACTCTTCCTGGAGCTTATTGACTTTATGTCATCAGTATCATGCCCAGTGCTCCCATCAGCTAAAGACAATGAAGAGAATTTTACCCCTTTCAATATTAATTTATAAGAGAGAGAATGGATGATGTGGGTATGGTTTCCATGAGATGATATTTACAGTGTTGGAGAATAGAAAACATAATTAGGGAATCTGGAAGAAACTTGACATTAACGAATGTGAACTGCTTCCAAAGAAAGACAAATGAGGCTACTGAAGTCATAGCCATGCAAATAATAAAACTAAGGGCTTCTGATTTTAAAATGAAGTATTATTTAAAAGAAATTATATGTTCTTCTATGGGATCATACACCAGAATTATATTTTTAATTTTTGAGACTTAATCTACCTTGTTCATCACATAGCCCAGGCTACGCTTGCATTCTCTATGTAGAAGATGACCTTGAATTTCTGATAGCATGCCTCCACCTCCAAGTGCTGGATTTACTGAGGGACCCAACCTAAGGCCTCCAACAAAGACATAAGCACTCTATAAACTAATCTATTCCGCTAGGACAGGAAATATAATTTTATAATTAGAATTTTATTCATTACAAAAAATACACATTCTTTAGAACAGACTATGGCAAATTCAATCAGGAACATTAATTGTTCTGATGTAAAATGTTCAGCAACAATAGATTTGGAAAAATACTTAAACAGTTAACAAGCTAATAAACCAACAACAATACTATGTAAACTAGTAGAGAAAAAGGAAAACAAACACAAGTAAACATTACTACTAGATTTGAAAAAAATGCAAAAGCAAAAGCGGAAGAAGAATACAGAGAGCGAAATGGTGAAGTTTCACATGCCTAAAACACTTGGGAAGGACGGATCATCTGATTGCCTACCATAGTTTTGGTCTACAATACCAGAAAACACAGGCTTCAAGAATTTGAACTCATTATTCTGAGAATCTCCTGTAAGACACACCTCATACTGGTAGCTCTGAGACAGTGTTCCTGTACCGCTGACATCCACCAGGTGGCCAGGAAAGTGTCCCGCAGGCACGGAACAGCCACCCAGAGATGCCGCCCTGGCCCTCCTGCACAGTCTCACCCCCACAAACAGCAGCACAGACAAAAGGAAGAGAGAAGACACAGAAGCCAAGGCTATGACCAGGTACAGCGTGAGCACATCACCTTCCTGGTGACTGGGGTCGCGCTCCACCTCTGGAAGAGGCAGGTAGGGCTGAGAGAAGCCATCCACCACTAGCACCTGCAGTGTGACACTGGCAGAGCGCGGAGGCTCTCCATTGTCCTTGACCAGCAGCAGTAGCCTGTGCTTGGGCACATCTCGCTCACTCAGCATCCTGGTGGTGCGCACCTCACCATTGTGAGCCCACACGCTGAACAACCCTGGCTCTGTGGCCTTGAGTAGCTGGAACGACAGCCAGGCATTCTGGCCAGAGTCGCGATCCACAGCCACTACCTTGGTGACCAGGTAGCCAGGCTCCGCCGCCCTGGGTAGCAGCTCTGTGCAGGGCGCAGAGGCGTTCTGCAGTGGGTAGAGCACGAAGGGCGCATTGTCATTGTCATCCAGCACTACCACGCGCACCAGAGCCTGGCTGCTGAGCGCGGGTGAGCCTCGGTCTGTGGCACTCACATGGAACTCGAAGCCTTGCAGGGCCTCATAGTCCAGCGCCCTGAGCGCAAACAGCTGCCCGTTGTCAGCGTTGATGGAGATGAGTGAGGTGAGGGCCAGCTGTGGGTCCTGGGCAGACAGCAGCGAGTAGGTGATGTGGGCATTGGAGCCTGAGTCTGAGTCTGTGGCGCTGATGGTGCCTATGTGCAGGGCGGGGCTGTTGTTCTCGCGGACTGACATGGTGTAGGATGTCTGAGTGAAGGCAGGGGCGTTGTCGTTGATATCGGACACCTGCACTGTTATGGTGTGCTGGGTTGTGAGCCTAGGTATGCCCAGGTCGGTGCCAGAGATAGTGATGTTGTACTCAGCTCTGATCTCTCTGTCCAAAGCTCCATCTGTCATCAGTCTATAGAAGTTCTCAACGGAAGGTTCCAGTGTAAAGGGAACACCATCCTGGATGGAACAAACAGTCCTTCCATTTTCTCCAGAGTCTCGGTCTCGAACCCGGAACAGAGCCACCTCTGTCTCTGGTGAATTTTCTGGGATTGGATTGGTGAGCGATGATATAATTAGTTCTGGGTAATTATCATTGACATCCACCACCTGAATAGAAACAGAACATTTTCCAGAAAGACCCCCGCCATCAGATGCCTCTATGTCTAGTTCATATGAAGGTATTGTCTCAAAGTCCAGTGTTTTAATTAGTCGAACTTCTCCTGACAGGGCGTTTAGTTCAAAAGTTTTGCTCATTTCCTGAGAACTATGAAAAAAAGATTATGATACCTCTGCATTTGTCCCAGTGTCTAAATCCTTAGCAGAGACCTTAGCAACCACGGAACCCGAGGGGCTGTTCTCTGGAATTTGCACCCTGTAGAAAGCCTGTGCAAATTCAGGAGCATTGTCATTGACATCCAAGACAATAATCCGGATTTGTGAGGTGCCAGTCCTGGGCGGAGAACCACCATCCAGGGCTGTCAGAGTTAATCTGAACGCTGCCTGCTCCTCGCGATCAAGCTCTTTGTCCAGCACCAGCTCTGGGTATTTTCTCCCATCACCTTGGTTGCGGATGGAAACATGGAAATGAGAGTTGGTACCAATCTTATAGTTCTGAACGCTGTTATTTCCCACATCCAAATCCTGAGCGGTTTTGAGTAGAAATGCAGTGCCAACAGCGCTATTCTCTGTGATTTTCACAGTCATTTCTCTTTCAGGAAACTCAGGAGAATGATCATTAATGTCTCCTACTCGTAGCTCAGCTTGAAAGATTTCCAGTGGTTTTTTCAGTAACACTTGGAAATGAGTGACACAGGGCTCAGTGGGGCCGCACAGCTCCTCCCGGTCCAGTTTTTCATTTAAGATTAGCTTCCCAGTCTGTAGATCCAGCTGCAAGCGTGATTCCTTTTCCTCAGAGACTACCTGGGCTCCTCGAGCAGCTAGCTCCGCAACTCCCAGCCCTAGGTCCTGGACTAGATCTGTCAAAACAGTGCCGCTGGGTGTTTCCTCCATCACAAAGTAATGGCGGGGTTCCCAGCCTGCCCTAGCGACTCCCAGCAAGAGAAAGATCAGCAGAACTTGCCTTTGTCTGTGTTCCCTTCCAATCTTCATCTTTGTTTCTGCACCCAGGGTACAAGGGCATCCAGACAGTGGTCGACCTGTCAGTTAATAGCCTGCTCCCAAATGTAGATTAGCAGCATTCTCTGGAGTCTCAAAGGTCTGAGCTCTGCCTGGGATCTGAAGAGGCATTTTTTTTTAAAATCTCCTTTTCTCATCCCTCATTTAAAAAGTCTTAGCCTGCAGCGCCACCATGCGTTGACTATGATCTTCAACAGATCGCGGCATAGTTCCATTCTTTTTACAGTCTATTTGGTTGTCAGAAGTTTAAACACTAAACAACATTATTTTAATTATCCAGTCTCTCGTTCAACAAAAAAGAATTCTTATTAATATGCTAGATTCTAAAAATCACAAGAATAAACAATACAGATAAGCTGGAGACACTTTAGGTGAAACCGGGAGAGAGAAAAAGACACAGTACTGATTGATCAGTCAGTTTGTAAAATAAGTAACATATAGACATGCGATTCCTTAAGATTCTTTCAGCATAAAGCGAGGTTAATACTTCTAGGGTTTCTTTGTAAGTTTATGTATGTCTGCTAGGTACCAAAACTGTGGATCCAGTTGATTGGGTTTCATAAAGAAAAAAAATCTACATGTTACTTCTAGTTTATGATATACTTTCTACATATAGTCAGCAAGTTAAAATTGTATACAACTATTCAATATGGAAAAGTTCATATGAAAGCACCTCTTACCCCATATTTTTCTCTCTGGTGTTTTTCATCATATGCAGCATAAGTGGATATGTTGGGCTATTTCCTTTGTGTAACCTGTAAGTACTCCCCATTGCCGGCATCACTGTTGCACCCCATTATCCAAAATAATATTTGGGACAGAAAATATGCTCAACAAATATTTGCTTAATTCATCATAGAATAAAACACAAAATTGTGAGGAGTTTTTCCTATTGTAAATGTTTTTTGCTTTGTTGGGATTATAATTTATTTTATAAAAAGCTGAATAAACAAGACAGCATTTTCCTCAGTAGCAATTCTCTACTCTCTTATAGTCATTTGAAATAACAAGGAGTGATCTAAACCATCTTTTTATTAAAGGAAAAATACTAAGGCTTGTCAAGACACTACTCCTATCTTCAAATTTTTCCTTTTAGAAAAAAGCTTCAAACGTCCTTTCTATGCTACTGTAATAGTTTGCAAACATTTTAATTGTGTTATATTAACACAAAAGACTCAATAAAAAAATAAAATTAACAGGTATAGTTCACTAATCCAGGCAAGAATATCAACACATGCTTTTAGAAAAACAAACATTTACTAAGCTGTATTAGGAGCATTTATTACAAGGGCATGTCTTAGTTCTCTGTCCCCAGTTCCCAACCCAATAGTGAAAGTCATGTTAAAATGAGGGTCCTCCACAAGGTTACTTGCTTGGTATGTCTTTACTTTCATCTCCCAGAGGTTTGACATTTGATACGACACCAAAAGATGACATCACTTTCTTGTAATGTTCCTAGCAGAGAGAGTAGAATATATCTGGCTTCTAAAATGAATTTAAAAGTACTTTAAAATTTTAAATTTAAATTTAAAATTTAAAATTAAATTTTCATTACACAAACCAGGATCAGACTGGTTCAGTTTAGATTAGCAATGCCTATCACTCAATTCAATTGTTTGAAATCATAGAGGAACCTGAGTTGTTCAAAACAAACTGAGCTTTGATCCTGTATCTATGCTGAAGAGAGATATTTTCAGAAAATGTGAGGTGGGCTAGACAGATGTCACAGGAGGGGTCTAACTTTTAACAACTTTTGAGATAATCTAAAAACATTTAAACAATATTTATATGTATTACATGTTGGGCATTCATTAAATCAGTAAAAGACTTGACATTTCAGAGAAATTGTCATTTCTGATTAATACTGCTGTACAACAAAACCATGCATTTTCAGACACTAAATATTCTAGATAGGAAAGCATAATATTAGATTAGATGGAAAATACTCTGATAATTCATTACATTTGTATCACCTTTATCTTCAAAACATCAATGCTTTCGATTTTTTTTTGGTGGACAACAATCAAATAGAATGAAGGTGAGGATTTTCAAACCAATAATGATTAATTTTTGAGAATTTAACAAGTTGAAGAAAGTGGGACTTGTCAGTAATGAGTATTCTCTGTCTTCATCAGGAAATGATTTTTTTTAGAGACCAACCTGTAAGGATAAACATGAAAGTTATCTACTGAATTAGGAAAATAAAGGCAAAACTTTAGATGTTCCTGATGAAGATAAAATAATAGAAAACAAGAATGTTTAAAAAGAACTAGTGTTCATCAGGAACCATGATGAGAGTCAACACATTGCTAATTGTATCCAAAACGATTCATAGAGGAGGAGTTTTCTTTCATGCATTTCACGGCCCGCTCAAGGTTGGGAGACAGGCTTTAGGAACCGAATATCATTGGAATCCGACATTCCTGTTAGACACACCTCATACTGGTAGCTCTGGGACAGGGTCCCCGCGCTGCTGACATCCACCAGGTGGCCAGGAAAGTGTCCATCAGGCTCAGAGTAGCCACCCAGAGAGGCAGCTCTGGCCCTCCTGCACAGCCTCACCC
>LR750944.1:191694-249600 GCA_902729485.2 Mus minutoides | reverse complement strand
TTTTCGAGACAGGGTTTCTCTGTGTAGCTCTGGCTGTCCTGGAACTCACTTTGTAGACCAGGCTGGCCTCGAACTCAGAAATCCGCCTGTCTCTGCCACCCAAGTGCTGGGATTAAAGGCATGCGCCACCACGCCTGGCTATTGAGTTTTTTTAAATGCAAGCAAATACTATGATATTAATAAGGTGTAAGGAAACAAATATTGTCATAGTTTTTTCTTACATAAAATTATCAAAGAAGAAATAGTGTTTCAGCAATGTAGGTTTTTAAATTTACATTTTGAGATTGTCTTTTATATAAGAAGCATCTTGACTGGATAAAATGTCTTAGATTTTTTCACTCTTTTACTAAATATAAATCATAGTACAGATAATTGTGGGTCCGTATTCCTCCCCACCGTTGGCCATAGCTGCTGGGGAGGGCTGGGGAGGTGAAACACGGGGAGATTGACTGGGCTTATCCCAACGCTGCTGCTGTCGGGTGCTGGGCATCCGGGGAGGGAAGATGCAGTCTGGGATGTAGGAAGCCGAAGCTGATATTCCCTGACTTCTGGGAATCTAGTCGCCACTAGAAAACCACATAGAGAAGTCTGGAATGAAGTGTTGGGGCTCCACAGGCCCACGGATGAGTCCGGGACCACTGGGGGCCCGCAGGCTGAGGACAGCGTGCAGCCCTGCCAAGGCTAGAGCTCGAGAGCTCCGCTTAGCTCTTCTCTGATTGTCCTTAGCTTAGCAGGAAGTGCAGAGAGCCCTTCTGCGGGAGACTTACCTTATACCATAGTCAAAGGCTTTCCCCATGCTCCCCAGAGCAGTTCTTGATGAAAGATAGTCCTCAGCTCCAAACTGTTTATTGGTTGTTCATCGTGGAAATAGGTAAGTACCAACTTCTCAGGGTGGAGCAGAGATTAAATACCTTTTCAGAAGGGAATGTCCAGGAATAGGAGCTTATTGGCTAAACCCTCAGGCAGGGCCTTTAGGAACCTCAATAGCATGGAGAACCCTGTTCTGGGCCAACGTGACCACAGGTCATGTTTCCTCATGTGGCACGTGTTCCAGGCCAGGAGTCTGGCAGGGAGCAGGGAGCTGCTTACCGTCTCAGGTGTGTGTGTGTACCTCGAATTTCTGGGGACATAGACCCGTAGACCTGCTCTACCTTACTAAGTTTCCTGGCAAGGTCCACTGTCCCCCAGATAACAATTTGTGTTTGGTACTTCAGAGTACTAACCTATGGTGTTATTACTCATTTTAGTACTGCAAAGAGGACTTGATGTTTAAAGCAAGGAGCCTGGGTTCTTATTAAGATACTACTTGGCAAATGTATATAGATGTATGATATACATGATGTGTGTGTGTGTGTGTGTGTGTGTGTGTGTGTGTGTATGTGCATATGTGTGTGTGTATGTGTGTGAGTGTATATGTGTGTGTATATGTGTGTATGTGTATATGTGTGTGTATATATGTGTGTATATGTGTGTGTGTTTATATACACATTCAAATATCTCTTTAATATCTATTTTATATTATATCATATTTTATATTAATCTTGTTGCTTCTAATATATTAAATAATATTAAACAAGACAATGTATGTATTATATGCAATAAAATATCTATTGCTATATAATTATTTAATTAATGAATGATCTTCACACAGAAGATTCTCCTTTTGTTATACAGTGTCATTCCCACGCTTGGACATATTTGCCCTCACAGCACCTTGTTTCATGTCGGTAGGTGTCTTACAGAATTTCAGGGATGGGTAGAATTCATTTGACTCTCCTGAAGTCCTTTAGAGACATTTCAGAGAACTGGGATGTTGTTATTTTTTAACCTACACTATCTAGCCTTGTAGTAAAAGGATCCTTTTCTTCCAATAAATGTAAGGCGAGCAACTAGAAAGTTGTGTAAGTCTGGCTTTATTCAGTCTGATATCTGAAAATGTAAGCCAGGTATTTTACAGATGTACCATCAGCACCCCTATTGTACCAGTCGCCCGGTATTTATAAAATGTCTGTTGTAGGAATTCTAATCTGCTGCTTCCTAATTTATGCAAATGCTGAAGCCCCAAACATAAGTCGTACTGTTGTGATATTTTTCCC
Source organism: Mus minutoides (assembly GCA_902729485.2). Lineage (NCBI taxonomy): Eukaryota > Metazoa > Chordata > Mammalia > Rodentia > Muridae > Mus > Mus minutoides. The sequence continues at coordinate 247,504 of LR750944.1, read as the reverse complement.
TCTCACTTTTCAAATGATAAAGCAGTACATTGAATTCTAGGGAGCTGGCATGTCTTAAATGTCAAAAGTATGAAACAATTCTGAAATAGAGGATTCTTGTTTTCAGAAAGCATTTTACCCGTGTGTAAAATATTTCTACAGTGTCATGGTTCAGACCTTCCTTTGGTTAGAGGGGCTGAGTCCTTCAGCTATTAAAGAAGCACTTAACATCCACCCTACTTGGTGGTTACAGTATGGAACTGTCTTTTTTTTTTTGTAACAGATTTGTGTTTGAAAAGCTCAGAGGCAGAGCTTTTCAGTACATAGAACTCGCTTCTGGTTTTCATGCCTTTTCCTCTAGTGAGAGTTCCCTTTGTGAGATTGTTGCTATAGACACTAACAGTGACCAGAAGGCGGCAGTTGGAGTGAGAGGCCCTCTCGTGTGACTCAGCTCTCAGGCAGGCTCTGTGTGTCTCCATGGCATTAGACTCAGGTTGTCCATTTTTCCACATCCACTGAATGGCCTTCAGGACGTTGCCTCCCAAACCTTCTTTCCAGATTGTCTGGATTCGGTTCTCCTTGTGCTTCTCCACTGCTCAGTCTCTCAAAGAGATTGCATGCGTGTGGTGTCATCTTCAGCGTCACATGACATCATGGAAGTATTAGAAAACTCTGTGACTACTAGTTTTCATATACCCCCTACCCTTCAATCCCACAGATGCTAGAAAATCATAGGTAGAATTCCTGTGAAGGCATTTGGTGACCTTAAGGTAGGAACATTAACATCTGAGAATCAGGGTAAGGGCTGCTGTGTGGAGGCAGGGAAGTGTGAGCAGAGCCAGAAGCCTCAGCCTTTCTGACTTACTTTTTTGCTGACTTTTGCAGGAGAAACCCTTGGGGCCTCTCTCTTTTGTTTCATTTGCATGAGATTTGCTTAGAGTAGACCAACCCTGAAGACTGTGTGTTTGTAGAAGGGTCATGGGAGGTGTAAAGTGAGGAAGGTAATTTGGTGTGCAGACCTATTCTATAGATGACTCAGGAGGGAGCGAGGCAGGGCTGGGAAAAGAGCAGGCACCCTGACAGACGCCACTCTGTCCCCTCGCTGCCACTCTGAGCATCCTTGTAGCAGCTTGGATCCGTGATTATCCATTAGTTCCCTGTGATGTCGAACTCGATTTCAGATCCAGCAGGTCAGGCTTTGCCCGGGGTGCCGCCAGGTCTGACCGATTCCACCTGACTATCTCATCCCTAAAGTTTCCAGCCATCCAAATACTTTCTCATCTCACCGATTCCAGTGTCTTTATTGACTCTTGGATTTAATGTAATGATTGTTTTTCTCACTGCTGTCCTCTCAGTCTCTATTGATTGGACGGTCTGCTTGTGAGGACTTTGATTAAAAGCTGGAGATTATGATACCTAACTTCTGGGCTTCCTGAGAGCCTTAATTTAAATGAAATGGAGGAACGTGTAGGAGGTGCTTTGCTCTTATTGGGTGTTCCAGGCTTCTCTTCTCTTCTCTTCTCTTCTCTTCTCTTCTCTTCTCTTCTCTTCTCTTCTCTTCTCTTCTCTTCTCTTTTCTTTCTTTTTCTTTCTTTCTTTTTTTTTTTTTTTCCGAGACAGGGTTTCTCTGTGTAGCCCTGGCTGTCCTGGAACTCACTTTGTAGACCAGGCTGGCTCAGAAATCCGCCTGCCTCTGCCTCCCAGGTGCTGGGATTAAAGGCGTGTGCCACCAGGCCCGCTAGGCTTCTCTTTTCTATTCACATCTCCTTAGCTCTAGGGTTGGTTTTTGTTTGTTTTCATTTGAGACAGAGTCTCTCCCTTATGTAACTCTGGCTGTCCATGAATTCGTTATGTAGGCTAGGCTGGCTTTGGACTCACAGAGATCTACTTGTCTCGGCTTCCTGAGTGCTGGGATCAGAGTTGGCCCCTGGTTCCTGAGTGCTGGGATCAGAGTTGGCCCCTGGTTCCTGAGTGCTGGGATCAGAGTTGGCCCCTGGTTCCTGAGTGCTGGGATCAGAGTTGGCCCCTGGTTCCTGAGTGCNTTTCTAGAGTTTTCTTTCCTGCAGCACCCCGTTTAAGCATCTTCAGTGTTCTATGGTTGCCCACAGTGTAGCAAACCTTCCTGACGTGGCAGTCCAGGTGCAAAGGGTGTGGCCTCCGCTCTGTATATATAAGCCTTTTAGTCTTGCATGGCCTTACTTCACGAGACTGCCAAGTATTGTTTCCCAAACCTACCTTTGATGTAGCTCTTCCTATGTGATCTGTTTATATAGGAATGCCAGCTATCTAAACTCCCAAGTCTGATCTCATAAATGAACTGAATTTTAATGGCTAGTCACTGTCTTTGCCTTTGTAAAGGCCTCAGTCTAGACTTAACTTTTAAGACATAAAACGTGAGTCTGTGAGAACTCACGGTGAGGCCCCTTATCCAGAACACTTTAAGCTTTAGAATATATATACAAAGTTTAGATGTTTGGTCAGCTAACCAGGTTAGAGAGAAAAGGATTAGCCTTCGGGTGTGTACACTTAATGTCCATTATACCATCTAATCCTTTGAAACCTCCACAGGGTAGGTGGGCACTTTACAGGTGAGAAAAAGGAGGATTAGAGAGGCTGTTTGCCTAAGCTATGAAGCCTGGGAGCCCCTCTCTCAGCTCCCCCAGAGGGTGTTTGAGCTTTTGTTAGCTCTGCTTTCTTTTCTCCAGTGGTTATTGTCCAGATGGCTGAGTATTTACCCTCGTATTAGAGAAAGAAAACTGGGGCATGTTCATGTGCCTCCCGGGGCTTGTGTTCTTTCCCTTTCTTTCTCGGACACCTTTGTATCTCATCACCCCATAGCCAGGAAAGGAACATTTGGTTTTTTGTTATTTGTGCCTTTTTAAGAATAGGGTTATATGGTGTTTAATGATGTATGTTTGGATTCTAAACCGATTAGAAAGCATGTGTTTGTTTGCTTAATATAATCTGTAGGAAGGAAATGAAGTTCTACATAGCAGGTAACTTCATACTTTTAATGCATTATTTCCCAGTTCTGAGTAATTTTGGTCCTGCATGATTGACAATCAAGGATTGCAGTGTCTTGAGTGTGGGTAATGGTAGGTGCAGTAACAGTCAGTGGTAGCAGCTGAGGCGAGCTGGTGTGTGCCTGGGTCTCCAGTGATTTCATTGGCGTAGGCTGTTCAGTCTTTTCAGTAACTTCGGGAGCCAGCGATGTCTTTATCTTTATTTTATAGATGGGAAAATCAAGGTGAAGAAAAGGTGGGACATCTCTTCACAGCCAGGAGACTTTAGTGTCTTGGCGGTTTTAAGTCTGCATTACTTAGAATTTATGTTGTTGATTTATGTGAGTTGATGTGCTGTCTCCTTCCTTGGCAGGTGAACTCATCTGTACTCTCTGGGGGAACAGGTCACAGATTGTTGTTAGCATAAGATGGCCAAGCTTAAGCAGGGGTGTATATAAGGCACTTGAATCACTGAGGCATCTTAGGAAACTAAGCCGGTCTTACTTTATTGCTCAGAACATTGGTAGTTATGCTGATATGGATACGGAAAGGGTCCGTGTGGCTTCTTGGTTCTGTTTTTGTGCCATGGGCCCGAGGGAAGCAATTTAAAAAGAACAAGTATTTGTTGTGGTTCCCAGAGGTTTTGGTCCAAGCTAGAGGGGTGCATGTTTCTGGGCCTCTGGGGAGGCTGACACCATGGCCAAGGGCATGTTGGAGCGGAGGAGGATGCTAGAGAGAGGTCTGTGCGTGCTCTCTTTTCCTGTGCACACCCTTCCTCCTCACCTCGTCCCAGCGGGCTCTGGCTTTCATAGTGCCCAGTGGCCAGCGCCCAGTGGCCGGCGCCCAGTGGTCGGCTCCCAACGGTTGGTTGAGATTTTGGATCCATCACTGATGAAGGCGGAGCCCCCATGACCCAGTCACGTCACAGAAGTTCCACCCCTGAAAACAGCTCTGTTGGGAACCAAGCCTTTAACACGTGAGCCATTTGGGAAGGCTGGGGAGACTTTCTATCCAGATCATAATAGTACTTCTGTTTACTCTGTAGAATGTCACTGAAACAGACACGCTTATGTCTAAACACTGGCTAGGGAAATAATGTTTAGGTTGCAACAGTGAAGGGACTTTTGAAAGGCTTGGCTGGGAAGGCGAACACTTTTCTTTGTAGCAAGCAGTAATACTGGATCTTAAAATCCTGTTTTGCAGCAAGAAGTTTTGAATCAATACAGACATAATAAATACTCTCATATAATTGGGGAAATACCGCTGGCTGAGATGGTGCTTTCTAATATGCTTTGATGATTTTGTTAAACCTGGTCATCTCCCCTTTCCTTCTTTTGCTTTTCAAAGCTTCTCACCGAGGGACATGGATGAATATGAGGACAGCCAGTCTCCAGCACCAAGCTACCAGTATCCAAAAGAAACACCGAGAAAGCGCCAGAATTCAGTGCAGAATTCAGGAGGAAGTGTGTCTTCTAGGTTCTCCAGGAAAAGCTTCAAGCTGGATTACAGACTAGAGGAGGACGTAACTAAATCAAAGAGAGGAAAAGACGGGAGATTTGTTAATCCATGGCCAACATGGAAAAACATCTCCATCCCAAATGTGCTCAGGTGGCTGATAATGGAGAAGAATCACAGCGGTGTTCCGGGTTCCAAAGAGGTGGGCAGCATGCGGCTGCTTTGGAATGTCTTGTGTGCTTTGTGTACATATACATGACTTAGTTCTTCCGGGAGGTATGGCCCTCTGTTTAGTGATTTGTGGTGTTTCTGTGTGATGAGACATAATTGTAAGTTTTGAAGAGACAAATGAGTCCTATGACCCACACCCTGCGGGTCCCATGCAGTAGCACAGAATGTGTAAACAATCTTTCCAGCCTGCAGCCAGAGGCTGGGGTAAAGTGCTTTAGAAACAGAGGGGTGGAGTGGTCAGATGTGCCTGGTAGGGTTGGAGCCAGCTTCAGGAGTATGTTTGGTGGTCCTAGAAATCTCTGTTGCAGAGGTTCTCCAGGGGAAGATGAGAAAATGCACGATGCATCTTAGAAAGTAGCAATTTGGATGGATCCTGCAAAGTAAGCCATGACCTAGAGTGTGCCTTTAAGACTTGTACTTGGCCGACGCTGCTATAAAAAAAAAAAAATCTTTTGATGTCCTTTGCAGAGCTGCGAAGGCTGACTGTATAGTCTGTTAGCCTTTAATGACAGTAGCTTTGCTATGGTGTCATTTGTTCCCCTTTAGCATAGGTAGGTTTTGGCAGGGGTGAATGAGTGGGTGACAGTTCCCATTACAGGGGCATCTTCTTTTCCTTCAAATCTTTCTTAGTTTCCCCCTGTACTTGCTGACATCTTTCTTTAACTCTGATCCTGCCGACCCTTTGGGGAGTTAGGGGCATTCCTGAAGGCTTTGGTCTACAGTGGGAAGAGGTAAGGGGACTGTGCCAGTGGAGGTGGATTCTGCTTGATAAATGTTGTTTGTCTTTTTTGAAAGGATATAGGATTGGAAATCTTGTATGGTGCCAGGAGTGGTGGTGCACACCATTAATCCCAGCATTTAGGAGGCAGAGGCAGGCGGATCTATGAGTTCAAGGCCAGCCTGATCTACATAGTAAGTACCAGGACAGCCAGGGCTAGACAGAAAGGCTCAAGAAAAGGGGACTAGAAGTGGGGAGAGATGGGGGAAAAAAGAAATCTTCTATCACTTCCATGCTAGAAATATTCATAGTCATCTTAATATAGTGTATCTATATATGTATCTATAGATATGCATGTATACAAACACATATATGCATATATTTGCCGTGCTGCAGATTAAACCTGGGGCCCGATAAATTGCTTTTGTTGATTGAGACAGGGTTTTGATCTGTAGCCCAGGGTGGCTTCAAACTTGTAAAATTCTCAAGTACTATGAGGAGTGTACCACCATGCCTGGCCTCGATTTTTTTTTAAGATCCTTTTAGAATTAGGCAGGAGATTAATAGATAAACATTTATATTCAGAGATTTTTAGGATGAGGCAAAGGGACAAGGAAACGGTCATGTTTGTTTTTGAGACTTGGGCTTTTTTTTTTTTTTAAAGTAATTACCATGTCTTTTTTTTTTTTTTTCCTTGTTCCGTTCAACCCCGCTCGCTCGCTCCGGTTGGTCTCTCCAGTCCAAGGATTCGTTTCTTATTATTCTTCATAAGTACGCTGTAGCTGACTTCAGACGCACCAGAGGAGGGCGTCAGATCTCATTACAGGTGGTTGTAAGCCACCATGTGGTTGCTGGGATTTGAACTCATCACCTTCGGAAGAGCAGCCGGGTGCTCTTACCCACTGAGCCATCTCACCAGCCCGAGATTCGGGCTTCCTATGTAACTTACGCTTAATGGAGCGTGCTGATGCTTACTGGAACTTACTGGAGCTCATTGGAACTTACTGAGAGCCTATACTAGCCTTGATCTTGTGATCTGCCAGCCTCATTCCCTGACTGTTGGGTTTACAGCTGTGTACCCTCTCACCTGGCCTCCCCCCTCCCCATCTCCCTTGATGAACTCCATCTGAGGAGAAACATTCAAACTGGGAGGAGAGGGCTTAGGGTGTAAGGTCAAGATGGTGAGTTGTATGGTTTTTGTTGGTGTAAATCTCTTCCTTGTTTTGAACCACAGCTTCTAAAAATAGAGGTTATCAGTGAGAGGTTCAGTGCTGGCTGTTTCATTTCGAAGGGTCAGTGGCTGCATGAACGTACAGTTGTAGCTCTTCAGGTTTGAGAGATTCTAGAAATTGGATTGACTCTGAGGACCTACCAGGCCAGTGGGTTTTAAGGAAATATTTGTCCCTCCTGGAAGCCCAAGAAAAGCCATAGAGGAGCACACACATGCAAGGAGGTGCGCTGCCCCTGGCTGCACTGGTGTGGATCTGTCCGTTCACTCGGTTAGTTAGCTAGCATTTACTGAGCATGTATTGTGTGCCGGGTGCACTCTGTTACGTGCTAAAACATGAATAGACTAAGTCAGTTAGCTGTGTGTGTGTTAAAACACCGGAGTAGTGGTGAGTCAGCAGAGATGTGAGAGGGAGGGCTATGGATGGCTGCATTCTTCAGTGTATTAAAAAGATACTGAAGGGACTCATATCTTTGATATGCCACTTAAGAATGAATGAATGGGGGCTGGTGAGATGGCTCAGCGGGTAAGAGCACCCGACTGCTCTTCCGAAGGTGATAAGTTCAAATCCCAGCAACCACATGGTAGCTCACAACCATCCCTAACGAGATCTGGCGCCCTCTTCTGGAGTGTCTGAAGAGAGCTACAGTGTACTTACATGTAATAAATAAAAAAAAAAAAAAAAAAAAAAAAAAAAAAAAAAAAGAATGAATGAATGAATTCAGTATAATCTGAAAGATTATACCAGTGCACTACTCCAGTGTGTATCTCACTGATGGCATCTTGTCCATCTTCTTCCTTGTCTTTTATGAAAGCCTAGAATTAGATCAGATGCATGCTGGCTTCCCTTATTTTGGGCAAAACTGTAACTTTGTGTTTAAACACATTAAAAAAAAAACATGCTGAAAGGAAGAGCATTTCCCTAGTGCAGTGACAGTTCCAAACCTCCAAACAGAAACAACATCAGGACAAGTAGGTGAGGGCCCGAGACCGGAGGTCAGCTCAAATTTAATCAGATTTCAGAAAGTAATTTTATGAGTAGATCAAGGCCTTAAGTCACTACTCGGAAAAGAAAATAATATTTACATAGGATAATTATATATTATGCTATTTATAGCACGTTATAGTATATTGTATTTGTTTACCTACACATCTGAAAGTGCTGTAAAGGAAACTTACAATTAATGTGCACACTAATTGATATTCTAAAGAAAGTGGGTCAGAAACAGGATACACAGTTTAGTTGCCAGGTGAGAAAGAGTTTCTTCCCTGGGCCATTCTTGGTGTCTGTCTGTCTCTTCTGGAACATTAGGGCAGTGTGTCGGTCGGCTCACAGGCCACACATTGTTCAGAGACTTGTTGTTGCTTTGTGTTGTTGGCTCCGTGACCTTGTCTGATTGTTATTATGATTCACGGTCACAAACAGAGGGGGAAAAAAAAATAACCCTGGGCAGGCAGCATTTTAAGGGGGAAGGAAACATGATTTGTGAGTTTCATTACTTGGAGGATGCTGTCAAATTGGCAAACAGGCTGCCCCAGCGTGCCTGGGTGAAAAGAGTGGGACTCTGGGAGATGGGAACCAATTTTATGCTCTTACCTGACTGTGGCCTTCTTTCTCTCCCAGTCCTTGGAGACATTCTTCTGTGTTTAAATCTTACTTGACCTGCACAGCTCATGTGTTAAAGGTTTATTCTTTGGCCTCATGCTATTGAGAATCGGTAGAAGCACTCAGGTAGGGGCAGTAGGAAGTCTCCTGGCCATTGGTGGCATGCCCTTGAAGGTGACAGTGGGACTCTCATTCCTTTCATTTCTGGGCAGGAATGTAAGGGGCTTGCTGTAGATTCCCCGTCATGCTGTGCTGCCCCTCACGGGCACAGAGCAACAGAGCCACTTGATGATGGCTTGAAACCTCCAACACTGAGCAAACCCAGACAGCTCGCTGGTACCTACTTTCTAAAATTTCACCTGGACATCTTGCTTTTGTACTCATCCCTGTAGTCAGTACCTAGCAGGTGTTTTCAGTCTGAAAATACACTTTCTACACTTTCTTCAGCTACATGAAATTCCCTTATCTACTCATTGGAAAATTCCATCCTTTGTTTTGCTCCAAAATGACTAGGTAGTCTTTGTGTACACTGGACACAGGAAAAAAAATTCCAGCACAGCCAGAGACTACAGATCCCAAGAGTTGCTTATAATAGAATTTGTCCTGGATGTTTAAAATGGCAAATTGTCTAAAAAATTGTTTGTTTGAACCATACCAGGTTCACCGTGAAAGTCTTCCCCTCCGAAGGTGGATTCGGATGAGCAGAGCAGCATTTTTTTTTTTTCCTTTGAGACAGGGTTTCTCTGTATAACCCTGGCTGTCCTGGAACTCACCTTGTTGACCATGCTGGCCTAGATCCGTCTGCCTCTGCCTCTTGAGTGCTGGGATTAAAGGCGTGCGCCATGCCCACCCGGCCAGTATTTTCTTTCACCCACACATCACCGATCACTGGGTGATTTGCATTCCCTGCGAAACAACCCACATTTTGCCGCAGTCTGTTTACTTCAGAACAGGTGTGCTGGTTGTGTTTCTTGGGAAGCTTGAGGGAGCAGATAATGTGACCTAAAAGTACCTTCTCAGTGTGGCACACTTCGTACCACCTGACCTGGCACGGAGAACATTTGGATTTTTCCCTTTCCTCAAGGAAACCAAAACATTAGAATTCTTTTCCCTTTTGCAGTTTCCATGAAGGAAAATTAACCAAGACAATCTTGGTTTAGACAAACAAACAAACAACCTTGTTTGCTTCAAGAAATCAAGAATCCCTTCCCTCCCTCCCTCCTGTTCTACATTCGCCTTCAAACTCTGTTGTGATGAAATGTTTATAAATCCTTCTTTCCTTTTCTGGTGTGTGTGTGTGTGTGTGTGTGTGTGTGCCATTGGACATCTTCCTTAATTCCCCTCCACCTTAGTTTTTGAGACAGTCTATCCTTGAACCTGGAGCTCACAGACTTAGCTAGGCTGGTGGGTCTGTGAGCTACAGGAATCCTTGTTTGCGCCCATTTAGTGCTGAGGTCAGCGTCTGTGGGGACGGTGGGGACCAGAGCTCAGGTCTTCGTGCTTGTGCAGCGCGCACTTTACCCACTCAGCCATCTTGAATTCCTGAAGAAGTAGTCTTTGCTTTGCTTTCTTTTTGGCTGCTCAGTTGTAGGTTGTGTTTGTTTGAGTTTCTGAGGAAGCTGCCAGGCAGTTCGTTTGTAAATATAAGCTGTTGCTCTGTAGTGAGGGAAGATGGGCACACAGATGTGTGTGTTAGTGTTCTGTTACTGTGACAAAACACCAGGAGCCAGGCGTCTTGTGGAAGGAAAGGTTTCTCTGGGCTCAGGGTTCCATCCCTGTGGAGATTCGGGGCAGCAGGCTGGCATGGTGGCGGGAACTCCGGAGAGCTCAGGCTTGGAACGACAAGCAGGAAGCACAGAGAGCTGGGAGTGGTGCCAGGCTTGGAAGCCCCAAGCCCCACCCCCAGTGATATATCTGCTCCAGCAAGGCCTCACCTCCCAATCTCCCAAACAGCGCCACCAGCTGGGAACCAAGTATTTAAACGTCTGAGCCTCTGGGAGACCTTCTCATCCAAACACCACAGCGAAGAAAAGTGTTCAGATCGCATCACTACTTTATCTTCTAATAAGAAGCTTTCTTGAGTGACGAGTATGATTTCTTGAGTATGGTATAATTTCCATACTATACAACTGATCCATTAAACATACAATTTAGTAGTTTCTAGTATATTCATGGATATGTGTAACCGCACAAAATCATCTCTGTTTTTTCCAAATGTAATACTCTTGTCATTTAGTCATCACCTTCCAACCCTCCACCCCCTGAAAACCATCTACAGTGATGTCTTAGCTTAGTGAATAAGTCGAGGCTGCTAGTGGTGGTCAGTGGGGGGCTTTATGGCCCAGCAGCCATTCAGATGGTGCTAAATGCCAAGCTTCAGGTGGCCTTTAAATAGAGCAAACCCAAAGTGTATTAGTTTACAGGGATCAGACATTTCAACACACTGTTTAATGTGGTTCTGCTTAAACATTTAAAATAGTTTTGTTAACATAATACAAGTTCCACATATTTAAAGTGTATAATTGGACGTGTTTTAACATTGACTCAGGCAGAACAGATTGCCACAGTAAAGATGGTGAATGTACCCACCATCCCCAATGTTTCCTTGTGCTTTGGTGATCTATCGCCCCTTATTCTGCACACGTGTTCCCCGAGCTCTGACTTTCAATAAGGTCAGGTACTTTGTCGACCACGTGCTTAGCACGGATGGGGTCCACACACACACACACACACACACACACACACACACGCACACACACACACACACACGCGCACACACACACACACACACACACACACACGGAGGTGGGGGGAGTTAGAGTATGTACCGGTTGAAGAAGGTAAGCATATGAGCACAGGGCCCATCTGGCTGGCTTGTGTAAGGGTAACTCTGTGTAACTCTTTACTTTCTCATCTATAAGATGAAAGCAGCTTTTATCTTGTGTGTTTTGATCTATATTAAGTCTAAAGCTTTTTATAAATCGATGCAGCCTCTAACAGTAAACTCTGTATGAAGGGTGGCTGTCCGTGCTGTTTTATGCTGTGCTTCAGTACTTGATATGAGAGCATTTTGTCGTCATCACTGTCCTGTGGCTAGTATCACGCCCAACACAGCCATTTCTTTCCTTTCTCTAAAAACATTCCTTGTTTAGATTATGTGAATGCATGTGCCTAAGTGTGGACCGCATGCTTGCACGTGCCTGAAGAGGCTAGGAGAGGGGTTCAGATGCCTGGGACTGGAGTTGTGGGTGGCTGCAAGCAGCCTAATGTGGGTGCTGGGAACAGAACCCAGGCCCTCTAAAGACCAGCAGGTGCCCTCAACTGCTGAGCCATCTCTCCAGCACCCTTTTTCTTCCTTTTGCCCCCATTTTATTTTTAAACATTTTTCCTTCTTAATTCTCTGCAAATATACCATGTGATACTTTTTCACTAACCCTAATTGTAAATTTTGAGAATTAATTGAATTTATTCATTACTTCATCCAATATTTTTATTGATCACATCCTGTGTCAGTCACTAAACTAGGTACTTCACATGATTTCCGAGCTGTATAAGACGAGATAAGAGTCTACATTCAAGCTGGGTAGTGGTGGCACACGCCTTTAATCCCAGCACTTGAGAGGCAGAGGCAGGTGGATTTCTGAGTTCGAGGCCAGCCTGGTCTACAAAGTGAGTTTCAGGTCAGCCAGAGCTACACAGAGAAACTCTGTCTCGAGGGAAAAAAAAAAAAAAAAAAGTCTACATTCAAACTGGGATACCTAGAGGAGGGAGGCCTATGTTCATAAAAACATGCATGCCCAGGGCGAGGCATTGTATCTACAGAGACTTATGGATGGTCCCTTGGAGGATGTACAGTCTCCAAGTCTGAGAAACGGGGTCAGAATCCTGTTCTGACCCTCAGTCAGAGGGTCTGGAACTCAGCCCAGGAATAGGGAGTGTTTGCCAGTGTGTGGGCTGGAGAGCGTGCGTGGCAGCGAGAAGCCCAGCTGGGCGGGGCAGGGCACCCACAGGCAGCTGGGCGGGGCAGGGCACCCACAGGCAGCTGGTTGCTGGGCAAGGGGATGAGTGGGCTTCGTCAGGCAGTAGAGAGCAGTGAAGACTTTTCAGCAGGTCTTACTCTATTAACCAAGGCTAGCCTTGAACTCTAGATCCTTCTTCCTCAGCTTTCCAGGTGCAGGGGTTATAATGTTACCTCCATGTCCAGCTTGGTACTGTCGAGGACTGTTACAGCTTTGGTGTGTGGGTGGAGAGGGCAGGAAGACAACCAAACAGTCCTGAGGACTTTCATGGTCTGGCTGCTACTTAGGAGCTCCAGTGGAGGCCACTGGTTATGGAGAGATAAAAGAAATAGACAAGACTGGTGCGTGCCCAGTCTGGTGCCTGCTCACCGGGGCTGCGACTTACTGTCTTCTTTTGGAATACTTACAGAATGTGTATTGGGAGCCAGCCATTCCTAATTCAGTTCTCATGACAATGAAGTCCAGTTACAGCAGCCATCTTCCACCTGGGGAACTTGAGCTTAACGAGTTTAAGGGACGTCTCTGCTAAACTCTACCTTTCCTTCTCACTCAGACCATCTGGGTGGCATCTTGGTTCCTTTTCTCCCTTGTTTCTTTTCCCCTTCTTGTGTCAGTCGGCCCTTGTAAGGAAGGGTAAGGAGTGAGAAGACCCATTTATGAATGCGATCCTCCCCACCCACACCCCAGGAAGCATCACACAGTTTTGCTTTGAATTTTGTGCGCTCAAAAAGTAAGGCCTGTAAGATCCAAGGGTTCGCCATCAGCTGCCATGGCTTGCTTTGTAAGTTCCAGGGACCAGGCTGCTTTTCAGGCTGGTTTTCAACAGCAAACACGCTCAGCTCAGTGAGGCAAGGGACTGCATCGAGGCCAGTCTCCTGCCGCATGCCGGAAGAGAGCCTTCAGGAACTAAGCCTAGCAGGACTGAGGGTTTTCAGTTTAACTTCCCTTTTGCTGTTGCTTTCAGAGCTGTAGATCCCCAAACTGGTGTTGCTAAGTCACATCTAGAAAGAAGTGAGGTACATGCTGGGTAAGAGCAGAGCAGAAGCACCAGGTCCATTGGATGACTTCAGTTATCCCCAAATAGCTCTTTCTGAAATTTAGGTCAGAATGCTTTCTGCGATGATGTAATATCTTTCCACCTTTAAATACTGCTGTTTGCCTTTCTTTTTATATATACAGGAACTTGATAAAGAGCTCCCAGTGCTTAAGCCATATTTTATCAGTGACCCTGAAGATGCTGGAGTGAGAGAGGCTGGCTTACGAGTCACGTGGCTGGGACATGCGACACTGATGGTGGAAATGGATGAGCTCATCTTCCTCACGGACCCCATGTTCAGCTCCCGCGCCTCTCCCTCGCAGTACATGGGTCCAAAGCGGTTTCGCCGCCCCCCATGTACAATAAGCGAACTCCCCACGATAGATGCCGTCCTCATCAGTCACAACCACTACGACCACCTGGACTACGGCTCGGTCCTGGCGTTGAACGAGCGGTTCGGCAGCGAGCTGAGGTGGTTTGTACCGTTGGGCCTTCTCGACTGGATGCAGAAATGCGGCTGCGAGAACGTGATTGAGCTGGACTGGTGGGAGGAGAATTGCGTCCCTGGCCACGACAAGGTCACCTTCGTCTTCACGCCTTCCCAGCACTGGTGCAAAAGGACCCTCCTGGACGACAACAAGGTTCTCTGGGGCAGCTGGTCCGTGCTGGGGCCTTGGAGTCGATTCTTCTTTGCTGGGGACACTGGCTACTGCCCTGCTTTTGAAGAGATTGGAAAAAGGTTTGGTCCTTTTGACCTTGCGGCTATTCCCATCGGAGCTTATGAACCAAGGTCCGTAAGTGTGCGCTTTACAGGCTGCGACTTTGAGACGATGTAGTCTGTGGTGGGTGTGGTTATCACTGATGGAGGTTGAAGTCAGACTCATGTTCAGTTTTATGTGCACCTTGCCAGAGCCTACATACCTTCCGGCTTATAGCCAGTAGCCAGAATGAACTTTTGCTATTCTTTTTCACTTGGATGATTCTCTCTAGAGATGACTGTCTTTTACTCTGTGATTGGAATTTTCCAATCCCTGCCCTGCAGCTGTTCTATGTTTAACAGAGCGAGAAAGCAAGGAGTTGGCCTGTATCGCTAGTCCTTGCGATGGTCTTAATTTCAGTGAGCAGGCAGAGAGTCTGGTCCTGACATGCCATTGCTCACTGTCCCCTCTCCAGCCACGATGGACTCAGCAGATATGGGCCACACTGCCACTAACAGATAGACCCTGGTACCCTCTGTTTTTCTTAATCCTATCTGTCTTAATTTCCCTAAGGAAGAGCCATAATGGTTTTGGTGACTGGTCAATCAGATGTACAGGTGAAGTGCAGCAGAACAGATTCTAACAAAGTGGCCTGGGAGGTCGGCTTACTGGGTAATAAAATGAATGCTGACCCTAGCAGGGGGACATACGCTTGGATCCTCAGAACCCTGCCTGACAGCACATTCCTGTAATTCCAGAGCTGGGGGTGCAGGTGGGAGGGTCCTGGCCAGCCAGTCTAACCAGTCATTGAGGTCCAGGCTGGGGAAATGGATTCATGGTAAAGAGAAGCACCTTGGCAAAGCCACGAGGCCCAGATTGCTCCCCAGAACCTGTAGGGTCTGTAAGCTCTCTTTAACTATTACTTACATTTGCCCACACGCTGTGTCACAGGGAAAGGATGAATAAATGTGGTAACTTTCTTTTCTTAAGGTGGAGAGTGATAGAGGAAAACATGCACATGTCTGGCCTGCACATGCCCGCATACACATGTGCACACATGTGCACACACCATCTTTTCTGTGCATGTTAGGCAAGCACTCTTATCACTAAGCTATATCCCTGTCCCTGTCAAATTTATTTGTTAACCTTTAAGCTCACCAAACCATTTTTCTTACTAACATCTATTGTTTTATTCTATTAACATCTATTTATTTCATCATTGTGGATAGGTTTAGATGCTTTCGCCTGTTTTGGATTCTTGGTAATTATTAAAACCATTGCAGCTTGCCAGAGGAGGTGGCACAGGCCACCGATCCCAAGCCTTAGAGGCTGAGCAGGAGGCTCTGTTCCGGAAAATCACTACCACTACACATCACAGCAGAAACTGCTGTAAGTCAGGATTAGTATTTGAATTTTGCTTTTTCCATTCAGATTATTTTAGTTCTCACGAAACTTCTGAAAATATCAACATGGCTTTAAAAAAAACTTAGAGATAATTTTCTAAACGGTGTTGGTTTTCCCTCACAACATTAGAGTAGCTTTTTATAACTATGAAAACAGGTCTGCACGGGCTGCAGTGCATGCGTGTGATGCATGTGTCTGGCGATGCAGCAAGCTGCATGCTTACAGCTGGCCCCTTCTCTGCAGAGCTGCCTTCTCTCTAGCCTGTGAGTGGCGGGGCTGGGGACATCACTTGCTTTAAGAGCATTAAATGTGGGAGCTCACAGGTATTGTGGAATCTGTGTGTGTGTGTGTTTTGTTTTTGTCAATACTCTTTTAAAATAAAGTAAAACTCAGGAATTCTGTGCACATGTAAGCTGGTTATAGAAAAAAAAAACCTACCCCCCCCCCCACAACAAGACAAAACAAACAAACTAAAAAACCATTGGCTTTTAGTTTTGTGCTGGGCATATTTGATCCCTTCCTCTGGGTTCTCTCATCCCCAGACCTTGTAGCTAAGTCAGCTGGAATTTAGCGGTTCCCGCTTTTCTCATGTGCAATGCTGGGAATTGAATCCAGAGCTGGGAACAAGCGAGGCCGAGTGGTCAAGTACTAGCCTGGCTTGTCTCCTTAGCTAGAGTTAAAAAAAAAAAATCATTTCAGGTAAACACGACGTCAGAGAAGACGTGGGACTGGCAATCGGATTGTTTAATAAGCGAGTGGACCCAACAAGGCAGTTTCTACTTTGCCTTGGTTCCTGCGTGTCAGGACCTAAGACAGAACATTGCTCTGTAGCCTGTGAGAACACAGAGCCTTTGTTTGTGGGTTCCTGGAGCACTCCACAACTGTGTACAGTAAACATCACCCTTGTGCTGATGCACATGGCTGGGCTGAGTTCTGGGAAGGGTGGGGCGCCGTGAGAGCTCGTGCCCTTTGGTCTCTCTAGCGTTTGTTTCGAGTAGCAGATTAGGATGAAAAGAACATGAAGAAAGCGTTTTTCCCTCAGCTAAACCAGTGGCTTAAAAAGTTAAACAGGTGTGTCCTTTGTATACAGAATAATTTATTTTTTCCCTGAAGATGATGTTTCTGTTAGTTATTTTCTGAGCAGGTGCTGCATTCAATGCACTCACAAGCTGTCTATGTAACCCAATGGTCACGAGTCTTTTATAGGCAGGATCAGAGTTTATACTTTATAGACAAGGAAGTGGGAGCTCAGGGTATTTGAGAGAACTTTCCAAAGGCATTGTAGCCATGGCAGGAGCTGGGACCAGGAGGCTCTGGGCTTCAGGAGCCTGGACTGCTTCTAAGGCTTCAGTCGGCCTCTTGGGGCTCTGTCACGTGTAGTCACTTGCCTGTCTTTTTACCGCACCTCATTCTTCAGTTTTGTGGGATATATATATATATATATATATATATATATATATATATATATATTAGTTTTTTTCGAGACAGGGTTTCTCTGTGTAGCTCTGGCTGTCCTGGAACTTACTTTGTTGACCAGGCTGGCCTCGAACTCAGAAATCTGCCTACTTCTGCCTCCCGAGTGCTGGGATTAAAGGCATGCGCCACCACGCTCAGCTTTATTTTTTTATTTTTATTTGCATTGATGGGTTGCCTTCCAGTATGTGTGTGTGTGGGGGGGGGATGCCAGCTCCTCTGGAACTGAAGTTGACAGACAATTGTGAGCTGCCATGTGTGTGCTGGGAATTGAAACCAGGTCCTTTGGAAGAGCAGCCACTGTTTTTAACTGCTGAGCCATCTCTCCAGCCCATTTGTATGATGTTTTAAGTAAAATTCCTTGACTAGCAGTAGGATTTTCTGTCCCTTATCTTTAAAGTTTGTACATGTTACCCTGTACAGTAGTTATTTTTGGGAAAAAATCTTGGTAATGCAGTCTAGCCTTGAACTTAGGATCCTTATATGGACCGGCAGGGTTACAGGTCTGTGTGCACAGTACTTGGCTCAATACACTAACTTTCGGGGTACAGGTCTGTGTGCACAGTACCTGGATTGATACACTAACTCTCGGATTGCTTTTCATTTGATCAGTTTATATCTGTTTTATATTTTTATTCTATAGTAACTGGGGTTTGGCTTCTAGTTCTTTGCCTATTATTACATTTCTTTGATTTATTCCTAGAATTGCAGAGTATTTGCTTTTTAAAGTATTAAGCCATGCTTTTAAAATATAGCACCAGTAAAAATCAAAATCAAAATGAACATGAAACGGAGCTTGAGACTTACTTGTTTAGTAGTTTATACACACAAGACTTTTGCTTTCTTGCCCCAGAGAAAAGTGAACTGAGAGGAAATGGTTTACTGACTGTGAATGGGCTGGACTTCAGTTTAGAATACATATGATTCTAAACTGAATATATATATATATATATATATATATATATATATATATATATACACATATATACACACACACACATACATACGTGTGTGCGTGTATAATTGTAGGGTTTCTGTGTATCCCTGGCTGTCCTGAGACTATCTCTGTAGATTAGGCTGGTCCTGAACTCAGAAATCTGCCTGCCTGTGCCTCTTGAATGCTGAGATTAAAGGTGTGTGCCACCATGCCCAGCATAAGACTTTATTTTGAATATTTATGCATATTTTTGTGTCTGTGTGAGTGAATGCCTGTGTGTGGGTGCCACAGAGTCAGAAGAGGGTCTGCTTCCTTAGAGCTAGAGTTCCAGGCCATTGTGAGCCACCTGATGTGGGTGCTGGGAGCTGAACTCAGGTCCTCTGCAGGAGCAGCAGTCTTGACTGCAGAGCTGTCTCTCCAGCCTGCTTGCTGTCTTACGGTTAAGTCTTGATGTGCCTCCAGACTTGCTCTGGGGCTCCTGCTCATCACTGCTCTGTGCCTCCCTGCAATTCTCAATTCTGGCTGCAGAAGCCCAGTGCTAGTGTCCCAGCCCAGGGTAGTTACATCAGAATCACAGAGTAGCTTTTTATTGTAGGTTCTCCAGACGAGCGTGGTGTGAATTTAATGGCTAAGAAGTGGTTGGTGGCAGCTACCTCATGCTTGTTACTGTGTCTGCTGGTGATTTGGTCTTAGGCGCACTGACAGAGTCAACCCAAGGAATAGTGGAAGCTGCACAAATAACCGTTTTATACTTGGATAAAATCCTCAGAAAATAAAAAAATGTGAAAACTGTGAACACAAAAAGCTGCTACATTCTCAAATGTTCACAGTCCTGTGAAGAATCTTTTTGATTTAAGTTTTATTTTATTTTATTTTATTTTTTTGGTTTTTTTGAGACAGGGCTTCTCTGTGCAGCCCTGGCTGTCCTGGAACTCACTCTGTAGACCAGGCTGGCCTTGAACTCAGAAATCCGCCTGTCTCTGCCTCCCAAGTGGTGGGATTAAAGGCGTGCGTCACCACTGCCCCGCTTATTTAATAATACTGAGTGTGTGTGTATGTCTGAGTGAGTGTGTGTCTGTGTGTGCAAGAGTCCAAGGAGGTCAGACAAGGTCATTGGATCTCCTGGAGCTGAGGTTATAGGCACTTGTGAGATGCCTGATGTTGAACCAAACGCAGGTCTTCTGCAAAAGTAGTATATGCTCTTAACTGCACAACTCTCTCTCCAGATATGCAGACTATTAAATGTTGATTAGATGAAACAATCATTTGGATTTGGCTGTTCTCAGAGACTGGATTAATTAATGGCTGTATTTCATCAGGTGGTTTATGAAATACCAGCATGTAGACCCAGAAGATGCTGTAAGGATTCACATTGACCTTCAAGCTAAGAGATCTGTGGCAATTCACTGGGGGACTTTTGCCTTAGCTAATGAGGTAAGTTTGATTTAAACAAACAAACAAACAAACAAACAAGCTAGCTTTGATTGTTTGTTTGGCTGTTGGTGGGATTTAGGTATTGCTGTGTCCTGGCTTTGAGAGACAACACTGGTATCAAACTCCATACAATTATAACAATCACATAAACGGGAGTGGCGAAGTGTCATTATTGGTACAATAATACTTGAACACAGTATGACTAAGATCTGCATGGTGTGCCATTGCTTAGTCTGATTCTCCAGTTATCTCTGCGTGATGTAGAACATGAACCGTCATGGCCCACTCTCCAGATGACTTGTGCTCTAGTAGAAGCTAGAACACATGAACATGGCTTGTTTACTGGAGGGTAGAAATGCTATAATGTAGGACAGATAAATTTGTCTCAGACACAGGGAGGGATCTGGAATTGCTTCATGGAAGATGCAAATTTTAATGTGGCAAGAAGGAAGGTATCTTTCCAGAAGAGGAAAGGGCAGAGCATGAGGGGGCAGCACACACTGGAGAAGTGAGGAGTTATTTGGCAGGAGAGTGGGTGGTGGAAGGCAGCCAGGGAGGGGAGCTGGAATAGAAGCATCTAATCTATCCAGTTAAACTTGATTCAGTGCTTGTCATCTCTGACATTGGGGTAAATGTGGCTTAGTCCCAACTACATCAGAAGAACTGACTCTTTCTTAGGGGATTCATCCCCAGAGCTCTGCTGCCAGCCTGGGTTCTGGGGTCAGGCAAGTCTAGAGGAATGCCTCTTCATTCCTGGACCTGAGACCAGGCCAAGTTTAGAAGGGGTTAGACGTCAACTTCTCCTTGGCGCACTGTGGCTCCTTCTGTCTCCTAGCACCTCTCTGCAGAGACCCAATGTTTTCTTGTTCTGCTTGCTTCTGGCCTGATCCTTCCTAAGATATGGTTTGTTCCAGAAGTACCTAATACTCTCCCTGCTCATTTCCCTAACCCCTAGTTAAAGTGCCTATTTTATGATGAAATAACCCTGTGTGATGCAGCAGGTCATTAGCTATGCTGCTGAAGGTGGAATGGAGCAATAAGTGAAAACCTACAGAGCCAGGAGGAAGGCTTCACCACCCAAGGGACATGTGTGCATTTGGCAAGAGGCAAGCTGTCGCATGCGCGTATATTGCCGTTTGATGGCAGTTTCTTCTGCCATCTCTGTGTGGTTGGTTGTGTGTGTGGACATCCCATGGGGGTCCTGTCAGTGACCTAGATGGAATAGCAGAATTTATTAAGCCTTTGTAAAGGAAAGCCTGACGACTCAGCCTAAGTGATGGGCAGTCAGTCACAAGGCTCTTTGCTGAGATGGAGAGAGAGGGAGAAGATCTAAACCTCAGATATCAAGAATCATTTCACTATTAAGCCTTCAAACATTGTGCTGAATTGTCTCGAAGAATACAGTATAAATAAAGCTTAGTAAAAGCCTGAATTATAAAATTATCCTTTGTTTGCCTGATGTAATTGCTGTCTCCGAGGTTTACTGCCTCTCTCTGCTAACCTATGCCTGGTCCTGGAAGCTTCCAGCCTCCATGCCATCTTATCTAGGCCTAGAATGTTTTCAGCCCCTGAGACTTGGCTGCTGAATAAGCTCATCCTTATGTAGTTCTTTTTGATCTCTACCTGGCTGGTTCAACTCAGCTGTCTTAGCTCAAAATTCCCCTCCAATCTGACTGATTCAATCTGGCTTTTTGTGCTTCTCTCCTGAATTGTTCTGCTTGCTTTCAAACTAACCCTAGCATCCTGTTCTAATCTTCTGGCTCCTTCTGTCTTCATCTGTATCTAGCTTGTTCTTTCCTTAACCTGTCTCTGTATGATTGTCCTCTTTTAAAACTGCCTCTTTAGCCGGGCGTGGTGGCGCATGCCTTTAATCCCAGCACTCGGGAGGCAGAGACAGGTGGATTTCTGAGTTCGAGGCCAGCCTGGTCTACAGAGTGAGTTCCAGGACAGCCAGGGCAATACAGAGAAACCCTGTCTCAAAAAACCAAAAAAAAAAAAAAACAAAAAAAACCTGCCTCTTTTCTGCTTTTCTCTCTCTCCCTCTGTCTCTCTCTTGCTCTCTTAAGTAGCTTCCCTTTCCTCTCTCTTCTGAGAGCTGGGCATATCCTATTCTGTCAAATCCTTCTCTGATTCATCACTTTTTCTGCCATTCAATTAGACATCACTTTCAAACATGGGTGCTTCCTTCTACAAACTAATGTTACTTTCATTGTTTGGGACTAAAGGTATGTAGTGAGGGTGTGTCTGTATTCCAGCCAGAGGGATGAAAAGTGTGTGCTAAGGCTGAGCCACACCACAACTAGAACCCGGGTTTTTCAGTAAATAACACAATCTTGTGATTCACAGTGTGATGATCAAATAGGCTGCAACTCCAAGTTATTTAGTAGTTGGTTGAATGCTGTCAGTGACTCTCTAAACATAGCTGCAGGCGGGAAATAAACAGAGAGGAAAATACCCACACTATATGTTAAGCCCCAAGAAAAGTTTCCTGGCTTTTATATTTTGTTGATTATCTCATCTCTCCTTGAAAGGATTGAGTGTTGTAGGCAGCAGGCCTGGCCCCGTCCTGCAATGAGGAGACGCAGCCCCGCACTCCTGGCTGGGCAGTCTGAGGAGTTGCTTCTAGAGACCTTGACTCCTGTGTAGCTGGGATCGTAAGTCACAGAAAAGAACTGCAGGTTAGATCAGAATCAGGGTGACTCACTATTAAGAAGCAGTAAACACAGAGGGCAGATTTCAAGTGCAGGCATTCAGAAAGATAAGCTTGGGGCTGGACAGATGGCTCAGTAGATGGAGTATTAGAAAGTCATAAAAGCTTAAAGCATACTTCTAGCTCTAACTGCTGCCTTAACTGCTCCTGGCTTAACTGTTCATTAGCTGCTTTATTCCTGTCTGGGATGCTGCTCAGGAAAGGGTGTAATTGCTGCGCAGGCAGTCTTTACTGTGGATTTATTGGTTGTGTCTAAAGTCAGTGGGGAATGTAAACTGGGGATTGGTGAAGGAATTCTTTCCCTTTCCTGTTCCTTAATCTTCCTACCTTCTGGATTCTTTCACCTTTCTAGATCAGCTCCTTCCCCAGCCATATTTACATATAAGCTGTCTCCTCCTCTAGCCAAACCGCCTCCCTCTTCACCCTCACAGACAGCTCAGCCTTCGTCCCACACATTGCCCAGTGCACTCTGCTTATCTCTATAGAAGACCTTTACAATTTGAATCAAATCACAACAAAGCATGACCTGGGAGCCCCATGTTTGGGGTGAAAACCTGCTTGCCTACAGTGTCCTGGGCAGCCCAAGCTATTGGGTGTATGCTTAGAGGGGGCTTTCTTGGAAGGGCCCCTGAGATTATTCTTTAAGACAGACCCCATTTCCAGCACTTTCTTCCCCCCTTATTTCCCTTTGTGTTGATCTCTGTATTAGAAGGGTAAGACTTTTGTCTGGTTCACTAGCTGGCATACTCTGTAGATAACTAGAAGATAGTCACAGAAGGGGAGAGACAGACTCCCCACTGGTGACTAGTTCAGAAAGGTTGACTTGTTTTTTAACTTCTTCTTTTTTTTCCCCTTGTTCCGGTCAACCCCGCTTGCTCCGCTCGACCCGCTTGCTCCGGTGGCTCCGCTCGCTACGGCCAGCCCCTCTCGCTCAAGCTTTCCCCGTTCAGCTCTGCTCGCTCCGGACAGCCCTGCTCGCTCCGGTTGGTCTCTCCAGTCCAAGGATTTGTTTTCTTATTATTCTTCATGAGTACGCTGTAGCTGACTTCAGACGCACTAGAGGAGGGCGTCAGATCTTGTTACCGGTGGTTGTAAGCCACCATGTGGTTGCTGGGATTTGAACTCATCACCTTCAGAAGAGCAGTCGGGTGCTCTTACCCGCTGAGCCATCTCACCAGCCCGTTTTTTAACTTCTAAATGCTACAGCCTTTCTAAGTAGGTAGGGAAAAAGAAACTTCGAATCCATTAAAAAAAAAAAGCTATTATACAGCATAGAGATTTAGGTCAGAAGGGAATTAACTTTTAAAAAGGGGGATGAAGTTGGAATGGGGCAGGACTGGGAGGAGATGAGGGAGGGGATAAGGAGTGGATGTTATTGAAATAGATTGTACACATGTATGAAATTCTCTAATGATTAGTAGAAATATTATTTATTAGTATGCTTATACCTCTGGCAGTGTAGCTATATATTTCTCTTAAATTGTTCTTTTTACCACATCACAACGATTCTCTGGTTTTCTGTGTTTTTAAAAATGTTTTTATGTGCATGAGTGTTTTGCCTGCATACATGTCTGAGTACCACACATGTGCCTGGTGCCCAAGAGGGCCAGAAGAGGGCATCTGATTGATGGGACTGGAGTTACAAGCAGTTTTAAGCCACCTCAGGGTGCTAGGAATGGAGCCTGGGTCCTGAAGAAGAGCGACCAGTGCGTTAACCACTGAGCCATCTCTCACAACCCTTCCAAACATCATATTTTAAAAACTAATGAAGTTGTTTACCTTCATACTTTAAATTTCTCTGTAAAAACAATTTTATTCTATATTCAAGTGGTCTGCACTTTCAAAATAATTTACATTGTGTGTTTGTATGGAGCATAGGAACCACAGGAAGGATGTAGAGGTCGAGAGGGTCAGTTTTATTCATAAACCATGTGGGTCTGGGGATCTAACTCAGGGCTCTGGGTTTGAAATCTTTGCCTGCCAGGGCATTTTGCCAAGACACTTTGAACTTTTTAAGAAAGTATTCAAGTGTGCAAAAAAACGTTCTGGAGCATGTTTTGTGCCATTTTTTTTAAAGCTTTATTTGTTATTATTATACGTAAGTATACAGTAGCTGTCTTCAGACACACCAGAAGAGGGTGTCAGATCTCATTACGGGTGGTTGTGAGCCACCATGTGGTTGCTGGGATTTGAACTCAGGACCTTCAAAAGAGCAGTCAGTGTTCTTAACCGTTGAGCCATCTCGCCAGCCTTCATTGTGTCATTTTTTTTATGGTGCTAAGATCACTGAGGAAATGTGGGGAGTCAGGGGGCTGGGCTGCAGTGTCTGTTCTCGGGGGCCACCTTCATCCTCTGACACGGTTTGTTCATCGGGGGCTTTGTGGATACCACCCTTCTCTATCCAAAAATATTTGCTTGTCCATGCAAACACAGATGTGCAGAGTCCCACATGCTTAAATGTTAACATCCAGTCCTCCAGGATAATTTCTTGGTATTGATTCCAGTTACACTGAAATCATATTCTGAGATGATCGGCTTTTGTGTAATCTAATGTCACAGATGCAAGGTGGCCCATGTGCACACACACACAGACTTTGGATAGACTTACTTCTTCTGTCCAGCAGTCAACAGTTTTAGTGACTTAGTAATTAATGGCTTCAGTTGGGTAAGAAGACGTGTTTGTCTGATTTGCTAATGGTTCATTTAAAGGAAAGGGGATTGTTTTATGTGGGCAACTTTTTGTGTTTTGAGTTTATTTTGGGTTTGAGTGCTTGTTTGGAATAGCCATCAAGTGTCTGGATTCTAAGTGTCCCTTTTTTGCCATCACTTCCAGCATTACCTTGAGCCGCCAGTGAAACTGAATGAAGCTCTAGAGAGATACGGACTTTGTTGTGAGGATTTCTTCGTCCTGAAGCATGGAGAGTCTCGATACTTGAATACGGATGAGAGAGCTTTTGATGAAACATGAAACTAGGAATTTTCAGTGACAACAAAAGACTAAGAAATTCACCTTTCACATGGAAACAATTTCTGCAAGTGTGTGTTTTGTTTTATATTATAACTTGCCAATTGATAAGTCTCGCTTACATAAATTGTGGGAATCTAGGGATTGGTTATTTAAGAAACTGTCCAATATAGACCTTAAAAAATCATACCAATGATACAAACATTGCAAAATATTTTTTTATCAAAACATTATATTTTAGTGGCAGTAAAATTTCTGAGGTTGTGAAGAACTGACATTAAAGTTCCATTTCTTTTTCTATTCAGGGCTTTCTACAGAGTCATGCTTACCTATCTAGATTTTACACCCACACCCACCCACACCCCTTTCTTATATTTATGTAATGATAAACTTGACCTCCACATGGTAATTAACTGCTGGTTGTGGTGGTGCACACCTGCAGTCCAGCAAGCACTCCAAAGAATAAGCCAGACAGGTGACAAGTTCAAAGCCAGCTAGAGCTACAAGTGAGAGAAAAAAACATTAGCTTACATGCCAAATGTTAAGTGATTTTATTTTGTTAACCATAAGAACATAGTTGTTTGGGCTAAATTTATTGTTTTTTAAAATAGTTTTTTTTTATTGTGGTCAAATATATCGCATAAAATTATCATTTTAGCTATGGTGAAAAGAAGCTCTTTGGCACCAATTATTTGCATGAGTGTGCAGCCATGAGCATCATGCACTTACATTTCTGAGAGGGCATCCACAGAGCTGCATTTCCCAGGTTCAAGGCTGATGGGAAGAGTGGGTTTGGGACTTAGAGCAGACCTTGTCCAAGCCCAGCTATAACGGAAGCTTCTCCCACAGGAGAAGATGCAAAGCTTGAGTGGGAGGACTTCACACACTGGGGCGGCTCTCACTACTTCCTCCGTACTCTCCCTCTTGCTCCCTGCCCCAATATGTCAGGTAGAAAGATGTACAAGTGTTTTACATGACTTGGATGTGGTATATATTTTTATATTAAATGACCTATAAGCACAATTGTACCTTTTAGTCAGCCACTGTGAAATACCAGTAGTTATTTTTTAACATTGTGTGTATCTGCTGACTAGGCTTTGTCCCAGTATGCCTCACATTCACAGGTTTGTTGTGTACCTTAAGGAAGTGAGCTGCCGGGTCTTAGTGAAGGTGCACTCTGCTTCTGCTTTCTAGACCAATGGGACAAAACAGCGAGTTTTCTATATATACATCAAATATCATATAGGGAGTACTCAGTGCTTTGATGCATTTGCATGGGTGACGCATGCCACCTTGGCCTCTCATTGGAATTCCGCCCATCTCATCATGGACTTGATTACCCCCAAACAAGTAACTTATGTTCAGACCCAATATCACCATGTACAAGAGGACAATGTTAACCTACCTCCCGAGGCAGAGAATATTTTTTAAAGCACTTTAGAAATATAAGGGAGAAAACTTATGGTATCACTCTGATGCAGATAGGCACAGTAGACAGCTGAAGATCAATGCTTCTCATGATACATTGTTCCTGCCCAGATGCCAAACTGGGGGCTGACCACCTCACCCACTCACCTTGTGACTTTAGAGGGGAACAGCCAATATAAGTGACCATCAGAATGTAGTATTTTTATATAAAAGGTTCACATCATTCAAGGGGAAATGTGTACTGTAACACTGCGTGTATAGTGAACGTGGCTCAGAGGCAATAATGCACAAGATTCCATTTAAAGTCAGCTTGAGGAAATCTGGGCAAGCGTCGGCTCCCCACTTCAAGGGGACATGAATCTGGACCGTAGGGCTATGGGTGCCAGCCTTGGGGCATACCCCTCCGCCGGGTACCACTGCAGCTACTGTGTTACTGTAAGCCATACTGAAACTTTTCTTAAGCAGTTGACATAGCTTTAGTATTTCTGCACGAATGGCCTTGGCATAGCTTTTGTGCCGTGAACTGGTCCAGGCTTCCCATGTGATCTGTGGTCTGGTCCTGGGATGAACTGGGTTAGCCTCATGCTTTTTTCTTTGCTTTTTAGGCTTCCTCATGGTTTTTCTTTGTTTCTGTTTACATGTAAGTTCCACTCGTGAATTACACCAAATCTCTGTAACACAACCACGCTACTGAATGGTTTTCACTTTATTTTTCTAATCTACATTTCAAAGGATGTATGTGTAAAATGAAAATAAATTTTGAAAAAAATCTCTTGTTAGTCTAACATACATTGTAAAAACTGTCTATCTTCTAAATAAAGTAAATATTATAAAAGTACTTGAAAAGATAACTGAAAATGTTTACAGGGGCCTAGTGAACTGGCTCGGTGCGGAGAGGCACTGGTATTGGGTTCACTTCGCAGCACCCACATGGTGGCTCACAACCACCCCCTACTCCAGTTGCCATGCCTTCTTTTTGACCTGGTGCCCATACATACATAAATACATACATACATGTGTGCAGGCAAAACACACAAATAAAACAAATTGGAAAAAAAAATGTATGCATTGTAATTTTAGTTATGTAAAATGTGATGAAATTTAGTAAAATAATGTCAGTGGGGGGAAGAAATTATGCACACCTTTCATTTTTCCTTTTTATTAAAAAATTATACAATTTATGCTCAGTACAAATCCAAACAGTAGAATCAGGAACACAAAGAAATCCATGTATCCAGGTCCCAGTCCCATGCCCAGTTTTATGTATCATTCTAGAAATGTTCTGTCCATGTATAAGTGTATTTATCATTACTAAGAGAAAAAAAAGACATGGGAGCCTACTATATTGCTTCCCAGCATGCTTTAAAAGCAACCATCTCATGGGTGTGTTTCTCCATGTATCCATCCAGACTTACCAGGACACTCTTTTTTAAAGGGCTGCCTGCCTGTGGGTGGAAGCTTGGAGTGCTCTCCAGTATCTTACACAAGGGGATAAGCAGTAAGAAAACGTTTTCCATGTAAGTGGAAGTACAGTCCTACTGATGAGAAATGCTGCAGGCAGAGTCTCATGATGGACTCAGACTTGCAAGCAGCATAGCGGGGTTGGTGGTGGACTAGAGCTGGCAGTATTCACTGGTTTGAGGCACAAGGCCCTTGCTGCGGCAGTAACAGTCCTTAACTCAGCACCTAGCCCTGTCTCATGAGCAACTGCAAATCACTGCCAGGAGATAGGATTGTACAAAGAAAGGCCACTCAGTTCATGTTAGGAAACCATTAAATACCTCAGGAAGTGTCTTCAGTACAACCCCTCATATTCATTTAATAGCACTAGAATCCTTCAAAATAATCCTGAAGAGCATGGCCAGTCCGTCCACGATCATAACTAGACGTTTGCTCCGTAAGTGATCCACATCCTCTGAAGGTTCCAGACTATACTCAGTCCCCAAACCCCAAATCTGAACTACTCCAAAATGTAATATTTTGAACATCGTGTTGGATTAGAGCTGCTCACACTCACTTTTACTGTTTAACTCCATCAGCTGAAAGAACCCTTTTAAAGGAAGGTAAACGTTCCTGTGTGCTGACTTAAGACTGCATTACTGCTTGATTCGTTGATAAAAATAGGAGCAACCGATCAGAATTTCGGCTTTATTGCTAAAGCCTTTTCTTTTACCTCCACATCATGATGACAGGCTAAAGCTCGCATTTTCTGGGCACATTCTTCTCCGTATAACAGAAAAAATAATGACCCTTTAGCAAAAGGAATCTGATTAGCTAATCGGCCTTCCACTTTGAGGCAATTGTTTATATTCTGAAACAGTGTAAGAGCCCGAAGAAGAATCTCATTTGCTACTTGGCCGTCATAGAGGGAAAGGAATGAAGAATCCACCTGAAAGAGGAAAGAGTGTCATTGTCCCATTTTAAAACAGCATCCATTAGTTAACACTGTAACAAAGTCTGACTCCAGGCGAGCAACCTCATTTTTCATTTTTATTCCATGTCACAAGTAAAAATGACGTTTTGTTAGGGGAAAAACTAAGATTTCTTTGGAACTCCAGAGTGCAGCCATTTGGGAAACCAACCACTTTAGGATCTATCCAGTTTTTGTAAGAACTCATTAGTTCAATCAGTATTAGCTCTTACACACAGTTCTGGTAACAGGACAGAGCAGATGGCTAGCTTTCTGCAGGCGGCCCACACCGCCTGGCCTTCAGAGCACAGGGACTGTTTCAATGATTAATTTGTTACATGGTTGCTTCTCCCTGGAATTCCGTGGGAGCACTAAAACCTTGCTGGTGCTGGCTGAATGCTGCTCAGCATGGAGCACACACAGGGGACTCAACATAGTTGCTTCGGCAAATGCTGACGTACAAGTGCACAAAACAAAACAAACTTCAAAATGTAGTGACAGAAAAATACTGCAAATTGTCCAGAGATGGAAAGTTTGCTGGTGCCACAGAGAAGTTTTAAAAAACAAAATACACTTAATACTCATCTTCAGAAATAATTCCTGTGAATGTTTTTGGGCAGATCTTTGCAGATCTATTTGTCAAAATCTCTGTATGTGTGCACTAATGAACCAAGGTAGGTAATCTCTGTATGTGTGCATTTATGAACCAGGAAGGTAATCTCTCTATGTGTGCATTTATGAACCAGGTAGGTAATCTCTGTATGTGTGCATTTATGAACCAGGTAGGTAATCTACTTACTTGGACACTCAGTAGTCCTTCTGTCATGGCTGGATTCTCAGACAAATTCAAAAGCAGCTTCAAAACCTGAACCTGCCAACAGAACACTGGGTTTACTGGGTCAGTAAGCGTGGCCCTTCTCCCTAGGGTGCCATCCTCTTACCCAACTTCCCCGTAAACTCCTGTCTGCACCTCAGGACCTAGCTCCGTCTTCTCCAAGAAGTCTCTGCTCGGCACCTCTAGTGCTCGGCACCACTTTCAGAGAGGCCCACATTATCAGTGCCCATCTAAAACCTCACTTCTCTGGTTCAACTGCTGGGGAGACAACAAGAACTAAGCAAATGTCTTCTCTGTACTGTAAGCATGGTATATGTTAAATCATCCTTTTTCCCTGTCTGTACATGTGTGTATACATGCTTACATGTATGTGCATGGGGAGGCCAAAGTCTCCTTGCCTGCTCTTCACTGAAGCATGGTCCTCACTTGAACCCAGAATTTACCAATTCAGTCTGGCCACCTTGTTTTAGGGACCCCATCTCACAACCTCGGTGCTGGGGTTACAGGCAGGCCACCCGCACCGCATTTCCAGGGTATTTGAACTCTTGATCTCATGTCTGCGTGACAAACACTTCACACATAGAACCATCTTTCCCGCTCTTCAATCTGTTCATTATGAGTGCAGGGAAGGAGAATCTGGTCTCGGAAACAATAGAAATCGCTCAATGAATCTTTTCGACTGTATATATGTATGTGCACGGTGTGTGTGAGTGTCTGTAGAGGTCAAAAGAGGACACTGGGACCCCTGGAACTAGAGTTACCAATGGTTATGTGGTTGCTTGGAACCAGGCCAGAGCAACACATGCTCTTAAGTGCTGAGCCACCTCTCCAGCTCCAAGATGTCTCTTTGTAAAACACTAACCTACATTTTTACAAGACAGCTGAAATGAAAGGGAGGAGAAGGAGGGGACTAAAGCCGAGAAGAAACAACAACGCCACTTCTCACTAGACCCAGGAAGGACCCAGAATGTACATTTTTATAACAAACAGGCAATAGATACTGACCATAGAACTTTGGAGGAGAGGGTGTTGGGGATCAAACCTAGGGTCCCCTGGGCTAGCACCACCCTACCAAGGTCTACCTTGGATCTAGACTATTACATCATACTGTATGCCTACAACTCCTTTGGTCACACGAAAACTTAATTATTAAAGTGAAGATGTAAAGCTTTGGTTAGTCTCATTTTTTATCAGCTTCTAAGTTTAGTAAAATGGACACATGGTCATGGTAAAACATCAAGCAGCGCAGAAGAGAACAAGGTAAAAACAAAAGCCTGATGCTAGAGGCCCATCCTGCCCCAGAGTGGGGGTCCTGCTGATGTTAGAGGCCCATCTTTCCCTAGAGTGGGGATCCTGGTGATGCTAGAGGCCCACCCTGCCCCAGAGTGGGGGTCCTGCTGATCCTGCCCCAGAGTGGGGGTCCTGCTGATCCTGCCCAAGAGTGGGGGTCCTGCTGATCCTGCCCCAGAGTGGGGGTCCTGCCAACCCGTTTATGTAGGATTGGGTTGTTCAGGCAGATGCTTCTTGCAAAATTATGGACTCTTAGGACAGCCAGAGTGACTTCTGACCCTTTGGTGCCCTCCCAAGAGCGACTGGGACATCTCAGCTGGCATGATGCTGTCAGCAACACTAGTACCAGTCTAAGAAACAAAGTGCCTGCCTGTAAAGTCAATGAAGCCTGGAGCAGAAGAACAGGAGCAAGAGTTGTGTAAGAAAGAGTCAGCTTAGGGACAGAGCCTCTGTCCCTCTGCCTCTAAGTCTCTCTTTCACTCTCCTTGCTACCTTCTGACCCGGGGCTGCCTGGCTTGTGTGTCCGCTCGAGAGACCCGAGCCTGGGTACTGTGTCCTGCAGCCCTGGGGTCTCCCTGACACACTCACACACACTCTCTCTCTCTCTCTCTCTCTCTCTCTCTCCTTCCTTCCTTCCTTCTTTCCTTCCTTCCTTCCTTCCTTCCGACCCTGATGCCTGGCTTAGATCAGGGCCCGTACCTTCCTTCCGACCTGGCCTGCCTGGCTTTCCCCATGGCCTGTGCAGCTCGGGTCTCTCTGCCTCTCTATCCCACTCTAAGCTTCTTCCTTCCTTCTCCCTCCTCCCACCCAGGGCAGCCTGGCTTGTGTGTCTGCCCAAGAGACCCAAGCCTGGTTTGTGAGTCCCGCTGCCCTGGGGTCTCTCTCCTTCTCTCCCTCTCTCTCCCTTTCTCCCTCTCTTTCTCTCCCTCTCTTTCTCTCCCTCTCCCCCTCTCTTAAAAAAAAAAAAAGAAAAAAAAGAAAAGAAACAGTCAGCTTTGAACCTAGGAGATGGCCCGGTCACAATCAACCAGAGACAGGAAGGGCAACAGCTGGCTAGTGTCTGAGATGTGACCTTGCTGTCCTCGACATGCTAAACACATTTACAGTTCCCTTTGAAACATTAAGTTCTGGTTTTCCCCTTTCTTGTCACAGGCGCCACCTGGTGGTGACCCAGGCCCTTTTTTGTGGTTGGCTCTCACTGCTGAGAGCAAACACTTCCCAGGATTTTGTATTTGCTGAGTCAGTGGTGCCAGCACAGATGGTTAGAGTGCAGCGAGTTCACCACCACAAGGGAAACAAGACCTTTAAAAGTCACTCTGGGGCATCCCAAGGAACATGCACTATGGGCACAGACAAATGGATGACTACGGAAAAGTTCATTGCAAGTTAGAACTTTACCTTCAGCTTCTATGGGGAAACAATGCCATAGCGGGTGGCCAGGTTCCCACCAAAAGTTGAAAAATGCTAGGCAATGCTATATACAAGAATACAACAAAATGACACAGTCATCTTTTAAAATGTTGTAGACTTCATCAGCCAGACCGGAGACACTTATCTACAGATCCAAATACACCTGCTTGCCTCTGAACTGATTAGAGTTCTTCCTGGGTTCCGGGTAAAGCAGCTGCAGAGACGGTAAAGGGAGGCTTTGCATACAGCACATTACATTACAGCACAGAGCAACATTACAGCCCAGAGGTGAAGCATTTTCTTGGGTCCTAAAATGCTAAGTCATCTTCCACTGGGAAAAGAGAGATGAGGAAGGCTGGAAAGAGCCTGGAGCTGGAGCTAGGCTAATGCTTATATTTCATTTTGAATGCCTGGGTATGTCTTAGACCAGACCCAAATAAGCTGGGCTACAGGAAATGTAGAACACCCATATGCAAACACCTCAAAAGCACTAGACCACAGTGAGGCACTTCCTTACACAGTTACGTCCTGATAACCCCAGAAGTACTCAGACGATGCCAGACACTTGGGGCACATCTTCATAACAGTCCTTCCTAAATACTAATGCAGCCAACAGTGGTACTTACCTGCACATCTCAGCACCTGGGAGGCTGAAACAGGAGAGTCCAGAGTTCAAGACCAGCCCAGGACACACAGTGTAGTCTCAAAAATAATGATAAAAAAAGAAAGAGGAAGGAAGGAAGGAAGGGAGGGAGGGAGGGAGGGAGGGAGGGAGGGAAGGAAAAAGACAATTCGACTTGGGGCCAGCTAGACGGCTCAGAAGGAAAAGCCCTTGTAGTAAAGCGCAGCAACCAGACACAGTTCAAGTCCCCAGCTGGAGAGATGGCTCACAACATCTCTAATGGGAACTGGTATGCCCTCTTCTGCTATGCAACGTATGTGTCAACAAAACACACCCATATAAACAAATCTTAAAAAAACAAAGTTGTCCTCTGATTTCCATGCACACTGTGGCACACACCCATTTCCCATCATAAATGCAAATAATGAATAAAATTTAAAAATAAAACCACAGCCCGTGCAATCAAATACCCATGCATTTTGCTTTCAACTGTCTGCTAGAACTCAAGTCTACCATTACAACTAGCCAATCTACATACTACTGTGTGCTTTAAAAACATAGCAATAAGAATGGACTTTATCACGAGAGATTTATTCAGACTTTCTGAGGTCTTGGTGGCCAGCATCATCTCTGCTGCCTCCTCCATTTGTACAACTGGACAAATGAGGCCTTCCTGCATCTGATTCCTTTCCCTTCACACCACATGGCTGCAGTGCAGGGCGATTTCAACAGATAATGACTGAGTCAAACCATTTGGGGAAGAGGGTAATGGAGGGCTGGGGACATAGCACAGCTTCAGGACAATATAAAACCAGGCAAGGCAGTGCACGCCCATGACCCCACCACTCCGAAGTATCGGGAGGATAAGAAGCCCACAGTCAGCCTCTGCTACGCGGTAAGACTGAGGCCAGCCCAAGAGTTTCATCCTCCAAATCCATGCACAGGCCGTAAGAGAAAACTGATTCCACAAGGTTGCCCTCTAACGTCCACATATGCTTCATGCCACACATCTACTGTAAACACACACACAGAACATATACACACACACCGTAAACATATACACATACACACACACCCACCATAACACACACCCATCCACCATAAACACATACACACACACAGACACACACACACCATAAACATAAATACATACACACAAATCCACTATAACACACATACCCACCATAAACACATACACACATCCACTATAAACACATACATCTACCATAAACACACATAGACACATCCACCATAAAAACACACACACACATATCCACCATAAACACATACACACACACATCCACCATAAACACACACAGACATCCACTATAAACACACACACACAGACACACACACACACACACACACATCCACCATAAACACATACACACACACATCCACCATAAACACACACACCCACTATAAACACACACCTACCATAAACACACACACACATCCAGCATAAACACACACACACCTACCATACACACATACACCCACCATAAACACACACACACACACACACACACACACACACACACACACCTGCACATAAACACATATACACCAATAAAAAATAAAACCTTTTAAAAAAATAAATAAAACAGGGCTGGTAAGAGGCTCAGTGGGCAAAGGGCCTCCACCAGGCCTGAGAACCCGAGAGTTCAATCACTGGGACCACATGCTGGAAAGAGAGAGCTGACTCCTGCAAGGTGTCATCTGACCTTGACACCTGCCTCCCTTCCGAAATGTAAGTGTAATAATAATGATGACAATGGCAATGGACTGCATGTGACATGAAAGGGGAGAGGGACAGTGTGGAGGAGAAGGCTAAGTGGGGCAGGCAGGGTTAAGGGGGAAGGAAGCTGGGGAGGAGGGCAAGAAACAATCTACACATAAAACGAGTACAGACCTCACAGGAAAAAGAAGCCAGTGGACCCTTCACTTCACATGCTAATCCTGGCAACTGGTCAGTCCTGAGGTAAACACAGGCTGCAACCTCCTGTCACGGTCTCTCAGAATCTTTTACTTCCTATTTCTGGGTAATGACGCCAGGGATCCCAGAAGAGCATGACTGTACTGATTCTCAGAAAAAGGCTACCTACTCGAGGCAAAAAACACAGCACGTGATCACCACAAATGGATTCTGCAATTCAGTATTTGGGATAAGCGTAATACACTTTCTTGGGCTTCTATAATTTTTTTTTTTTTTTTTTGGACAGGGTTTCTCTATGTAGCCTTGGCTGTCCTGGAACTCACTCTGTAGACCAGGCTAGCCTCACACTCAGAAATTCGCCTGCCTCTGCCTCCCAAGTGCTGGGATTAAAGGTGTGCACCACCACTGCCCAGCAGTATTTTTATAAACTTTAAGTGGACTATTTTTTCTTTTGGATACAGGGTTTCTCTATGTAGTTCTGCCGGTCGGGATTTGCTATATAGATCGGGTTGACTGTGAACTCACACGGAGCTACCTACCTCTGCTGGGATGAAAGGCCCCGCTATCTTGTCAGGACATCACAGGGCTGAAACATGGTCTGGCATGTCACATCTTTTTTTTTCCTCTCTGGAACTCATGACTTAGACTAGGCAGACCTCCAACTCACAGAAATCTGCCTGCCTCTAAAGTGCTGCTGGGATTAAAGGTGTGTGGCAGCACATGAGGATGGGGAACTCAATCTCAGTAAGTGTGCCGCCCAGCTCTGCAGGACTGCCTGCTGCACAGCCTACCTTGGTGCTTCCATTTCCCATCAGCAGCAGGTGGAACAGGCCAGCCACAGAGCTGCTGAGCAGGTGCTGGTAGTCGTTGGTGACCGTCATGTTTGTCAGCAGCCTCAGGCCAGCCAGCTGCACCGCAGAGTTCAGGGGATCAGCAAAGACGTCCTCACAGACTCGAGGGACGTATATCTGAAGGTGAGAGAGGACCACTGAGCAACTCTGGCTCTCCAGAAACTTCTACCGAGTGGATACTTTTCTGCACAGTCGAGGAGGGTTGAAGGCTCAGGATGAATGAGTTCTTCAGAAAAGATGGCACTTGTGTCTGGCCCTCCAACTTTGGTTACCATTTTATTTAAAGCTGCCTTTGCTAATAACCTGGCATTGTGCTGAGAACCAAAGGCCTAAATTTAGCTCACGACCGCTCTTATGTGGCGAGGTGCGTGCATGTGCTTTTGTGTGTATGTGAGTGACCCCACACTACTATTAACCTCCACTGGGGAAGTGCAATGAAGCATGAGTCTCCAGATTGGAAAAATTATTACTAAATCTGAATGCCATCGAAAACTATAAAATACAAGAAAACGTTCCTAATTTCAGGTACCAAGAAACGATCAACCAACTGTCCAGTACATAATATTCATGTTTGTGAGACACTCCAAATGGACCCGTGCTACCACAGATGTAGCAATAAGGACACAGAGGTCAAGTGTTTAGGCTCTAAATTACACTCAGAGGCCAACTGTTTCCCTTTAGTCACAGTTTTACTGTATCTCCATCCTTTAAAAAGCAGCACTGACTCCTGGTAGATGGTCAGGGTGGAGCCTACGACAGGGGGACTGGCGTTTGAATATAATAATGGACTCCCATCAGTTGCTTATCTTCCTCTTTTCCCCACTCTCCTGCAGACTTGATTTTTCTTCATGGCCTTAGAAGGGCTTACTCCTCCCCAGTTTACTTAGATCAAAAGTAACGCCCTGTCTGTGTCTCTATTTTGTACCACAGAACAGAGTTTAAAAACACTGAGTTGTGTTTGCTTGTTCTTTTTTTCATTTACCAAGTCTTTCTGCTGGTGTGTGCTCGCACATCTGGCTTCACTCTTTTAGTCTTTAATTCACCCCTGAATTAAATGGAAATCCAGCCACAGGGCCTAGGGGGATAGCACTGCTTTAGTTCATGGTCGGACTGTCTAGACCTGTCAGCTCCCAGTAATGACACAGAGACTCATTATTATTTATGAAAGCTTAGGCCATAGCAAGGCTACCTCCCAGCTAGCTTGTCTTACTTAATTAACCCATTTATTCTAGGCCAAGTGGCCTGTTACCTCTCACTCAGTCTGACCTCCTCTGTCTGTCTGTCTGTCTGTCTGGTGAATCCCTGAGCCTGAATCTTTCCCAGAATTCCTATCTCCACCCAAGTGTTCTTCCTATACTCTCCTGCCCAGCTACAGGCCCTCAGCTCTTTATGGATCCAAAAGGTGATGGAGAAGTGTGTTCGAGATGCTTCATTAAAGTAACAATACCAAAGATCACCAGGGCCCAGCTTTCTGCACTGAAACCAATATCTGAATAGTGCAAAGACAACCTTTACACAGTACAAAAGAAAAGGTAGTTGGTGCCCATGAGATTACAGAGCACTGTTAGCTTCACTGCCTACCCCCAATTCACGTTCTCTTTTGTGCAGACACCTGAGGTATTTTTACCATAGGCAACTTACCTTTATCTTAGTTTGATTTTCAACATTTACACTCAGGTTATTCAGTGCATTTAAAGCTTTCTCTTTAATACTTTGGTTCAGGGAGTTGATTTTGTTTCCAACAATTGGGATACCACCCAACTCACGAATAATGGCCTAAGAGAGAGGAAAAAAATGGACCATAATTTCAATATGCAGCCCTTTTGCTGATTTCATGCATCTAGAAATGCAACTAAAATTAACACTAGAGAAATGATCTTCACATATACAAATCTTCCTTCTAGAGACTTTTCTTACTTATATTTTGTATGTGTGTGTGTATGAGTGCGCGTCACTCCTTAATTAATTAATTAATTAATTTTTCTGAGACAGCTCTTTCTTTGGCTGGGACTTACTAAGGATAGACATGCAATATTCTGAAATACCTCATATTCTAAGGCTGGATTGTTTTGCTGGATCTAATAGCTGCAGTTAATAATACGCCTGGAAATCACTTCAGATTGCTAGCTTACTGTGTACTCAAACTGCTTTTATCTGCTTTAAGAGAAAAATGCCTTGAGTTCCCGTGCAATAAGCAATCAATGTTTACAACCTAAACTAATGCGCAGCTGCAATCTTTTTTTTTTTTTTTTTTTTTTTTTTTTTTTTTTTTTTTTTTTTTTTTTTTTTTTTTTTTTTTTTTTTTTTTTTTTTTTTTTTTTTTTTTTTTTTGGTTTTTTGAGACAGGGTTTCTCTGTATAGCCCTGGCTGTCCTGGAACTCACTTTGTAGACCAGGTTGGCCCCGAACTCAGAAATCCACCTGCCTCTGCCTCCCGAGTGCTGGGATTAAAAGGGTGCGCCACCACACCCAGCTGCGCAGCTGCAATCTTGAGTTATGTAATTTCTTGCCCCTGACCCAGAATAATGCATGTTATTATCATTAATCATTTGTTGAAAACAGCAAACAGAATCTGAAAATAACTATTTATGGATATTGGCTGAGAAGCCATGTTTATTATCAGGGTCACTTGGGATCAGTTGGAGCCAGTAACTTAATGCCTTGCAAAACTGTTATAGATTTCCGTAAAGTGTCCCTCCTTCCCCACATACTGTTTGTGGTGGTTTGAATGAAAATGGCCCCCATAGGCCCATAGGAAGAAGGCTTATGAGGAGGTGTGGCCTCGTTGGAGTGGGTGTGGCCTTACTGAAGAAAGTATGTTCCTGGAGGCTGGCTTTGAGGTTTCAGATGCTCAAGCCAGGCCTAGTGGCTTAGTTTCCCTACCTGCCTGCTGCCTGCTGCCTGCTGATCCCGATGAAGACCTTTCAGCTCCTTCTCCAGCCCCATGTCTGCCTGCAGGCTGCCATGCTTCCCTCTTGAGACAATAATGGACGAAAGAAACCTCTGAACTGTAAGCTAGCCCCAGTGAAATGTTTTCCATTATAAGAGTTGCCATGGCCATGGTGCCTCTTCACAGCAGTAGAAGCCCCGACTAAGACACTGTTCAATAAATGAAGAGTGAGGATCTTTGTAGGCACAGACATCACTCGGGCAGACACACACAGGGACTCATGTAAACAGACAGGATAAAAGACACACGAAGCACGCAGCAGAGTAGAGCACTCTTGGTTATGGCGACACGATATGCTGTGGTGACTGGACACTCATCACTCGAGTGCATAACCACGCAACCACGCACAGGAGGCTGAGTGCTGAGTAGCCTCGCATTGTCTGTCTCCACCCTGCCAGCCCTGGGTGACAAGTGTATGCCAAACCTGCCTTTTAGCTTTAGTTTGCGTTCTGAGGAGTGAACTCAGAAACTCATGTTTATAAGATGAGCACTTTACCTACAGGGCTGTCTCCTCGGGCCTAGTTTTACATTTACTTATTTATTTTCATTATCTATTACTTTTCTTTTGATGTGTGGGGGTGGGTGGGGATACTCGTGTATGTGGGATCACGCTCACTGTTTTTCTCAGAAGCTGCCTTATTTCTGAGACAGGGCCCCTCATTAGGATCTGGGGCTTGTTCATCAGGCTACACTGAGCCAGTGAGCCCTGCAGACTACCTGTCACCGCTTCCTGTCACTGCTTCCCTAGTGCTGGGACTACTGTGTGTTGTGGATTTGGCCTAACGCTGCTGGTATTATGTTAATCTGGTCCCCAAAATGGCATGAGAATCCACACATCTACACATAAAACACTGAGGCAGTTGGTTTTAATTCATAAATAAAGTTGCCGGCAGCCAAAGGCTGGACAGGGAGACAGAGGAGGAGGGAGAGATTGGCTGCCACGTAGGGGAAGGAAGAGAGACCCCAGGCCTGAGAGCTGCAGAACACCGAGAGAAGAGAGATAGTCGTCAGGTAGGTGCCAGGGAGTGCAGCTGAGGGGGCAGCAAGAATGGAATATAGATTTTAGTAAGTAATAACTCGGGAATATTGCAGGAGGATACAACAGCCACATGGAGGTTAGAAGTGGCCCAGCCAGTGAGCTGTTTAAGACATATCCAAATATAAAGGCTGTGTGTGTGTGTGTGTGTGTGTGTGTGTGTGTGTTTGTGCGCGCGCGCCTTTCACTTGAGAACCCAAAACATTGCGGAGGGTAGCAGAAAATGGAACGTAGCCGCTGGGATCAATTTGAATAACATTAATTGGGTTCAACTACACAGTACCATGCTGGGATTACAATACATGGCACCCAGCCTGGCTTTTTTTTTTTTTTTTTTGGTTTTTCGAGACAGGGTTTCTCTGTATAGCCCTGGCTGTCCTGGAACTCACTTTGTAGACCAAGCTGGCCTCGAACTCAGAAATCTGCCTGCCTCTGCCTCCTGAGTGCTGGGATTAAAGGAGTGCGCCACCATGCCCGGCTAAGCCTGGCTTTTATAGGACGAGACAGTGCACTTTAGCCGCTGACCTAGCTCCCTTTGTTTTACCTGATACATAAACATGCGCACGCGCATGCACGCATGCACACACACACACACACACACACACACACACACACACACATACACACTATACATTAATGGAGTTGTTTGTATGTTTTGATAGATGCATACATTGTGTAATCACCTTAAATGCATGTCTTGAGCCCGGTGTGGTGGCGCACGCCTTTAATCCCAGCACTCCGGAGGCAGAGGCAGGTGGATTTCTGAGTTCGAGGCCAGCCTGGTCTACAAAGTGAGCTCCAGGACAGCCAGGACTACACAGAGAAAAACCAAAAAAAAAAAAAAAAAAGCATGTCTTTCCCCAAACATTTATCAGTTTTAGTGGCAAAACCTTTAAAATCTATTAGCTCAAAATAAATCTCCGTTGGTGTGAATGTTAACAAGAAAAAAATTGCTGAAAAAAACCCCACAAACAGCTCTTCCTCATGCTCTGCGGGGGGGAAGAACATTCAAATTATACTCGTGGGTCTCGGTCCCTTACACCGATTTGTGGTTACCACTGGCTGAAGTACCACCTACATTGGGTCCTCTCCACCAAGACTGGCTGTCTCATTAAAGCACAGGCTTAAATGCTAGGTGCATTCACTGTTTTATGAAGACACTGCTCAGCTTTTAGAAAAAGACCACTTTCTGCTTAGCGTTGAACAGGAACTATTAGGAACGTGATGTCAGTGTCCAGCTTCTCAGAAATTACTTTCTGTGTCATTATCGGTGTGATTTTCTGAAGCAAGAAAAGCAAACACTGCTGTGAGCACAAGTGGCTCTGCCATATGAGGACAGTCTCTAAGAGTTCAGTGTGGGGCCACAGCTACTCGTGTGGAGAGAGGAGGCTTACCTGGTTAGTGGAAAAGGCTGCATTATTTCCCAAGGTGACCAAGGCTTTTTCAGTAATTATAGGATCGTCGGTTGACTCCAGCAGGTACAGAAGTTTCTCAAGCTGTTCTGCATTTAAGATATCATCATAGGAGCTGTCGGTTAGGTCTTCTGCATAAGAAGAAAGCCATTTAGAATTCATTGAAACTCACCAGTAATGTGTTTTATTTTTAATGTGTGAAATGTTCAAACACATACTCGGATACTGGGCACAGTTGTTTGGTTTTTTTAAAGGTGACGGACAATTTTTATGTGTGAGAGAAAAACCACAGGACAGGCAAGCTACAAATCTTGGCATCTGCTAGGAAGAGGGAGATGGGAGAAGAGGAAGAAGGAAGGTCATGGCTTTAAGAATGCAAGTGGTGTCAGCCACAGAGGCTGGCCCATGGGAGGGGAGAAGCTATTGAGGACCAGGGAGGTACAGTGTGTGGGAAAGCCTGCTTACGCTTTTCTTTTGGCCAGAGTCTGAAAGAATAAAGAAAAGAAATATTAAGTCAAATGTCAGAGGCTCTGTAGATGGCTGCCTGGCATTGTTCATTGTTTTAAGCACTTCAGATGTCCCCCTCCCCGTGGGGAGACACACACACACACACACACACACACACACACACACACACGTACACTGCCTTCAGACACACCACAAGAGGGCAATGGATCCTGTTACAGATGGTTGTGAGCCACCATGTATGTGGTTGCTGGGTATTGAACTCAAGACCTCTGGAAGAGCAGTTAGTGCTCTTAACCGCTGAGCCATCATTCCAGCCCCTTCCTTCTATTCTTAATGTTACAAGTTGTCAGAAATACTATTTTAATAACTTTTATAAACTAGCATGTAGTTTAAAAAATATATTAATACAATAAACAACATATAATTCTATCAATTCTCCATATATGTCCATCTGGGCTCTGTATATTATTTCCCTGATAGATTTTCATTAATAATGATTGAATGAGTTTATATTATATAAGTCAGGTTCTTATATCAAGTTGAATTATTTGATACTGTTTCCATCTTTTTCAATGGCCTCAGAGAGTCTTTGTTTGGGGAATACACTTGTTTTTGGAGACAGGTTAGCCTAGTCTGGCATTGATTCTTATCATCCTACCTCAGCCTGCTCGTGCTGGGATTAGAGCTAGGCAACACCTTCCTCTACTGGACCAACAAACTTCAAAAGAGGAATGACACACTTCTTAACAGTTTAAGGAGAAGAATAGACTTCTCTCAAATATAAGGGTAGAACTTTGGGAAGGGGCTGTGGGCAATCTATCTTCAAAGCTGTCTGACCCTGGTTATCTTTTCAGTACCAAAGTGTAGTGGTGCATGCTGTCAGGCCCAGCAACCCCGGAGATGGAGACAGGAGAATCAGAAGTTCAAGTTTTCTGCTATGCAGTGAGTTCTAGGCCAGGGATACATCAGATCTTCTTCTGCCTTAAAAAAGCAAAACAAAAAACCACTACCACCAACAAAAAAACCCCCACTAAAGTATTCTTGTATAGAAATATTTGACAGAGAGAAAAAAACAAACAAAACCACAAGAAACCCACACACACAAACAAACGAACAAACAAAAACCCTACAAATCAGGCTTTGTAAGGGCAAATGCTCATTTTCAAAACTGCTTTCCTCTGTGACCAGAGGGAAAGGTTCTGTGCACTCCCCTTTCTTACAGCATTTCCTGGAGGAAATGGAAGGCTGGAATATAAATCCATGGTTGTTCCTGGTCCCTTCTAGTAAGTGCAAATTTTGAAAAGTAAATGCTAGTTGTACAACCCAAAGATGTGTTTTCTACCTGCCTTTAAAGGTGCCTTATTTTTGTTCTTGGGAAGGGCAATTAGCTCCCACCAACCTCAATTTAAAAACAAATATATTTCTCTACCTTTGAGGCAGGTAGGTTTTGGTTGGCAGGTTTTATTTCAAATAGTTTTTCCAACAGTTTTCACGACTTAAACGATCCTTTTAGAAGGGTGTGTCTCTTGTTGGTCAAGGTTCTTATTTCCAACACACATACCCAGGTTGCAGGGATGCTACGGATAACTTAAAGGTACCTCCCAGGACAGGTGTCACAAAGTGCTGGCAGAATTGCATCTCAGGGATCCGTTCTTCACATAGCACGAGCAAAGTTTCAACCCATGCTTGAGGCCCCTGAGAACCTTCTCACAGTAAGGGGCATCTCTTTGATAACAAAACAAAAGCTCAGGTAAAACTTTAAAATGAGAGGCAATTTACTTGGCTCGGAGAAACCTCAGCTCTTGGCTGTGAAGCGGAAGGGAAGTAACAGGATACTTCGGGCAATGTTTTCAGCCCTTATTTTAAACAAAGAAGTAGGAGCAGGCTTCCTTGCTCAGCGGCTCAGGACCCACCCAAGGCAACCTGGGCTTCCAGACTCGTCTGTCTACCTCCAGCCTTTCTCCCCAAGCAGTCGCGAGTGTCTAGGGCACCTCCGACCCAGCCTGGCCTGAGGTGGTTCTGGAGCCCCGAACCAGTCCACCTGCCGGGCAGCCCATCGCCTCACCTGCGGACCGCGAAGGGCGCAGTCGGCGACCGCCTCGCCGCGGTCCCCGAGTCAGCCGGTAGATACAGTAGCAGGCGCCGGCGCCCAGGACCAGCCCTGCTGCCACCCAGCCCACGTCCCGCGCGCCACCCATGCTGCTGCCTCGGAGCTGCAGGGAGCCGGGGAAGCCAGGGCCACACGCAGGTGCAGCTGGGCCAGAACCAGCCCAGAGAAAGGAAATGGGGTTGGAGCTCCGCCTTCCGGAAGCCGCCCTACTAAAATCGGAAGCCCTCCCACCCTGTGCGCTACGGTTCCTTTCACCAGACAGGCGGGATGCCCCTAGTGCATGCAACTTTTTCACGGACCAAGACCGGGACAGCGGCGCGTTGAACCCAGACCCTAGCTCCGCCCCAACACTCACTCTCCAGTCCAGCCCTCTCATTTTACCCCGCCCCGGCCTGGACTGTCCTGCCCCGCCCCTCCCCGCTCTGCTCCGCCCCGTCCCGCTCTGCTCCACCTCTCTGCACTCGCCCCGCC
This sequence comes from Mus minutoides, assembly GCA_902729485.2. Classification (NCBI taxonomy): domain Eukaryota; kingdom Metazoa; phylum Chordata; class Mammalia; order Rodentia; family Muridae; genus Mus; species Mus minutoides. The sequence continues at coordinate 203,381 of LR750944.1, read as the reverse complement.
CCGCCTGCCCCGCCCCTCTGCAATCGCCCCGCCCTGCCCCATTGCCCCGCCCCCTCCCTGCTAGGTTCTTCATTTCTCGGCTGGCTTGGACTGTTTGGCTCCTCCTTTGTGGTTGCTAGGCAACGCTCCGGCGCGTCCCTCCTCCTAGTCGTGGACTGCAGTAACCTATAAAACGCAGATTCTGAGTCCTGCTTCTGACCATGGCTTCACTACGCAGTGCCACCCCCAGGCTAAGGAGCTACTTCAGGGACAAGTACATTCCTCAAATCTGTGAGGTACTGCAGCCACATAGCCTCTCACACAGAGGGCGCGGGGAAAGACTGGGAGAGGCAAGGAGATTCCCGAGCTGGAGCTAAGGAGCAGCAGGATGGGGAGCTTGAAGTCAATTTAGGGTAACTAGAGAGAGAGGGGTAGGTTAGAGAAGACCGAAGGGTGCCGGTGGCTAAAGCAGGGGTGGGGATGACAAAGGAAGGGGAGGGGGAAAGTAACAATCTGCAGGGGGCGCAAAGAGCACAGGGCCTGGGTTGGAATCTCCAAGTGTCAACTACTAAATTCTATTATGGAAGAGCGTCTTGAGCAAGAAGTGAGTGAGACAAAAGACTTGAGGGGTTCTGGGTGTAAGCATCGCCTCGCCTCGTTGTTAGTAGGAGGGAAGAAGAGTCACCTGCCTCTACACACACCTTCACAATACACCTTTTTAGAGATCACCACCCAAGCAAAACTTGAGGTCTTGGTTTCAACAAAGAAATGAATTTCGGGGTCAACTTGTATGAAGCAAAGCTGGCTTCATTAAACGCAGAAAACAAAGGTGCTCCAGTAGAGAGAGAAGAACACACCTGGTCAGACAATTGCGGGCTTCTGAAGGGAGAGTCGACCTAAGTGTTGTCTTCACAATGCTGATATCCGTGTATTTTTTCTTGTGACTTTCAAGGTTACATTTCTAAATGTTGCCAAGGAACTACTACCCCTTTCCTTTTTTTTTTTTTTTTTTTTTTTTTTTTTTTTTTTTTTTTTTTTTTTTGTTGTTGTTGTTTTGTTTTTCGAGACAGGGTTTCTCTGTATAGCCCCGGCTGTCCTGGAACTCACTCTGTAGACCAGGCTGGCCTCGAACTCAGAAATCCGCCTGCCTCTGCCTCCCGAGTGCTGGGATTAAAGGCGTGCGCCACCACGCCCGGCTTTCTTTTTCTTTCTTAATTTCTTTATTCACTTTACATCCCCATCGCAGCCCACCCCTCTCCTCTCCTCCCAGTCCCTTACAAGCCCCTCCCCCTCCCACTATCCCCTCCCCTTATCAGAGGAGAAGGGGAAATCCTCCTTGGGTACCACCCCAACTTGGGACATCTAGTTAAACATCTAGATAAACACTCCCCTTTCACTAACATCACCCAAAGAGTATAGTTTGTAACAAGGTTAGATTAAAAGTTGAAGTTTCTTTTTCTCTCAGTAACTAACGTTGTATAGTGCATTTATGAACAGTAACTAACGTTGTATAGTGCATTTATGAACAGTAACTAACGTTGTATAGTGCATTTATGAATGGCTTCACTTAGTTCTGGGAGTGGGGAGGCCAGGAATTCAAGATAATGTGTCATTTTGACCTTATATAAGCAGAGCCTAATTACTGGCCTTGACATCCTTGATTGAAGTGTCTGGAGATACAGCAACTAGCCTCAAGTAAGCACAGTTTAAGTACAGTCCATTAGGTTCTTCTTTTTTCTAATTTTATTTTGTTTTATTAGATATTTTCTTATTTTACATTTCAAATGCTATCCCGAAAGTTCCCTATATCCTCCCCCCATCCTTCTCCCCTACCTACCCACTCCCACTTCTTGGCCCAGGCATTCCCCTGTACTGGGGCATATAAAGTTTGCAATACCAAGGGGCCTCTCTTCCCAATGATGGCCTACTAGGCCATCATCTGCTAGATATGCAGCTAGAGACACGAGCTCTGGGGGTACTGGTTAGTTCATATTGTTGTTGCTCTTATAGGGTTGCAGACCCCTTCAGCTCCTGGGGTACTTTCTCTAGCTTCTCCTTTGGGGGCCCTGTGTTCCATCATATAAATGCCTGTGAGCATCCACTTCTGTATTTGCCAGGCACTGGCATAGCCTCACAAGAGACAGTTATATCAGGGTCCCTTCAGCAAACTCTTGCTCTCATATGCAATAGTGTCTGGGTTTGGTGACTGATTATGGTATGGATCCCCTGGTGGGGTAGTCTCTGGATAGTCCATCCTTTCGTCTTAGCTCCAAACTTTGTCTCTATAACTCCTTTCATGGGTTTTTTTTTCCCCCCTATTCTAAGGAGGAATGAAGTATCCACACTTTGGTCTTCCTTCTTGATTTTCTTGTGTTTTGCAAATTGTATCTTCGGTATTCTAACATTCTGTGCTAATATCCACTTATCAGTGAGTGCATATCTAGTGACTTCTTATGTGATTAGGTTACCTCACTAAGGATGATATCCTCCAGATACATCCATTTGCCCAAAAATTTTATAAATTCATTGTTTTTAATAGCAGAGTAATACTCCATTGTATAAATGTACCATATTTTCTGTATCCATTCCTCTGTTGAGGGACATATGGGTTCTTTTCAGCTTCTGGCTATTACAAATAAGGCTGCTATGAACATAGTGGAACATGTGTTCTTATTACCAGTTGGAACATCTTCTGGGTATATGCTCAGGAGAGGTATTGCTGGATCCTCCAGTAGTACTATGTCCAATTTTCTGAGGAACTGCCAGACTGACTTCCAGAGTGGTTGTACCAGGCTGCAATCCCACCAGCAATGGAGGAGTGTTCCTCTTTCTCCACATCCTCACCAGCATCTGCAGTCCATTAGGTTCTTCTCAGCAGACTTAAAGTCCTTTTTTTTTTTAAATAAAAAAATTGTATTTACTTAGAAGCATTCAGAATGTCAACAAAACAGCTGCAATTTTTTTTTTTTTGCAATTACAGAGTGGTATTCAGTTAACAGAACAACAATTATCTTCGTATAAGCTGCATCAGAGACAACTGAAGATGAAAAAAAAAACCCAAAAATAAAACCAAAAAGAAAAAAAAAAACAAAAACAAAACCCAAACTACTGTCCCCATATATAACTAATTTGTGCTGTGCACCAACAAGAACCTGCTTTAAATTTCCATGCCAATTTACAACCCCCAGGTTGTACCAGGCAGGGTACACTAACCTTGTACCAGGCAAGGTTAGTGGCTATTGAAAATACCACCAGGACAGGGCTATCTAAAGACACATTCAGTAGTGTGTTAACTATACAAAAAAAGACACTGTACATTTTAAAAACAAATCTTACACAGCCTTACATTTCAATTTTTTTCTTTAAAAGGAGTGAGTTGTGTACAAGGGGGTTAAATGCTTTATAGACAAGAAAAAAAACTGTGCTAGAACCAACTTATTCATCATCTTCATCTTCATCTTTCTCCTCTTCTTCCTCTTCCTCATCCTCTTCATCCTCCTCTTCCTTCTTTTTCTTGCTCTTTTCAGCCTTGATCACCCCCTTTTTCGCTGCATCAGGTTTTCCTTTAGCTCTGTAGGCAGCGATATCCTTCTCGTACTTCTCCTTCATCTTCGCAGCCTTCTTCTCATAGGGCTGCTTGTCATCTGCTGCAGTGTTGTTCCACACCTCTCCTAGTTTCTTTGCAACATCACCAATGGATAAGCCAGGATGCTGGCCTTTGATTTTGGGGCGGTACTCAGAACAGAACAAGAAGAAGGCCAAAGGAGGCCTCTTGGGTGCATTGGGGTCCTTGAACTTCTTTTTGGTCTCCCCTTTGGGGGGGGATGTAGGTTTTCATTTCTCTTTCATAACGAGCCTTGTCAGCCTTTGCCATATCTTCAAATTTCCCCTTTTCTATAGCAGACATGGTCTTCCACCTCTCTGAGCACTTCTTGGAGAACTCTGAGAAGTTGACAGAAGCATCCGGGTGCTTCTTCTTGTGCTCCTCCCAGCAGGTTTGCACAAAGAATGCATATGAGGACATTTTGCCTCTCGGCTTCTTAGGATCTCCTTTGCCCATGTTTAGTTGATTTTCCTCCGCGAGGCACAGAGTCGCCCAGTGCCCGTCCGGCTCGCGCTTGCCCCGGCGCTGTCTCTAGCTTAAAGTCCTTTTTGAGCAGTGAAAGTAGATCAATTCTGAAGGAGCAGGGTTTCCTCCTCTACCTTCTGCCTCCAGTTACCTCCAGTCCCCTCATTCTGCCCTGCCTCAGGAGGACAGTATGGTATTGAAAACCAGATTTTATACTCCTGGGGGCAGGGAGCTGAGAACTCGCTGGTGACTCCCATTTGTCTGTGAGTTATGTTACGTGGTGTATGTTATATTATGTGGTGTATGTTATGTGGTGTATGTTATATGGTGATACAGCGGGAGTTCGGAAATGGGGAGAATGAGGGAGTTCTAGGGGAGAGAGAAGAGTGCCCTTCAACTTCCAGGGCAATTGGGTACACCACTTCCTTTTAGGATGGGTTTTCCCCATGATTTTATCCAAATGATCCCTTTAGTTACCTCTGCTTACACATTAACAGCAGGGGCAAGAGAGGTTTGGGGCACACTTATTCACTTTCCCTCAGAGATCATTAGGTGACTTCTATTCTGCCAGGTCTCTCTGTACTTACATGTCTATCTAATTCAAATCCCCAAGACTTTTGTTCTTGTAAAAGCCATCTGCAAATATGTGTAGCACATAATATTTTATTGCAGTTATCTATGCGTGTTTGACCTCTTCTGAACATTGCCTGTGTGTTCTAAGTAAACCTAGTTGTCCATCCACAACGCTGTTTCCCTACAAACCTGTGTACAGTCTGATTAAAGAAAACCCCAAACCAAAGCCTACCCATGCCAGTGGTTTGTAAAGTCTTACTTGCCAGGGAGACTGAGGCTGAGGTTGCTTGAGCCCAGGCATAGGGATGGTAGGACTCAAAAATAAAAAACAGAACCAAAAAACAAGCAAAAATAAAACCTCAACACCAAACCAAACCAAAACCATAAGACTTGCCTGATCTACTGAGCTTATTGAATCTGCTGAATGATATTTAATTTTCATTAGTTGTGGAACCAATTACTTAAATCTGTTGCTGTTTTTACCCAATTCTTTTCTACTGTAGGAATCCAATCATGAATATAGTAAAATCCTACCCTTGTCCTCTGTTTTAGCTTTTGTCCTGCTACCTCTTTTTTAGATGATATTTTGGATATTTTTCATTGACTTATTTAGTGGATTGCTAACTTTACTAATTCTGCTTTTTGTTGCTTCTCATTCCATCTGTTGATTATCGTATTCAACAGATGAATGTTTTGTTTTGTTTTGTTTTGTTTTGTTTTGTTTTGTTTTGTTTTGTTTTGTTTGAGACAGGGTTTCTCTGTATAGCCCTGGCTGTCCTGAAACTCACTTTGTAGACCAGACTGGCTTCGAACTCAGAAATCCGCCTGCCTCAGCCTCCCTAGTGCTGGGATTAAAGGCGTGTGCCACCATGCCCGGCTTCAACAGATGAATCTTTTCTTCTTCTTCTTCTCCTTCTCCTTCTCCTTCTCCTTCTCCTTCTCCTTCTCCTTCTTCTTCTTCTTCTTCTTCTTCTTCTCTTCCTCCTCCTCCTCCTCTTCCTCCTCCTCCTCCTCCTTCTTTTTTTTTTTTTTGAGACAGGGTTTCTCTGTGTATCCCTGGCTGTCCTGGAACTCACTTTGTAGACCAGGCTGGCCTTGAACTCAGAAATCCGCCTGCCTCCCATGTGCTGGGATTAAAGGCATGACCCACCACGCCCGGCTTCTAATTTTTTTATTCTCAACAGATGAATCTTACAATAAGTGAAATCTTAATTGTAGATAATGTATTTTTCAGTCCTGGAATGCCCACTGATTCCTTTTAATGCATTCTGCTTATTAAAATTATTAAGATATCTTTTCATCTATTTTGCTATAATCTCCTGTTTTCAAACATGTTAATGATTGTTTTGTAAAAACCACTCTCTGGAAAGCTGGTCACACATGTCTATAAACCCAGTTCTTGGGGAGCTAGGACAAGAGGCTTGCCTTGAGGCCGGGCTGGGCCACATGTCGAGTTCAAGACACTTGGTAAGTCTGTCTAAAACAAAAACAAGAAGAAACACAGGTTCCTTCAACATCTGGATAATTTTTTGGGTCTGTTGTCTGTCGTTTCTTTTCTTCCAGTAATTACCAGATTTCCTCACCTCTACACACTGAGTGATTTGTTTTGTTGGCTATCAAAGTAAAAGAGAATGGTAGACATTCTCCACAATGCATTCTTCAGCAGAGAAAGTCCCTGCCTTTCCTCACTCTAGAGGAAAGAGCTGACCTCGATCCAGGCGGATGAAGCTGGCTGATGCTCTGCTGTGCTGCAGGAGTCCTCTCTTTTTCCTGTGAATCTCTCTTAGAGTTGTGCCAGCTCTCCCAGCTTCCTTCATGAACACCCTAGACCCAAACATATTTGTTACTGAGCAAGTGATCACAAAAGCTGGCTGGTTTTCTTTCTACTAGTGGCAGACTATCCTCTGCCTGGACCCAACCCAGTCTTCCTTCTAGACCCAGAGCTGGGAATGAGGGCTGAGCTTTGTCAGTTCGCTGAAGAAGATTCTTCTTCCCATGGGATTTGACCACTCTCCAGTGTCTTACGTGCATTTGCCCTAGGTAGGATGCGTCCACCCACGTGGAGGCCAGTGATCAAGACTGGGCTCCTTAGTAAGTCACTCTCCTGAAAGTTGTTCTCTGACTTCCACACATGCACACACAGTAAATACATGAATCTGTTACTCTACAAATAAATAAATGTTAAAAGCATAAAATAAAAAGTAATATTCTGTCAGGAAATAATCTTTCTCTGTCTCTTTCTCAGATCATGTGATTGCACTTACAAGGAGCTAGCCTTCCCCATCACTAGAATCTAATATGATGTTCTTGCCTTCTAAGAATGTTGCCTACATAAAAGATATAAACATAAAAAGTAGTAGCATCCATTTTCAAAAGATCTTGGAACTAAGTATTTTAAATTTTTTTTTGGAGGTATGTGTATCATGTGTACGAGGGAGTTTCAGGGAGCCTCCTGTCTCTAATCCCCCATCCCAGGGCTGCTGGGATTATAGGTGTGTGCTCTTGAACCTGGCTTTATGTGGGTCCTGAGGATTCAAGCCCCTGTCCTCAAGTTTGTGAGGTTAGTGCTTTACCCAGTGAGTTACCTCTTCAATTCAGAGTTAGATATTTTTACATGCTTGCTTTATATTTTAAATATATGAAGTAAATGGTCGGATACTTAGAAAGTTGGAGCAGGGCGTTGGAGCACGCCTTTAATCCCAGCACTCAGGAGGCAGAGGCAGGCGGATTTCTGAGTTCGAGGCCAGCCTGGTCTACAAAGTGAGTTCCAGGACAGCCAAAGCTATACAGAGAAACCCTGTCTCAAAAAACTGGAAAAAAAATTGGGCAAGAAATGTTTACTCTGTGTAAATCATTTTGTGGTTCAGGAACTATATGTTTTAGAAACTCCAAACTAAAGAAATATGAAATGGCATCACCAGGAGGCCGTACCCACAAGGAATTGTGGGAAACATAAGTACTGGTGCTTAGTTCTGGTTCAGTATAGTCATCTCTTCTCTCAGAATGCAGACACTGTGCGCCCTGTGTGAATATCTCACCATCTGTCCTTTGGAGGTATTTCTGAAAGGCACTTATATTTTTAAACAAATTATTAAAGTAGGAGCCATGCAATGGTGCTGAGTTGGTAGGATTTGGGGACATAAAAAAAAGAGAGATGTGTATATGTATTTCTCTAGCTTTCTACTTGGTAGAACTGGGTATGTTACCTACTAACACACATGCCAGCTCCAGAGAGATCAAAGATGAGCTATGTATTCATGGATTCAGTGACCACAAAATTATTAAACAAAGAAACCTAGCAATTGTATCAGTAAGAAACTACACTTCCAACTGTGAGGTTGATTTCAGTTTAATGTCTAGGAAAATGATAGCAGTGTGCAAAGCTGGGTCTTCCCAGCAGAGGGCGAGCTTCAGTCACAAATCATGACTTGAATTATACATATATACGGATATATATGTATATGAAGTTTATATTGCTTATATTTCTTTTAAGATTCAGCTGTCAATTTGTACTTGAAAATGCATTTATTTATAAGTCACACAGATTTTGTTATTGATTATTTGTTTTAAGGGCAGGTATCTGTCAGAAGTGCAAAAAAGAGGCACAGTGATTTGCACTCTCAAGCTACATGAGAGGTTAAGAAAGGAAACTGCAAAACGACTAGGCACCTTCCCTCATATTAAGGCAGGATGAGGCAACCCAGTAGGAGGGAAAGGGTCCCCAAAGCAGGCAAAAGCATCAGAAACAGCCCTTGGTCCTTCTATAAGGAGTCCCACAAAAACACCAAGCTACACAACTATAACATACATGCAGAAGGCCTAGATTAGCCCCATGCAGGCTCCCTGATTGTTGGTTCTGTCTCAGTGAACCCCCATGAGTCCGGTTTTGTTGATTCTGCGGGTTTTCTTGTGGTGTCCTACCCAGCTTGGTATGCCTTGTTTGCTTGATACCAAACCTTGGGAGGCTGACATTTTCTGAAGGGAAACAGAAGAGGATGGGGGTGGGGTGGGATAGAGGAGATGGAGGCAGAGGGAGGGAGGGGCAACTTTGATTGGGTTGTATGAGAGAATAAATTAATTTAAAAAGGAAAAGAAAAGAAAATTGCTTGAGCCCGAAGACCAGCCTGGGGAGCATGGTAACTCCTGCCTCAGTATAAACATTTTCCATAGTTACAAGAACAAGGAATTTGTATGTAGCAAGGGACAGTTTGTAGAGTTGGGAGAGGAGGTCTGCTTTGCTAACTTATTTTGCTGGACCTTTGGGTAAAGCTTATGGTTTCTTGGGTGTGGGGGACAAAACTTTGCAGCCCAGCCAGTCAGTTCCCAGATGTAGTTCTAAGGGAAATCAACACAGAAGATAGAAAGCTGCCAATTCATTATTTCACCAGGAGTTACTTTATCTAGAGATTAGCCTCATAGGATGATCTGTTTCTCCAACGGTGATGCAGTCTGACAGGTATTCAGATGGTTGTTTGTCTCTCACATCCCAGTGGCTGCTGCTTCTCACTTGTGATGTAAATCATCCAGTCTGAGCTAAACAAGGCAATGTTCCGGTAGTCCCACTTTTGGGCTAATATCCACTTTTCAGTGAGTACATACCAATGCTTGTTTTTTGTGGGGGTTACCTCACTCAGGATGATATTTTCTAGTTCCATCCATTTGCCTGTGAATTTCATAAATTCATTGTTTTTAATAGCTGTGTAGTACTCCATTGTGTAAATGTACCACATTATCTATATCCATTCTTCTGTTGCGGGACATCTGGGTTGTTTCCAGCTTCATAGTGGAGCATGTGTCCACTATGTTGGAGTATCTTTTGGGTATATGCCCAGTAGTGGTATAGCTCTGGGTCTTCAGGTAGAACTAATTCCAGTTTTCTCACGAACTGCCAGATTGATTTCCAAAGTGGTTTTACCAGCTTGCAATCCCACCAGCAATGGAGGAGTGTTCCTCTTTCTCCACATCCTTGCCAGCCTCTGCTGTCACCTGCCTTTTTGATCTCGGAAGACCCCCGAAGAGGGGAGACCCTCACTCAAGTCTTGGGATTACGTAACGCGCCCCCCCCCCCCCAAGAACTCACGAGAGACCGTCCTTGCTGCAATCGCATGAGGTTTATTGATAGGAACCAGCGCACTGGGGCTAACTCGTATCCCACACAGAGGTAGAGGAGTTCGACCCTGAGTAGCTGGGAAAGGGGGTATTTAAAGGAAAAACCATAACCCAAGGGGCTAGGGAGGGCATTGTTGCAAAATACTGAAAATACCAGTGAAAAATCACAAGGGGGTACTAAAAATCATAAGGGGAAACTCCCTGCTTCTCAAGATTGTTCTCAAGATTTTAATCTAACTTTTGTGGTCCGCCAGTTCTTGAAACAGGGTCACTGACCCAGCTAAACTACATTCTTGGTGCTAGGTTGCTTTAATAAGAAAAAGTGTCCTGTAAGAATCACAGTTCTAGAAATCTAAACACTGTTCTGAATTTTTCCTGGTCTTTCAATCTTAGCCATTCTGATTGGTATGAGGTGGAATCTCAGGGTTGTTTTGATTTGCATTTCCGTGATGACTAAAAATGTTTAACATTTCTTTAAGTTCTTCTCAGCCATTCAAGATTCCTCAGTTGAGAATTCTCTGTTTAGCTCCGTACCCCATTTTTAATAGGGTTATTTGGTTCTCTGGAGTCTAGCTTCTTGAGTTCTTCGTATATTTTGGATATTAGCTCTGTATTAGATGTAGGGTTGGTAAAGATCTTTTTCCCAATCAGTGTGTTGCCGTTTTTGTCCTATTGACAGTGTCCTTTGCCTTACAGAAGCTTTGTAATTTTATAAAATTGCATTTGTTGATCTTAGAGCATAAGCCATTGGTTTTCTGTTCAGGAAATTTTCCCCTGTGCCCATGTGTTCAAGGCTCTTCCCCACTTTCTTTCTATTAGTTTCAGTTTCTCTCATTTTATGTGGAGGTCCTTGATCCACTTGGATTTGAGCTTTTGACAAGGAAATAAGAATGGATTGATTTGCATTCTTTTGCATGCTGACCAACAGCATTTGTTGAAAATGCTGTCTTTTTTCCACTGGATGGTTTTAGCTTTTTTGTCAAAGATCAAGTGACTATCAATGTGTTGGTTCATTTGTGGATCTTCATTTCTATTCCATTGATCAACCTGCCTGTCTCTGTACCAATACCATGAGGTTTGTTTATTTGTTTGTTTGTTTTTTAATCACTATTTCTCTGTAGTATAGCTTGAGATCAGGAATGGTGATTCTCCCAGAAGTTCTTTTATTGTTGAGAATTGTTTTGGCTATCCTGGGTTTTTTGTTATTCCAAATGAATTTGAGAATTGCTCTTTTTAACTCTGTAAAGAATTGAGTTGGAATTGCGTTGAATCTGTAGATTGCTTTTGGTAAGATGGCCATTTTGACTATATTAATCCTGCCAATCCATGAGCATGGGAGATCTATCTTCTGAGGTCTTCTTCAATTTCTTTCTTCAGGGACTTGAAGTTCTTGTCATACAGATCTTTCACTTGCTTGGTTAGAGTCACACCGAGATATTTTATATTATTTGTGACTATTGTGAAGAGTGTCGTTTCCTTAATTTCTTTCTTAGCCCATTTATCCTTTGAGTATAGGAAGGCTACTGATTTGTTAGAATTAATTTTATATCCAGCCACTTTGCTGAAGTTGTTTATCAGCTGTAGGAGCTCTCTGGTAGAATTTTGGGGGTTGCTTATGTATACTATCTTATCATCTGCAAATAGTGATATATTGACTTCTTCCTTTCCAATTTGTTTCCCTTTGATCTTTTTGTTGTTGTTGTTGTTGTTGTTGTCTAATTGCTTTGGCTAGAACCTTGAGTGAACCAAGGGTGTCTTATGCAACCATATTTAGCCTTCAACTAGCTGAGCTTCTCCTGAGAGAGACTGGACCAGGAATCTAAGAGGTTGTTACAGCCTATTTTCTTTAAACAAAAAAAAGTGTGTGTGTGTGTGTGTGTGTGTGTGTGTGTGTGTGTGTGTGTGTGTTTTACCTGAATGCATGGATGTGCACATCATACATGCCTGGAGCCCACCA
>LR750944.1:150295-190295 GCA_902729485.2 Mus minutoides | reverse complement strand
AAAACAGAGGAATGCAAACACAAAGACTGGCAGGAACTGGGCAGTAAAACAACTGCAACAAAATCAGCTCTATCTAAGGTCAGCTATATTCTTAGTTCCAGGTGTGAGGTCTTTACACTCCCAGGGCAAGGGCTTTCACGCACAAGTCATGGCTCTAATTAGGGAGTCCGCTCTAGCTAACCTTCTCATGAATAATGCAATACTCTAAAACCACAGCCCAATCTACTTCCTAAACCATTGTAAATTCCTGTGTATGGGAGTGACTTGGCTTTTATACTAAGTGATAGTGTGGGGGACTTTCTACTAATAAGTAATGTAGTCTGCCATACCTGGCTGTAGTGTACTGTCTCAGTGGGAAATTTTAACTCTTTCAAGGTAAACCCATCTATTCCCTCAAGCTATTGTCCCTAGTAAACTGTCCCTAGTAAACAGTCTTGTTCTACTCCAGCTCCATTCTTTGTAATGACTAATTAGTTTCCCTTTCTCCAGATTCCTACTGAATTCAAGGATTTTCTAGGACGCTGGAACACTGGAAGGCTTAGCTAGGTCAGAATTCAATCTTTAATAAAATAATACTAAAAGAGATCACATGGATCCATATACCAGACTAACTCGGGGATATATGGATTGTGAGAATGTCTTCCCAGGAGAATGAGTTTCTTTTGAAACTCTGTGTCTCATGAGGGCTTTGAGGCCTCTCAACCTGGCAAGTCACTACACTGGGATGTGCGTAACACTTAACAAGGGCAGAAGCCCTGGATCTAAGCATTGTAACTATCTTCAGATTTGTATAAAACATTTCTTACATAATACAAAAACTGTGTAGTGACTTCTATTGTGTCATCTGTAGGAGTTTTTAGACAGAGGTAAAATGTCCTGAATTTTGATTTGACTATAGCAGTGTGCCAACACAGTAAATAGGAAGAGATACATGAGTAAAACATACATACACACCCACCCATGTGTGTGTGTGTGTGTGTGTGTGTGTGTGTGTGTGTGTGTGTATGTAAAGGCACTGACTCCATCTTCTTATTGTTCCCTTTACCAGGCGCTGTTATGTGGTTTACTTGTGACATGTCCTGAGGACCCACTGAAATATTTAGAGCACATGATCCTAGCTATCATTAAAAGAGGTCTGGAAAACCTTCTTTGGTAAGTATTGTTTTGAGGAATGATAGGGAAATATTTGGAGGTGAAGACCTCTGTATAGTATCATGATAAGGTCTTGGCAATGAATGTTTCAAATCTGGAGCTTGTTAAGGAATCCCTCCATAAGCTGTTAGGTTCCCAAGATTTAATATGAACAATATGCTCACTGATTGACATTGGGAGAAACACAGTGAGCTCCCAATTGTTGGTTCTAGGACAGAGTGTTTCAAGGCGAGCATGAGAAAAGGGTAGCATACCATCGTGGGGCACTCAGAAAATTTTTGGTAAGGTGAGTCTGACCAGCCTCCTCAGGGGAAATTCACCACACTACCCCCCAACTCTGCAGAGAATCAGTGACTCCATATAGAATTACTTCGAAACCGAATTAGTCTTGACCTTCCTTTGTGATTTCATTAAAGGGACATATGCACTGATCCATCTTCATCTTGCTTTGTGATTTTATTAAAGGGACATGTGCATCCATCCATCACTGAAGCCAAAAGTTCGAAGACTGTCTGAAACTTACTTGGACGAACTTTTTGGACTGGATGACCAGCTGGTAATTAATCATGCATTCTCAAACTCACCTTAAGTTCTGATGGAAATGCCCAAACAGAGTTTAGGTTTTAATTGGGTGTGTGTGGGGGGGGAGGATGAAGTCAAAATTGTTTTTGAATTAAGGCCACGGAGGAAAGTGAGAGAACAAACACCCCATATTTCTAAGGAGTAGTCGTATCCCTTCCCCTGCCCCCCGCCATTTCTATTTCTGCCTGCTTTTCTTCTTCTCTTCCTCTCATGTGCAGAAATAGCATTATAAAAGCTGGGTTTAATAGCACATCCTGTAGTCCCAGCACCCAGGAGGCTGATGCAGGAGGTTGGAGAGACTGAGGTCAACTGGGGCTATGGGGCAAGATCCTCTCAAAAACAATGCAAAAGCTTGAGAACCTTTAAAGCAGGGCACTTTCTTTTCTTCCTAGTTTCTTCCTTTTGTTTCCACCCTCCACTGTCTGCCTGTGTTAACCAAGGACACAAGAAGGCATGCTTGTACAGATAATCCCAAAGGTTAATGAGACTGAACTTAAGGCCAGATCTGCTTGTTCCTGAAAGGAGGAGCCTCTGGTAGCAGGTTTGGATCCTTTAAAGAGAACAAGGGAGTAAATACAGGAGATGGAGAATTTTAGTTATGTGTGTGTGTTGGCAAAAGCACACACAGAGAGAAATATCAACAAAAATTAGATATGATTAGAACAGTGTATGACATGGTGATCCAGGAATGTGGTCTGTGTAAGTCCAAGCAAAACTTGGGGGACCCTCAGTAAAGTTGGACATAATGGTGCTTTGAGTAGGTATGGCTCCTATAGACTCGTGTGTAGAACTCTTAGCTCCTTCTCCAGCACCATGTCTACCTGGATGCTGCCATGCATCCCATCATGATGATAATGGATGAAACCTCTGAAACTGTAAGCCAGCCCCAACTAAATGTTTTATGCATAAGAGTTGTCTTAGTCATGGCAACTCTTCACAATGATAAAAGAGAAATTGGTACCAGGTACTAGGACATTGCTGTGACAGACCTGGCCATGCTTTTGTTTGGAGGAATGTGAATTTTGGAGCTGGTGGCGCATGCCTTTAATTCCAGCACTTGGGAAGCAGAGGCAGGTGAATTTCTGAGTTCATGGCCAGCCTGGTCTACAGAGTGAGTTCCAGGACAGCCAGGGCTACACAGAGAAACCCTGTCTCAGAAACAAAACAAAACAAAACAAAACAAAACAAAAAACAAACAATAACAACAACAAAGACTGTTCTTGTGATATTTTGGCAAAGAATTTGGGTGCTTTTTGTCCTTGTCCAAAAGTTTGCCAGAGGTTAAAGTGAAGGGTTTTGCATTAATTGCATTGACAAAGGACATCTCAAAATAACCTAGTGTAGAGTCTGTCATGTGGTAACTAATGTTAACTCTTATATAGAGTGTTTTGTTGAAAAGGAGCAAGCTAAGAAAGGAATACAAGATACAAAATGTATGGTTCGATGATCAAAGGGGCACCAAGAAGTAGAATGTAGTTAAATCCTGTGTTCAAAGACATGAAAAGATTAAAGATATTCAATGGAATTAAGGAAGCAGTTACCTCAGGGCAAGATCCCACCCAGCTAAGAGTTCATCTTGTGAAAAGAAATTGAAGAATAATTTAGGTCCAGGCTTGACAGTACATACCTTTTACCCCAGCATGCAGGAGACAGAGGTAGGCAGATATCTGAGTTCAAGGTCAACCTGGTCTACAGAGTAAGTTCTAGGACAGCCAAGCATAGGCAGTGAAGGAAACCATTGAAAACAGAAAGCTGATGAAAATGTAATTGAATGAGGAGTCACGTTAATTCCAGACCCAGCAAGCAGCAGAGCTTGGCAGCTTCAGCCACATGGTTCTGGCTTTAGAGTCAAAGACAGAAGAAAGGGATTTTGGAATCTCCCTTTGTGACTAAGGAAAGCTCCTGAGGCAGGCATGTGTCAGGGGTGTCCCTGCATGGAGACCCAGAGAGGCATTGTGTGAAATTGTGAAAGTGAAGCCTAGATTGCCTTGGAGATCCCAAGGTGTTGGAGACGCCAGATACCCACAGAGGAAAACTGCCAACAGGGAGTAGAACCATCCCATGAAAAAGAAGTTTGTTGTAGTCAACAAAAAAAATGAAAGAAGTTGAGACTTGAAGAGCGTTTTGGGATCAGACATGGAGATGCAGAATTTGGCTTTTGCCCAGCTGGTTTTCTGTCTTGCTTTGGTCCTGAATTTCCTCACTATGCTCCCTTCCTACATTTTGGAATAGTAATTATGTCTTGTGCCATTATATGTTGGAAGTATGTGGTCTGTTTTTTTGATTTGGCTTTACAGAGGATTACAGTTAAGAGATTGCATGAATCTCAAAAGAGACTTTGAATGTTGGACTTTTAAACAAGCTTGTAACCTTTAACAACTATGAGGACGTTTGAAGTTGTATTAAATGCATTTTGTATTATGTTATGGCTACAAGCCTACAGGAGCCAGGGAGTGGAATGTGGTGATTTGAATAGGTGTGGCCCCCAGAGACTCTTGTGTTTGAATGCTTGGCCCATAGGAAGTGGCACTATTAGGAGATGTGGCCTTGTTGGAATAGGTGTAGCTTTGTTGGAGGAAGTGTGTCACTGTTGGGGCTGGCTTTGAGGTTTGCTATACTCAAGCTACACCCAGTGTGACACACAGTCCTCTTCTGCTGCCTTTGATCAAGATGTAGAACTCTCAGCTCCTTCTTCAGCACCATGCCTGCCTGGATGCTGCCATATTTCTTACCATGATGATAATGAACTAAACCTCTGAAACTATTAGCCTGCCCTAATTAAATGTTTTCTTTTAATAAGACTTGCCTTGGTCCCGGTGTCTCTTTACAATGATAAAACCCTAACTAAGACAGACATTGAAATTGTAACGGAAGTCATATTCAAAGTGGGTTCTGAACCTCAGGAACACAGGATAGGTTATAGGTTAGCCTTGGGTCCTCAGTGTTCTGCAACAGAGAAACCCATGTAGAAGGCTGAGTGTAGAGGGTTCTGCCAAGTCTGGGATTACCTGGAGGCTCTAGCACATGGGCTGATAGGGATTGATGTGCATTATGGTGTATAGATTAAGAACACTCTATCAGCCACAGAGCTTTGATCTACTAATGAGTGCAGATACCTGCAAGCTATGCTCTTGGAGATGTTTGGAGACAATCTCAGGGATTAAGAATGAGGTGTAGGAGATAGGATTCTGGGTCCTCCATTTCCATCTTTTCTCTCTAGAGCATGTTTGGTTTCAATGTTATTTTGATTGAAAAAACCTTGCTGTACATATGCTAAGATGTTTGAGAAACACTGATGAAGAGAGAGTAAACTTCATGGAGAGTACAAGGATCAAAGAAGACAAAAGATCAGGTTGCACCAATGTTTATAGAAGTCCCTAGGGAATCTTTAAGCTACTGGGGAGAATTCTAAGAGGCATCAACCATTCAAGTCTAAAGCTTTCCTGGAAAATGGGTTTGCTGTTTGATATTAAAGTACAAAGGATAAAAATGATGGAAGTGGATTCAGACCTTAAAAGGAATGTAGTAATTTGCCAAGGTATAGAACACATACTATATAAGTTGAAAAAAAAGAGTAGCTATGAGATTTGACCTTGCAGCAAAACTGAGGAAAACACCTAAGCTTGGATGGGAAGACGTGACTCTCTAGGTGCTCTGGGTGCCTTAATTAGAGAGCTGAGGCTAGGCTGGACACAGATTAATTCACACCTTCACACGCAGAGAAGAACAGTAAAAATAACAACGTTGAAGAATGAAACACTAGTCCTCTGTGTATTTGACATTTCAAATCAGTATACTGATTTTTAAAAGTGATTTCTATTCCTATAATTTTCTGTCTAGCTATAATGGTCAGAAAAGAGGCATTTAATGATTTCATAAAATTTTGAAGATCACAAACCATTACAGTTTCTCACCTTAATGTTGCTTTGCCGGATTTTACAGTCTTACTGCTCAGTTCTGCACAGCAGGGCTGGCTATATCCACCTGTTTATAAACTATAAATATGTCTTGTCACTTCGAAGAGTTGACATAGGGACCCGGGGAGGGCAAAAAGGTGCTCTTAAAAAGCTGAAATTGGTTTCATAAGACAGTTTAACTGTACAGCCCCAAATGAGAGACTCAACCTCTGTGAGGAGGATTCTAACCGTACAGACTCAATGACCATTCCTCAGGAAAGAACAGATCTGTATGGGCCTACTAACTACAAGAGAAGCATGCTTTAAAAAGGTCTCCTGATGGCAGATGGGAGAGTTGAAGCATGACGGGAAAGTCAGAGAATGTCCCACTCAATGTCCCAGTACTTGTCCTGTTAGTTTACCTCCCTTCTGTCCTCCATGTCAGATTATTAGAAGACCAATCATAGGCATTATTTTTAAAATCTTTAAGTGTGTGTGTCTCTGACATGAAAAGATGTCTTTAGAGAACATAAATGCAATGTCAGGGTAGAGAGAGCATGGTGGCAGCCGAGTAAGATCTCTAGGCCTGGTCTCCCCACAGACAAACCAAGTCAGACATCCTTCAAACTACAAAGTACCGTCACAAGTGCTGGGGAAGCCAGGTCAGAGAGCATGGTGCCAGCTTTCAGTATAACAAAAGGGGCACTGAAAGCAGGAGGGCCACAGTTGCCCATGTAGCCTCCCCCTAAGCATCCCCTCCCCCACGCCAACCTCAAGCAGCTCAGCATATAGGGAGATACTGTCCTCTTTGGCAGAAGACAGAGGCTAAATAACATACATGCCTTACTTAGACTTAAAAGTCAGCACTAGGTCTACCTCTATGCAAGCCAAGGGTTAGGCAACACCCCATAGCTCCTAATGCCCAGATAGTTCCTGTAGACAGGCTGGAGGGGCAGTGCAACCACTCCCCCATCAAGTTAGGGCTGTGCAGCAGGGATTCTCAGAGGACAGTTGGAGGTCTATCATAGTGAGACCCAGCACTCTAAGAGACCTTACACCCAGGACAGGGCTCATCTACAGAGTTTCTCAACTGCCCTAGCATTTGATCATTTGATAGACACTTGTGTGTTGGTGGGTGCTATAAGTGACTGTCCTCTGGGTCAAGTACTTGCTCTCTTGGTACACAGCTGTATCACCCCAGCTGTGCTTGTTGACTGTATACACTTCCTTCATGGGTGAGTGGAGAGAGTCATGAAACCCTTATCTGACTGTTCGTCGGTTCCCTAATTCCTGTTAGAAACAACTCATCCTTAAGTAGCTGGAGTATATAGGCTGGGGAAAACCTATTGATAGATAGTCTCTCTCTATGCAGCTATGAGGATGCCCGAATCCCTGCTGGGTAAAGGCCTTTTGGGTGTAGCCTGTTGCAGGGGTAGAGGAGCAGTACCCACATTCCTGTAAGTAGCCCTGTCACCTATGTAAGGAAGCCCAATAAACTCACTGGTTCCTCAGAGTGGGGTTTGGCAGAATTGTGCCTCAGTTTGTTGTTGGGTTCTGAGGAGAAGGGGTAGACATTATTTATATCCCCCCACCCAAGGAGATTTTAGTGACAGCGGGGCCAACTGGAGTTTCCCCCTTCTCCATTTCCAGCCTTGAAATGAACCTGGGCACAAGTGTCCTCCAGAGACCGAGAAGTTCTCTGAAGCTGTGAGCGTAGAGAGGGACTATTTCCATCCTCTATTTCTGACACCTGGTAGGACAGCCATTGCCAAACCAAGGCTCTGGACTTCCCTAGGTATCAGGCAGGGCTCTGCACCTGCTGGCTCACATATGTGCTTGTATCAGCTACATTGTGAGCTTTATCATATCCCTGATACTGCACATCCTTGGGCCGAGACTCAGGTGTGACCCAGCCCACATTCTAAAATTGCTAAGTTGAAACTGTCGTTACCAACATCAAGCAAAGCACATAGGCTCTATTTTCTGGATGTGAGACAGAGTAGTAAGCAAAGATCTTTTCCCTGAAACAGTCTGGATAAAACTAATGCTGGACAGTCCCTTGTGGCTCTCACCTTCAGGCCTCCCTCTAACAGCTTTGGTGCCAGGGGAAGAAAAGCCACCCAGCCTGTTGACTTCTGTACTGGTTCAAAGCCACTGTAGTCCTTGCTATATAGTCCTGGTTTTGGATCGCCAGTCTACCCAGAACAGTGTAGTACGGGTTTCTCCCCAGCATTGTACAGTCTTGGCAGGCAGTGGGCTTAGGTGGTACACTAGCTGGTTTTATGTCAGTTTGACTCAATTTGTCTTCTAGAAGAGGGAATCTTGGCTAAGAAAATGTTTCCATAAGATCTGGCTATTGGCAAGCCTATAGAGCATTTTCTTAATTAGAGACGGATGTGGGAGGGCCCAGCTCCATTGTATGCTGCCAGCCCTGGGATGCTGGTCCTGGTTTTATAAGAAAGCTGGCTGAGGAAGCCATGAAGAGTGTCTTAGTCACTGTTCTATTGCTGTGAAGAGACACCATGATCAAGGCAACTCTTGGGAAAGAAAGCGTTTAGTTAGGGCTTGCTTTACAGTGTCAGAGGGTTAGTCTGTTGTCATCATGATGGGAGCCTGGTGTCACTCATGGTGTGGAGCTATAGCTGAGTGAGAGCTTCATCCTAATATACAGGCAACAGACAGAAATAGTCTGTGTGTGGTTTTTGAAACCTCCAGTCCTACCCCTAGTGACACATTTCCTCTAACAAGGTCACACATCCTAATCCTTCTAATTCTTTTCAAATAGTTATACTCCCTGGTGACTCATCATTTAAATGTATAAGACTTTGGGGACCATTCTTGACAGAAGCCACATAAGAAAAGCTATGGCAAGCAAATATGGCTGCTAGGGGTGCACTCTGGAGAGGCACAGTCCCAAAGACTTTGTCCTAGAATTGCCTTTCAATGTTGATATGCCTTTCCTGCCACTATTACATAACCTAATGATTCCTGGGCATCAGCCCACCCTATTGGGCAAATTTCCTGCAGATCCACATGAAGATGAACTTGCATGAAATAATGCTGTCTAGATGAATTAATGACTTTATAGCATTCCTGATTTGATTCAAATAATTTTACGAAGAAGTTTACGGAGATGGTTTTAATTGTTTTGCCAGAAAGATGTGATAATGTTAGAATCAAGAATAGAATGTGCCTCCTCTTCATAGAATAATAAGTAAAGGCTGCATAATAAGGAAAACAATGAACTTTCATAAACTGCACTAGGAAGAGGATAGGCGTGGGACAGATTTGTGATATAGGAAAAACACTCATTCTAGGTTAGGTCCAAGGACAAAGTCACAGATGTGCACTATGATAAAGCAAGGCCATGTGAAACTGTTGCTTTGAACTTATAATGAGCTTATAGAATGAACCACTGCTTTAAACTTACTATTGACATCCTTCTGTATGTAACTCGCTTTTGTGTAACATTTTATCTGTGAGGAAATTTTATAAAGAATTGCTGTCTCAGATGGTATAAAAAGGCTGAGAGAAAAAAAATAGTGTAGCTGTTGGGGCTCTGCTCCATCCATCAAGTATATATATGTTTGTCTATGTGTGTGTATGCATGTGCATGTATGTGGGCATATGTATATTATGTAAGTATGCATATACACATGTGAAATTGATGAAACAGGTGGCAGGTGGTCAGGCCTGGTCACTGTGTGTGTGCATGCATGTGTGTATGTTCGTGTATGTGTGTGTGTATCTGGAGGCAAAGGCCAAAATGTGCCTGCCAAGGAGTAGTAACATTCTATCTGGTGATGAAGAAATAATAAAATAGGAAAAAGTGGATACACACAGCAGAATACTCCTCAATCATGAAAAAAATTCTTCATTTCCAGAAATATGAATGAAAACAATATTAAGGGAAACCAGCCAGGCTCAGAAAGATCAGCATCTCATGAGCTCAATGGTAGATCCTAAAAAAATATTGGTCTCCTAATTTGAGAGTAGAATGGTCATTATCAGAGGCCTGGGAGATTGGGGCTGGAAGGTGAAGGAAACAATAGAAAAAGAATGATTAGTGGCCCAGTGACAGTTAGACAGGGTGAGATAGGCCAGTTGTAGGTAACGATGTACCAAGCATTTTACAAAGCTAGGCGTGCTGGCGCTGGCCTGATGCTCAGCACTGAGACCAATCCCTGGGATCTATATGGTAGAAGAAGAAGCCTTTTGACTCATGTAAGCTGCTCTTTGACTCCCACATAAGAGCTGTGGCATGAACAAACACATCATAAATAAGTAAAAATGTAGCGAAAAAATTTTAGAAACCTAGAGGGTTTTTAGAAGTTATTACCATGAAGAAGTGGTAAATGTTTGAGGAGATATGTTTAATTGGACTTAAAGATTATCTAGTGTATATTGAGCAAGATGTTATACAGTGTATCATTAATATATATACTTTTTGTTTGTGTGTATCCTTAAAGTAATTGTAAAAAAGAAAAACAAGACAGAAACAATGCCATTGTTTTACATAATTGCAACAATTGTTGAATATCTCCTAGTACTAATTATATCCAGGCATAATTTTAACCAAATCCTGAACCTTGCTATCTATCTGCCATAGTATTTCTTTTCTTTTTAGACTGGGAAGAGGTGGGCAGTATAGTGGCACACACCTGTAATCCCAGCACTTGGAGGCAGAGGCAGGTAGATCTCAGCGTGTTCGAGGTCAGCCTCTTCTACATAGTGAACTACACAGGACAGCCAGAGTTACACAATGAGATCCTGTCTGGGAAACCAACCAACCAACCAACCAACCAACCAACCAACCAAGCAAGAGATTGGATAATTACTAGCTCCTGAGAAGGCATCAAAATTAAATATTTTATTTTATTTTTTATTTGTTTTGTTTTATTTTGTGGTCCTGCTGGGTGAAACATTCTTGCATGATTTTTGGTTTGTTTGTTTGTTTGTTTGTTTTTAAAGGAGTTTCTCTCTCTCTTTTTTTTTTTTTAGAGTTGAGAATATTGTTTTACAGTACTGACAGGCAAATATCAGTCCTGATTGTGACCAACAGATTACAATTGCCTTTTCTTTTTTTTTTTTTAAAGATTTATTTATTTATTTATTTATTTATTTATTTATTATAAGTACACTGTAGCTGTCTTCAGACACTCCAGAAGAGGGAGTCAGATCTTGTTACAGATGGTTGTGAGCCACCATGTGGTTGCTGGGATTTGAACTTGGGACCTTCAGAAGAGCAGTCAGTGCTCTTAAGCTCTGAGCCATCTCTCTAGCCCTCAGACTGGTTTTAAGCCTGTGTTGTAGCTGGGAATTATCTTGAACCTCTGATCCTCCTGCCTCTACCTTATGAGTAGAGATTACAGGTATGCGCTACTACTGGAATTGGAGGTTTCAGGCATATATCTCTGGTGTTAGAACCTAGGACTTTGCATATGTTGGGCCAATAGTCTACCAACAGAATCGTATCTTCAATTCTGCAATTAAAGGCTCATAAATATAGCTGATAATAACAATACCGTAATTGTTTACCTTGAAATGTTTTAGAGTAAGTGGGATGTAACAAGATCTTTCAAAGGTGTGACTCTACTTAGGGCACATTGCAGAAAAGCGGGGAGCAGGGTGTGGGGTACTGTAGGAGCCAGAGGTGAATAAAGACCAGGATGAAACTGTCTCCTGGATGAGACAGATCTGATGTACTCATGAAATCATAGCAGCTGTGTTTGCCTGTATCAGACCTGAGCAGGATCCAGCCAGTCATCTTTACAACAGTGAGGAGGGGTTAGTTTTCTTTAGAGTTATAGCCCCTGGTAGGCTGGCCATGTTCCAGTGGTGGGTTCCATATCCATGCATGTATGAGCAGCATAAACTAAAATCAATTCAATGGTGTATAAAAGGGGGTACACATGAAGTTGGGAGGGAGTTATGGGGGTGAGTCTGGGAGAAGCAGAGGGTGAATGTGGTCGAAAGTCATGGTATACATATATGGAGTTTTCAAAGAATTCATGAAAATAAACGAAAAAGACATGATTTCAATAAAAGTAGGTGATAGATTGTATATAGTATAATTTCTAAATATGTAGATGGTGTTCATTCCACCCCTCCTCTCCCCAGAGGCAGCTCAGCTCTGGTCCCATCTCCTTGTCAGGCTTACAGAGGACTCTCTCTTCCACCTCTCTTTTCTTTCTCTCTCTCTCTCTCTCTCTCTCTTTCTTTCTTTTTTGGTTTGGTTTTTCGAGACAGGGTTTCTCTGTGTAGCCCTGGCTGCCCTGGGACTCACTCTGTAGACCAGGCTGGCCTCGAACTCAGAAATTCACCAGCTTCTGCCTCCTAAGTGCTGGGATTAAAGGTGTGTGCCACCATGCTCGGCTCTTTTCTTTTTTGACAGGGTCTCCCAGTGTAGTCCTGGATGGGCTGGAACTCACCACATAGACAGGCTGGCTTCAAACTCACAGAGATGCCCCCCCCACCCCCATCTCCACCTCCCCAGTGCTGAGGTTGAAGGTGCATGCCATGACCACTCAGCTTTGCCCTATTTATTTCTATTTATTTCTAATGTTTCGTTTAAGTGCTTCTTCATTCTAGGTGACTCCAGAGTTGATGATAAAAGCATGCACATTTTACACTGGACACTTAGTAAAGACCCATTTCAGGTAAGATTGTGATTTTACATAGTATTTCTTTTCCTTTGCTCCTTTAGCCCTGCTATTCTCCATGCACAGGAAAGCCCACTCCGGGCCACCCATGCTTCCAGTACATTTATTGATTTGTTTATACTTGATGAGTTTATACTTAGTAATAACACCTCTTCTCTGAAAATGAACCTGTCAAAAATCCTTGGAGTTGGATATGCGTGGGAACGGAAATTCCTTTAAAAAAATTTTTTTTTTTTCAAAACAGAGTTTCACTATGTAGCCATAGCTAGCCTAAAACTCACTATGTAGACCAGGCTAGCCTCTGACTCATAGAGATCCACCTGCCTCTGGCTCCAGAGTCCTGAGTTAAAGGCAACACTGCCCGGCCTTTAAAATTTTTTGAAATCATCTTTAAAGACGATTTTCTGCATAAATTTAAGTTATGATAATAATATTACCCCAAGATGTGGTTATTTTATTAAAAAAAGAAATATGACTACCATGTAGCATTTTACCCTTCCCCACAACTATCAGGAATTCTTCAAGACATATCCTCAATTTACAGGTTTTTTTTTTCTTGCTGTGATTTTGAGGGGATAAAAATAATCTCACTTATTATTCCTCTTAATTTATTTACTATTATATTACCCTAGTTTCAACGTAATATTTTGAAAGTAATATCTTTCTTGTATCTTTTGCCTGCAGTGGTTGGAAAGAAGTTACAATACCTCGTGCAAATCAAGAGGCTATCACGTCTGAAAAAATGGACAAAGCAATAGCACACGACAATTTTAGATGCCAAAAATACATTTTTAATCGCTGGTTCTCCTACACCGTTATGAGTAGAGAAAGGCTTTTAAGTAAATGTTTCTGCCATAGCAATTAGTGTTGGGATTTAATTATGAAGAGGCTCAATGACCGAATAGGTTACTTTCGTGTTTAGAGAACTGTTATTAAATGGACCAATTAAAAGTACTTACATGTGACAGCACGTGCCCACCAGAACTCAGAACACTGTGACAGAGCAGTGAGTTCAAGGCCAGCCTGGGCTGTAGAGTAAGACCTTGTCATAACAGAGCAAAGCAAAGCAAAACAAAACACAATAACAAAACCTAATGATTTCGTTAGATTCATTTTAAAATAGTTTATTGCAATGGTAAGTACTCACAGTTAAAATCAGATCATATGTGAATTTGCACACACACACACACACATGCATGTATGCATATATAAATAAGTATCTACTGCTGGCTTTTTGGCCTGGTACTGAACCTAGAGCTCTGTACACACTAAGGGAGCACTCCTCCACAGAGCTTTATCCACAGATTTCCTCTTGTTCTTAAGTTTGAGACAAAGTCTTTCTAAGTTGTTCATGTGGGCCTTGAACTTGCAATCCGCTAGCCCCCCAGTAGCTGAGATCACAAACCTGTACCACCAGGCCTAACTACTTCCAACTCTTACACACAATACAGGGCCAATAGTGTAGACTCAACTCTTACACACAATACAGGGCCAATAGTGTAGACTCATTAGAAACCAACACTGACACAGAGAGTCTGCATTCCTTAGACACATTTCCTTTGATGTGATCTTCCAGGTGAAGAAGCTTAAAGAAAAACGATTTTCTCTGTGATGCATGGACAACACACATGGGATCTTAGCAGGGCCAGAGGACTCCAGCCTTTCAGTCTCTGCTTTTTGGATTCTAAATTGTACCTATGGCTGTGCCAAATCAGAAAAGTCGGTTGATCTCGCTCTTGCCCTTGGTACAAGGTCTTAGTGTGTAGCCTAGGATGGCCAAGGACAATCCTCCTGCTTCAGCCCTGGCATTCTGAGATTACAGGTGTGAGTCACCTGAGCCAGCTGAAATCATTTCCTTTTGAGCTGTGCAGTCTGTCTCTGCCTCAAAGTGAACTCTGAAAGTTTTATCATAAACCCAACAAAGAGTAATGGCTAGCCTGTCACAAGGTAGTTGTAGTCAGAAAGGACACTCTTCAAAATCCTGAGTGAACTGCCAGCTCTTTAGAGAGTCTGGGTGTGCTGGACCAACCTCCTGTCTTCTCTGCCCTTCTGGGTTCTTGTCTCAGCACTGCTAGCCCGTCCATCCTGTGGCTTCCTGCTTCCTTGTTCCACGCTCTTCTTTCCCCAGGCCTTTCCCTTCTCTTTGGCTCCATCTCTTCTCTGCTTTGCCTCCTGAAACTCCCACCCTCACTGAGGTGAGACCACATAGGGCCTTGCTCCTCTTTCCTTTGTCCCCTCTCTCTGTTCTCTTTGTCCCCACCTGTTTCTCTTCTGTGGTTCACACCCTTTGGGGAACCCTTGTCTACCCTGTGTCATCTTACATTTCCCTAACTCACAACAACCAATCACAGATTTGTAAATTATATATTAGATTTATAACCTGGGCTCAATTCTCAGCACCCATATGGCAGTTCACAAATGTCTAACTTCAGGGCCAGGGGATCTGATCCTCTCCTCTGATTGCCACGGGTACCGGGCATACACAAGCTCCACAGTCATACATCATCCATACATTTCTTATACATTAAAAGTAAAACCTCCAAGTCATGTAATTTCTTAGTTACATAATCTCTTAACAAGACCCAAGTTACATTTGCATGGTGATACTTCTTTGATACGGTTTCCCCTTCTCTACCCTCAAGTCATAGCACATTTGTTTCATTTAACTCTCAATCATAAAAACTTAAAGCTTTGTTTGACTAATGTCAGAATTTCCAAGTACTATGTCTAAACTATGATTCTCAAAGTAGTACCCTTAAAATAAAACAAATAATATTTTAGAACAAATAATAACATAGATTTATAGTATTTAAATATTTTATAATATACTTGTATCATGTGATGTCTTAAATGTCTAAGAAATATTCTAATTTGGTTTAGAAGATATATAATCTAGTAATATTAAGTGATATAAAAATGAGGTATTGGAAAAAATAAACCACGCTCATTCCTTCCAGAATGTTCTAACTTCATACTCATTACAACTTAAGTGATACAAGCTGAGATTGACCTTAGCATGTATAGAAACATAATTTTTATAGGTAACAACTCAAGAAAAAAAAAGCATTTAAATGAAGATGAGTGGAAGAAATGAGAATGTAGCAGATGTGGGATTGTGAATGCACATACACATCTCAGCTGGTAACAACAGCCTAACTCAACTAGTAGAGTTCTGGCTTCTCAAAGAGCTTAGATTCTAGAACAAAATTATGATGTTCAGCGAGGTTCCAACCTGTTGGCAGGTATAGCAACAAACAAACAAACAAGGCTTTTAATTTTCACCTGTGATGCTGAACACTGTTAGCTGCTGTGTTTTGTTCTGTTTGCATAACATTCAAATGAAAAACCACATTGTCAAAGTTTAAATGTCAGTAGTATTCATGCACAATTCAGATACCCATTTTTAGTTGAAAAGTGAAGTAAAATAAAAAGCCAAAACAAACTCTGAACCTCAACTTCGGAGAGAAAAACAGAGCGCCTGCAGCCAGGTACAGTCAGGTGCAGCCAGTGCAGCCAGTGCAGCCAGTGCAGCCAGTGCAGCCTGGTGCAGCCAGTGCTGCCACGTGTAACTAGTATAGCTAGGTGTAACCAGGTGCAGTCAGATGCACCAGGTGTAACAGGTGCAGCCTGGTGCAGCCAGTGCTGCCAGGTGTAACAAGTACAGCTAGGTGTAACAGGTGCAGTTAGGTGCAGTCAGATGCACCAGGTGTAACCAGTGCAGCCAGGTGCAGATGAGGAGCTTGCCTGCTCTTCAGCCTGTTTGTGTTTCCTGGCTCCCTGTGTTTGAGTTCTGGACCTCTGATTAGCATGCATCAGGCAGTCTATTTGATCTAGAATTTATAATTCAAAGTCACTGGCTCTGAACACTACCTGGTGATTGTGTTTCTATGAAATGCTTAGAACTCTGAGTTTTGTAAAAGGTTAATTTGTTTAGTTTAAAAAAGAAATAATATATGCATGTTTGTTTATATGTTTTTATATGTTTATTATATCTAAATTTCAAAGGGCAAAGAGGGTATTTACGTATTTAAAAATATTGCATATTTACATATTTAAAAATCCTTGGAGCACTATCTAATGTTATCAAAAGTAATTAATTTTAGTGTGATTAAAATGAAACACAAACTGTCAGATGCATTAGTTCATAGTGTTTTTGGAAATAGCTTTAACCACATGTGATGCCCATTTCCTGCAGCTACACTGCTTCGGTTGCGACATTTGTTCTATATGCAAAGACAAAGAATTATACTAGCCAAATGGAAGGAGAGAGCCAGACACAAGAGTAAAATGAGAGAAGATGACTTGGTACGATAATAGATGCTATTTGTTTTAAAGAAGGGAAAAAATCATTTCACTATTTGTTCATGTTTATTGATAAAGATACTGTAAGTGTCACAGTTCTGGGGTGGGGGGAGGTATCCTGGCATTTGGGAGCCAAGGAATACCACAGAGTCACACACCGCACCCCAAACCTCACACAGGAGATTTACTGGCAGGGAAGAACCTAGGTGGTGGCTGCCTCTGCTCAGGTGAGAAGCAGCAGGAGACAGGGTTTATATAGGATTTCTTGGGGTGAGTGGGTGTTGCTTTCCAGGGTGAGGATTGGTGGGATTTCAAGTCTTTTACTCTGTAGGGAGGGCCTGGGTCTGATCATTAGTGTAGTTAGTGTGTTCTGTGGGTGGAACCTGGCCTTGGAGGTCCTCAGGGGAAGGGGCCTGCCTCATGTGTCTCCAGGGGAATACATTCATCCCATTTGTGTTTATTATTGATAAACAGTTAGGGGTTGTGAAAGGGGCAATGTTATCATTGTCCTACTTCCCTCTGAGTGTGAGTGTAGAAGGCCTTTGGGCAAAGTTGATGTTGCAGGCTGGGTATTATCAGGAATCAACCACCTCCAATAGCTAAGGGTGGATAATCTTGTAAAAGTAACTGATTAAAAAGTCTGGTTAGAAATCGATTGGACCTGTCTGTTGCTGAAGGAATCTATACAAAAAGGAAGTTTATAAAGTAGGACACAACTAGTAGGAGTAAGAAAAGGAGGAGAAGCTGCATTAAGAAACAATGAATATATGAAATTCCTAGGCAAATGGATGGATCTGGAGGGTGTCATCCTGAGTGAGGTAACCCAATCACAAAAGAACTCACATAACATGTACTCACTGATATGTGGATACTAGCCCAGAAGCCTAGACTACCCAAGATACAACTTACTAAACACATGAATCTCAAGAAGAATGAAGTTCAAAATGTGGTNGTTAGCTGTGTGTGCTGGGAACAGAGGCAAACGTTAGCTGTGTGTGCTGGGAACAGAGGCAAACGTTAGCTGTGTGTGCTGGGAACAGAGGCAAACGTTAGCTGTGTGTGCTGGGAACAGAGGCAAATGTTAGCTGTGTGTGCTGGCTTCCCAGTAAGCGCCCATCCTTAGATTCTACTATAAATACCTCATACTAAAATTGTGTATGTGGGTTTGGGAGAAGTGTGTGTAAAATCCTCATCAACCCATGGAAGCATTTTTCTGTCTTCAGGAAATGGGACTTGCCATAATGGGAAGTCAGTCAGGACTCTGGGGTGTGTTCTTTGACTTCTCTCTTTCAGTTATCTCCCCACTAGCACATTCCTTCGGTGTCTCTAAATGCTAGTGACTCCACTGCTGGGATCTCCTCTTTGTGGCCCACAGTTCTCCTCTCTAGAAAAGGAGACGACACCAGGTCTTTCAGGGGTGGCCTGTGCCAATACTTATGACAATTAATAGAAATGGTCTATAAAAGATAAGATGGTCCAGGAAGTTTTAATGTGTTCGTATGGAAAATTACCATTTAGATAATAATGGCAATCAACAGTGTATAGAGGTACTAATGTCAAGAATTGTGCTTCCTAAGTACCATTGCCTTTGACCCGTAGGACAATTCCATGGGATTTATAAATTATTTTCATTGCAGATTTCAAAACATGAACTTCAGCTGAAAAAATGGAAGTTCAAGTTACAATCCAAAAAGGGGGAAAAGCCGATTAGCCTTGAGGGGAGCTTCTCTGACGTCACTATTGAGAACAGGCGCGCAGCATTTGACATTTCAGTGCTACCAGAGCAAGCAATACTCCAGGTTTGTAGAAGTTTGTTGAATAGTTTTCTTACAATTTGAGTATAACTTGGAGTTAGGGTAAGTACGTTTGCTTATAATTCCTTATTTTAAAAATTATCTGCGCATGTCCTGTCTTTCTATTGTAATTCATACTTGTGATATATATATATATATATATATATATATATATATATATATATATATGCAATATTAACCTTTTATCTAGAATATATTTGAATATTTTCCTCCATCACATTTAACATTATTTCTTTTGCCTCTAGAGTATTTTGATGTCAGAGAATGTAAAGTGTTAGATAATGAAGTCTATCACTCTGGCCCTAATAGTTTCTCTGTGTCAGGTCATTCTTATGGTTTTTCTGGGTGATAGTATACTGTTGACACATACATCACCATGCTGGTTGTGAAAATCCAACCTTGATTCTCTGTATTCCTAATCACTGGGCAATCTCTGCAGCCCTGGTAACGGTTTTTCTGAGGAACTGCCATACTGGCCTCACTGTGACTGGACTGACTCACACACCTTCCAGCAGTGTTCAAGAGTTCCCTTTTCTCCACGTTCCTAGCAGGAGATGACGTATGTATGCATATTGTTGACAGTAGGGTAAGACAGCAGAATCTCATCATGGTTCTTATTTGTACTTTCCTGGTGACTGCTGGCAAATGAGAACTTTCCATATAGTTTTTTCCATCTGTATTCCTTCTCTTGAGATGTACGTATTCAGATCGTGTGTCCATTTAAGATCAGATTACCAGTACTTACTTTTGTAGGGAGTATCCTTTTATGAATCACATGCCAACCAATATTTCTCTCATTCTGGAGGTTGATGCTTTACTGCTGATTGTTTTCTTGGCAATGCATTGCTCCTCTTTTTAAAATTATTTATGCGTGTATATTTCTGTGTGAGTATTTTCCATGAATGATGGGTCACATGGAGGCCAGAAGAGGGCGTCAGGTGTCACGCGTATGTGTGCGTGTCAGTGTGTAAGTGCACACCTCAGGCTGGAATTACAGTCCTCCTTGGGCACCTGCATGTCCACATACATACACAATCACACACACATACACATACTGTCTTAGTCAGTGTTCTGTTGCTGTGAAGAGACACCATGACCATGGTGACTCTTAATTTGAACTTGCTTATGGATTTTAGAGGTTTTATTCCATTATTGTTATGGCGGGAAACATGCTCACATGCAGGGAGACATGGTGCGAGCAAGGTAGCTGAGACTTCTACATCTGGATCGGCAGTCAGCAGGACAAAAGAGACGCTGAACCTAGCTTGAGCATTTGAAATCCCAAAGCCTACCTCAAGTAACACTCTTCTTCCAACAAGGTCACACCTACTCCAACAAGGACACTCCTACTAATAATGCCACTCTTTAATGACCAAGCATTCAAATATATGTGCCTTGAGGGGTCATTCCTATTCAAACCACCACATATGCATAAAATGAAAGTCGAATTGTTAAGAAAAATACAAAGAAAAAATGTATAATGATGTATATGTATGAAAATATTATAATGAAAACCCTCAGTTTTAGGCTAACTTAAAAAGTTACTAAATCCCCACAAGGATAATTTAAGGTTTCTAAATCTTAAAACAACAGTAAGCATGATGTATTTTTAGAGATAGTCTCAAAAATTTCCCAATGAAGTAAATTATCAATTGGATGTTCGTTAAAATGGCAGGTAATAAGAGGGTAGATTTACATAATAGTGGAAAGTTGGGAAAGAATTTTTGACACTAATATGTTGAACATCTGGGTTTGCTATTCGATGAATAGAGTTGCAAAGTTACTTTTTAAATCATTTATTAGCTGGGCATGGTGCCACATACTTTTGATCCTAGGAGTTGGAGACAGACAGATCTCTGTGAGTTTGAGACCAGCCTGTTCTACATAGTGAGTTTCCAGGTTAGCCTATCTCAAAAACAAGAATTAAACAAAACAAAAAGAACCTTAAAGTTGTTAAAAATAGCATTTAACTTGATGACATCTCTGGCTAACTAGTTCTTGGGAACTTGAACAAAAAAAATATTGAGTTAAATCTTAATTTTGGAATGTGTTAGTTTTAAAATGAATTCAGACTTATGCATGCAGACTGCCTAACATTTTGGAGGGAAAGCTGAGACTAATGATTTGAGAAATACAATTTGAACTTATCTGGGAAATATGCAGTTTTTAGGTCTAGTTCCATCAACTCGTGAATGCGAGTCAGGTTCTGTTTTGCATCATTTCCTTGGTATCATTTTTGTTCTTTTGTTTGTTTGTTTGTTTTTGTTTGTTTGTTTTTGTTTTTCGAGACAGGGTTTCTCTGTCTAGCCCTGGCTGTCCTGGAACTCACTTTGTAGACCAGGCTGGCCTCGAACTCAGAAATCCGCCTGCCTCTGCCTCCCAAGTGCTGGGATTAAAGGCGTGCGCCACCACGCCCGCTTCATCATTTTTGTTCTTAAGGAGCGCTCCTCCCTTGACAGATGGTAGGGCTCATATACTATCAGTTAAAGTGCGAGCCAAGCTCAGAGCTAGTGAGAGGGTTGGCAGGGCCCACTTTCCATGAAATGCAAGCATTTTGGCACACAACACAGAGAAAAGCCTTATGTTGATGGATTAACTAGCTAAGTTTGATTAACTAGCTAAGCTAGTTGCTCGGTTAGCTAACAATGCAAACCTTGCCTTGCAGCTACCCTTCCCCTTAGCTGTGACTTTTTGTGTGCACAAGAATAAAGCATGTGGACTTGCAAAAACAGTGACAGAATCACCTTCACATGTCACAGTACTGCTGATTCATCTTCTCACTTGGAAAAAAAAATCCTCTGAATCCCGAAAAGCTTTTAAAGCATCGCCAGACTGTGGAGGAACCAGATGGCTCTGGCTTGCTGGCTTAAATTACTTGGAATTGTAAAATCAAAAGAGTGTGTTCAAATCCGTGTTTTGATAACCCCATGGGTCAGTCTGACCTTAACCAACCAAGCAGAAAGTCATTGCAGGTTCTGTGGCTCTGTACCGAACGGGCTCCAAATTAGTTTCCAAACTGAGTTGCTCTATCAAGGAACTAAGTGTTTGTTGGCTCAGCTTGCTGTGTGGATGAGAGAAGCCGATGCTACAGAACACTTCTGGATTGCTTTTAGGAAGAGCTTGTTTTGGTCGTAGCCGCCCTACTCCCCGACCACGCTGCCCCTGCTTCAGATCCCGTCAGTGATGCAAGTGGAAAGTTCACAGAGACTTTAAAGTTTTCATGAGTTTCTCGACTCCATTAACTTCATCAGGAATCATGTTTGCAGAAGTGGTGCGTCCTATGAGAGATGGAAAACTACAGAAGGGGGAGACATCGGGGCGGGAATTGTTCTGCCTTTGGGTGGCTGTGTCCTTGCCTGTGTGGCCAAAAGAATCTGCGTTGCCAGAATGGCTGGATTATTTAGGGAAAAAACCTGGGGCTGGAGAGGTTTAGGTAGGGGTCAGTGTACAGCTCTGGAGGATACTGGGAGAACCTGGCGGCCTGCATCAGCTTTGATATGTTAAACAGGCACGTTGGCTAGCAGTTTGTCCCAGGTTTGAGACCTAACCATTATCATGAACAATTTCTAATTCTTTTATATATTCTGATTTCTTGTTTGTTTCTCCTGCCAAGCATATGCTCTTTGGGATCTGGTGTCACTTTTTAAACAAAACAAAACAAAACAAAACAAACAGTGTAAGCAATGTTTTATTTCTTTTCTTTTTTTTTTTTTTTTTTTTTTTTTTTTTTTTTTTTTTTTTTTTTTTTTTTTGGACAGGGTTTCTCTGTATAGCCCTGGCTGTTCTGGAACTCACTTTGTAGACCAGGCTGGCCTTGAACTCAGAAATCCGCCTGCCTCTGCCTCTTTTTTTNGTATGTGTGTATGTCATGTGTGCATGTGTGTATGCTTGTTCATCCATGTGTGAATGCATATGTATTGTGTTTTCTGTGTGCATTTGGATGTATGCCTGTATGTGTGCTGGTATGTGTGTGTAGGTTTGAAGTTGATATTGGGTGTCTTCTTTTATCACTATTAATTGAGGCAGGGTCTCTGCTAAACCTGTAACTCACAGATTTTGGCTAGTTTACTGTGGTGGTTTGAATATGCTTGGCCCATGGGAAATGGCACTGTTAGGAGATGTGGCCTTGTTGGAGGAAGTGTGTCACTGTGTAGGTGGGCTTTGAGGTTTCCTAGAGCTCAAGCTCCACGCAGTGTGGAAGAGAGTCCCCTTCTACTGCCTTCCGATCAAGGTGTAGAACTCTCAGTCCTCTAGCACCATGTCTACCTTTCTTCTGCCATGCTTCCCACCATGGTGATAATGGACTGAACCTCTGAAACTGTAAGCCAGCCCCAGTTAAATGTTTTCTTTTACAAGCGTTGCCTTGGTCATGGTGTCTGTTCACAGCAATGGAAACCCTGACTAAGGCATCTACCTAGACAGTTTTGCCTGCCTTGTAGAGGGGAGGTGGATGAAGTCTGGAAGCAGGGGCTTTTTCTAAGAAACAGCATGAGGGCAGTGGTGGTGGGAACGAAAAGGACTTGGGTAGGAAATAAAGTGCAGTGAGACTCCCAGGCCAGATGACATGTGGAACGGAAGGGTGAGTGAGGCCGGCTGGGACTTGACAGTGCAGCCCAAGGGCAAGCAGAGGCCTGGCCTGCTCAGGAAGAAAGATGTCAGGAATGAAGCCAGCATCTCTATTGATCCTACAGTCTGACTCCCCCAGCTCCTGACTCAATTCCCAAAGCCTTGCTAAAAAATGATTTTCTTTCCATAACTGACCTGGCTGCTTTGGTGTGTCAGCTTAACACAAGCTAGAGTCATCAGAGAGAAAGGAGCCTCAGCTGAGGAAGGAACTGTCTCCATGAGATCCAGCTGCAAGGCATTTTCTCAATTAGTGATCAATGTGGGAGGGCCCAGACCTCCTGGGTTCTATAAGAAAGTAAACCAGTAAGCAGCACCCTCCATGGCCTCTTCATCAGCTCCTGCCTCCGGGTTCCAGTCCTGCCTGAGCTCCTGTCCTGACTTCCTCCAATGAGGATGAGCCAACAAATGGCTTCCTCCCCCGCTAGACTTTTGGTCGTGGTGTTCTCATGGCAGCAGGACAGTAGCACATTAGGTGGTTGTTGGAGACTCATTCACTTTAGCAGTTTATTTTTCCATCTGTCTTAGCTGCCTAGTGGTCTGCACCACAGCAGTTAACTCTCAAGTCCGTGCTTTATGTTCAGAAGATGGTTCTTTGTCTGCAGTGCAGAACTTGAGATGATTGCCAACGCTCCTTCCCAGAAAGTTCCTGGACCCATCGGCTTGAACTTTTCTCTATGAATGTATTCTTTCAGTTCTATGTGTTCAATTGACTATCTGTTGATAGTCTGTTCCTAAAAAACAAACAAATAAGTTTCTCAAGCTTGTATGTGTTGCCAAACTTCTTGACACCACCTCCCACCTCCCACAGACTTACTCACTGAGGGTTCACAGCCCTCTAGCCGGCTGGTCCAGTGGCACAAGCCAACTCATGATTTCCAAAACAGAGAGCAGCGTCAACTTTCTCCTGTATTCTGTCCAGTGCTCGATTGCTGGTGCATCCTGTTTGCAACGAGTGGTACCATTGCCCTCTCAAGTGACTCAGCAAGTATTTAGAAATGACCTTTGGCTTCTCTCCCATGATGCTCACGACAATCCTCTTGTCTCTTTTTAGCTGGTAATCACGCTTTCTGCTTGTCTCTGAATTCTCTCTTACTGGCTGGCATTATCGAGAGTCTTTAATTGTTCTCTTAGCATCTACCTTGTTCATCTTCGCACCAGACTTCTTCATATGCCACGTTTGTTCCTGTCATTCCCTGGTGAAGAGTTTCCTCAGGGGCCAGCAAGATGTCTTAAGGCACTTCCTTCCCAGCCCCACTGCCCAAGTTAGACCTCTGAGGACCCACATGGTGGAAGGAGAACTGACTCCTACAAGTTGTCCCTTGGTCTCCACACATGCACTCCTTTAAATGAAATAAATAAAACATTGTAGCTTTAGTTTGGTCAAAACCTACTTTAAATGGTGGTTTTTAAATGCTTTAACCTCCCTGCTACCTTTTCCACAGGTAGTGGAAAAGAAAGGATGGGGGCAGGGGAAGTGGACCTGTTTAGAAAGGGTATTTTTAGAGTAACGCTCACCTATGTTATTAGGAAATCAGAAGTTCAGTTCACAGGTCAGCAGTGACAGCTCCATCTTCTTGCAAACACTTCATGGATACACCAACAGTCAGTTCGGTAGATTTGAGATAGCAAACAGGGTACTGCCCAGCAGAGACCTCCAGGCCTCAGCCTCAGCAGGAGTCAGTAGGGGGAGCAGGAGGGAATGCCAGAAGTTCTCTGTTGAGACTAACAAGTGTTACATAGCTATATAAACAAGGCACGCTCCCATCACTGTCCTTTTTATACTCCCTCCAAACATCGAGCATCCTCTACCGTCTTGCCTGAGCACATGTTTTGTCTCAAGTGACATCATTCTGCCAATCAGCCTGCATCTGAGGAAGGGGTAAGGAGTTGCCAGCACACCACCAGAAGTTCTTAGGTTAGGTGTGTTTCTCTCTATGGAGTCCTGACAAATGGAGGTCAACTGCACAATGTAAGGAGAACCCATACATGTGTGTCATTCATCACGTGTCCTTTCACTTACTTGCAACAGCAGAACATCCTTTCACCTGTGTCTGCTTCAATGAAACATTCCTTCACATGTTTGCCCCAGCGAAACACCACCCAACACAACTAACTGACTTTCCAACGAGCCTTTAAGTTTCTACTTCAGGACACAACAAGAAGGCATCCCCTACTCTCCTTATTGGCTTTCTCAGGCTCAGTGAGCTTTGTCCTGTTTTAGCACCTTCT
Organism: Mus minutoides; assembly: GCA_902729485.2. Taxonomy (NCBI): domain Eukaryota; kingdom Metazoa; phylum Chordata; class Mammalia; order Rodentia; family Muridae; genus Mus; species Mus minutoides. The sequence goes on along the minus strand of LR750944.1, from coordinate 165,032 downwards.
TGCCTCTGGGCTCCATCCTTCTAACTCCCACTGGAACCTTTGGCTCTGGTCTTGCTGCACTGCTCTGCTATCCAGGTACAAGGCACATTTTCTGACTGCGTGGCTTTGCCACCACGACCTCTCTGTGTAGGACTCTCTTCTGTGGCTTCCTCGTCAGGCTTAGTCCTCCTCAGCCCCAGCTTGGATGTGATTTCTTCCAATGGGCTTGCTGTGATCTGTTCTGTCCCTCAGTCTGCGTGCTCCCCACCCTCACGCAGACGGCTGGGCTTTAAGACAGAGCTTTGAAGCCGGGCGTGGTGGCGCACGCCTTTAATCCCAGCACTCGGGAGGCAGAGGTAGGCGGATTTCTGAGTTCGAGGCCAGCCTGGTCTACAAAGTGAGTTCCAGGACAGCCAGGACTATACAGAGAAACCCTGTCTCGAAAAACCAAAAAAAAAAAAAAAAAAAAAAAAAAAAAAAAAAAAAAAGACAGAGCTTTGATTGCTACCAGTGAATCATGGTTGGATGCTCACTGCCTATTGGATTATGATCCTTTCTTGAAGTGTTCTTTTTTTATTTATTTATCTTTAAATTCTTTATGCCCTGAAAATTTCTAATTCTATTCTCTGGAAGTTGATTCTATATCTTCATGCTATTTTGTTTCTTGTTCCTTATGTCACTTGGGCTGACTGTTCCCCCAGATGTTGACCTTGGCCCTTTTCTCTGTGTTCTCCCTCAGTCACAGTAGCCACAGTGAGGCCTTTGCTTTACTTATAGTGATGAGAATTTTAAGTATTTCAATCTCCTAGAATGTGAGGCTTGACATACATCTAATGTACAGCAATATTTGATAACTAAGCTGATCTGCCCAGTAGTGGAATAAAACTTTGCAATCATTCAAGTTTAAATGGCAACAAAGAATTAAGTCAGAAAGTCCCAGAAATAGCTGAAAATGTATAAGGTCACAGGAGTCTACATAAAGAATGACTTTAAACTTATATATATATAGCCTCCCTGCCAGGACAATATCTTTACAGAACCCTCTTCCTCATTTTTGTTTGGAACCACGTATGAAGTAGAAAGCTCAAGAATGCTCACATCCAGTTAATAAGAGATGGTGTCTTAGGACCAGAGACGAAGATAGGAGTTGATTCTGACTAAGTTGACAAATCAGACTTCCTACCCCTTAGTCCCTGCACAGGGGACACCTGCAGACTCCCCCAGAGCAGAGCAGACACATTCATCCTGCACTCAGACCCAGAGTAGCGTGGAGCAGGACCTGGGCTGGCCTCCTGCTTTCTCGTCCTGTGTCCCAAACTGTCTAATCAGGTATGCTCCTTCTGTTGGGAAGAGAGAGAGAGAGAGAGAGGCACAGGGTTAACGGACCCTTTCCAGATGGAGATAGGAGGCCAAGGAATGAAGTGTTTCCATTAAAAGTAATGTTTATGCAGCTCGGGTCTGGCGTTCTCCAGGCCGGAGAGTCTGTTGACTGAGAGACATTCTGTTCCATTTTGGGGAGGATTAGATAATTAGAAAGTTGGTTTTTATAACGTGTCTCCTCTGTATGTTTGTCCCTGGCTCCTCTGCTGCATCTATGGATTTGAGTGTGCCGACTAACTTCTTTTCCTTTCCGGTTCCCAGTTCACTCAGTTGTTGTGTGATAGTTTCCAGGCTCATCCCCACTCTCCACACTGATGCTCTCTCAGGGGTTTTCAGAATTAAGAATAAGAGTGTGTTTATTCCTCATAGTGTTGGTTGGGCTGCATTTACCCCTCCCCATTTTGAGCTGGTCAAACCTTCTGAAGGTCAGGGGAGGTGATCTCTAGGCAATAGCTTACCTGGATCACTTAGGCACATACAGTGACACCCCCTCCCGCCCCGTCTTGGTCCTGTTGTGAGAGGAAACTACACCCGGCAACAGAAACCCCATAATGTGTTACACAGCAGAGTCAGAATCAGCGGAGGAAGCAGCATCCTTGGGTGTCTCTTGGGTACCAAGGCTGAAGTCAGTCATCTTTCATGGGAAGCACTCTCTCTCAGGTGGAGATGCTAGACCACTTAAGCTGTAGCATCAGTTCTGGCTTGCTTTATTGTGGAGGGTTGCCTCATAATGCTGTTTCCAAGATGAAGTTCTTTGGCATGGCTTGTTGAGTGAAGGGTACACTGTGCTGAGGGTCTTGAGCCCTGGATGGGATTCCCACCAAGGGCCCACTGTGTTCTCCTTGTTACTCTGGCTAAATGAATGCACACTGTTTTACCCTGTGGCCTCCTTCCTAGTTGCTTTGGTGTTCTTCTTTCTCTACAATGTTGCTGACTTGTTCTGTTTCTGTAAATGGAACATTTGAAAGAGTTTTCTAATTTACTTTCCAATTCCACCACTAAACTTCACCCCTCATCCAAGCAATGCTTCACACTCAATACTGCCCAGAGCTAGAAAATAAACATTCCAAGTATGATGTGATTCATGTAGCACCCAGTACCAATCTCATCCTCAGAACAGACACTCATACTGACATTTCTGTGGTATGATGTGACATGATGACTCTTTCTTCATTACTAACACTCTCTCATCACTCACCATCAGTGACAATATCTCCTCTGTCTCTCAGCCACTTCAGGGCTGACTCGTCCTTATTCCTCTTGTGCCGGTGGTCATAAGTGCTCCCCAGTGCTCCTTTGCTCTCACTCTGTCCTCAGTCTTTGAGCGACTTCAATGCTGCTTCGTTGTTGAGTTTCAAATCATACCTCTAGACACCTTTCAGTTTTGGTACCTAGGCCATTTACGGTCAATCAGTAGTGCTGGGTTAGTCCCCTTGGGACTAACATCCGTAGCATCTGCCACCCGCCATGTCCAATTTGAAAACATCACTTGCTCATCTCTCTAACAGTGTTACTATTCCTCCATACTCCCAGTTGTCCCTTGGCAAATGGTGCTGTCATTCAAACTGGAACAGTGAGGGCCACCCCTGATGTCTTATTTACATATAGATTTGTATATAAAGTGGCTTTTTTGTTTTTTTATTATTTTATAATTTGTGTGTGTGTGTGTGTGTGTGTGTGTGTGTGTTTGTGTGTGTGGTGGTGGGGCTGGAAAATTCACACACCATAGGATGAATGTGGAGGTCAGAGGATAATCTTATTATAGATTCTTCCTTCATACCTTTCCATGTGTTCCAGCACGCACAAGTAGAGGGGCAGGAGAGCAAGTAAAAATATTCATATGGAAAGGAAGGGAGGACGTTAGAATGGATGAAGTGTGTGGGGTGTCGGTGGGAAATCGTGGTTTGTTTTGTTTTTTTAAGTACATACAGTTAATTGTATAGGTGGGGCAAGGAGTGAGAAAGCCATTGAAGTTCACTCGGAATCAGTTCCTGAACCATATCGGGGAAGAGTGGAAGGACTGACTGTTACGCAGACTTTCCAGTCTGCTGCCTAATAGAGTCTCGGATTTGTTAATGCCCTTAGCCCAGAGCGAGGCTCCCCCCGCGCCCTCCCCCCCCCCCCGTGCCTTATTCATGCTTTTTGCTTTTATCAGCTCTTTGAGTTCCTGAGTCTCACCTACTAACCTAGAGTATTTCCAGATTCTGTTGATCAGATTGATATTGATAACTTTTTTTCCTGTAAAGAGCCAGAACAGATAGTATTTTCAACTTCACATAACAAAAGACAATACCTCCTGAGCAAATTGTAGCCTCCCAAAAGTGACCATTTTCTTTTAAACATTAATAAAAGTATTCTCTTCCTGATCATTGGCAAGTATAAAGTCTTTTGAGCCAGGTGTGGTTGTGCACACCTCTAACCCCAGCATTCAGGAGAAGGCAGGAAGTTCGGGAGCTTAAGGTCATTTTTAACTACTTAGCATATCGGTTCTGTTTCACAGGGGTCTCCTAAGACCCTTGGAAAACATATATGTTTACATTACGGCCAGGGTCCAGCCTCAACACAAGATTGGGGTTCTCAACTGGAAGCAGGGATATCTGGAAGGTAAGATAAGACAGGCAACTTTTGGGGATACAAGCTGACAGGCAAGTTTCAAGGCTCCAGGTTGCACTTTCTCTCTCTTGGTTCCCTTCTTGGGCTGGAGGTTGTTCTCTCATGAGCTCCATTTCTCACATTCACCCCCCCCNTCACACACTCCCCCCCACACCTCACACACTCCCCCCCACACCTCACACACACACCTCATACACACACACACCTCACACACTCACACACAAACACACACACACTCAAACACTCACACACACACCTCACACATGCCTCCGTCCACTCTTTCTCACACACAGTCCCTCTCTTTTTGTTGCTCCTTCCAGAAGCAGGCAGAGAGACCTTGTACAATCATTACCAAATGTGCCAAGTTCTAAAGCATGATCGCAGCTCACAAAGAATTAAAAATTATGATTGTTCCCCAAAGTTTCAAGTCTCCCCTATTCTCAGGCCCATGGCCAAAATAATAATTTCAAACTTATCATTATTTAAACTTTAACTTTTGACCTCAGAGCTCCAAGGTCAGCTACTTGCATTTTCCTGTGAAGCTCTAATGAATGATAAACGACATGGCAGAGCTGCCAGGCAGTGGGCAGAAAGGATCAATTAACCCTTAACTCAACAGTTCTGCCAGCTTCTGCTTCTGCACATTGCACACATGATGCTCCTAAGAGTCCCAGTGTTTTTATTCAGTTTTACTAATATAAGATTTTACATATTCTACACTTGTTCGCTCATACATCCCCAAAGGAGAACAGGAACTACTCTCAAATATTGTGCAAAACTCATTTAATAACTTCAATAGCTTTTTCTTTTCTCGGGGTCCCAATATTGGCTCTGTATCATTTTCTTAACTTATTTCTAAACATAATTTCTTCAAATTTTTTTTTGCAAGTCAAACAATCTGAAACTACCACTGTGTAGTTATTACATTGTTCCTAAAATGATATCCCATAGCACGCACCTGGGCCATTAGGACTGTGCTGTACTGTGCCCCGTGCCTCAATTTTTGATTGTTTAAGAATGATTCCATCAGGGGCTGGTGAGATGGCTCAGTGGGTAAGAGCACCCGACTGCTCTTCCGAAGGTGATAAGTTCAAATCCCAGCATCCACATGGTGGCTCACAACCATCCGTAACGAGATCTAGCGCCTCTTCTGGAGTGTCTGANCATTAGGACTGTGCTGTACTGTGCCCCGTGCCTCAATTTTTGATTGTTTAAGAATGATTCCATCAGGGGCTGGTGAGATGGCTCAGTGGGTAAGAGCACCCGACTGCTCTTCCGAAGGTGATAAGTTCAAATCCCAGCATCCACATGGTGGCTCACAACCATCCGTAACGAGATCTAGCGCCTCTTCTGGAGTGTCTGAAGACAGCTACATTGTACTTACATATAATAAATAAAATAAATCTTAAAAAAAAAAAGAATGATTCCATCAAAGAAAATCTAGTTTTACAGAACTCACCAAAGCAGGAGAAAGAAATAGGAAAACCAGATATAATAGAATAATTATACACACCAAGGTTGAATGAAAAGCAGCCTGGCACACACAAATGAAATTTTATACAGCCATTGTCCAGGGCTAAGGTCAGGAGAAATGGAAACAACTTTTTTTTTTCCCCTAACGGAGCTGCTCACTTTTTTGAGATGTCACTCTCCAGGCCTGCTGTGGGCAGTTCCTTATTTCTGATGGCAGGTCCCCTGGAAGGATGTGTCGCCTACTTCTCCGGGTCCCAGGCACCATCTATGTCGTGGTATGCTCTCCCCAGTACATTACGACTGATAACAGTAGCAAAATTCCAGTTACAAAGTAGCAATGAAAATAATTTTATGCTTGGGGGGTGGGGGTCACCACAACATGAGGAACTCACTGCTTAAGAAAGATTGAGACCTGTAGCATGTAATTATTAAAAAACAATGGATGCCACTGTCGGCTAGGTACTGGCTGTCTCGGTCTGTTCCCAGCCCAGTATGGAACCTGACCGAGACTGAGACCGAGACCATGCCTCTCCCACAAACACCGACTCTGCCCCTCCAGAGCTCTGAGATCACTCTCTCACCCCTCGGCAGAACCACTCCGCATTCCCAAGTTTCCAAGGTTAGCTGCGGTGCTGCTCTAACCAGCTAGCACTTCACTTCATTGCGGTTACCTCTTCCTTGGAGTTTGGTCCTTGCCCAATCTTCTCGTTCTAAAGCCTGGCCGAACTCCGCCCCAGCTAAATTCTCTCCCTCCAGCCCGCCTGAGTCTCCTGGAATGGAAAACACCAGACAATCTTAGTTTAGAATCAACAGATGATACAACTGCTGGGCATGGAATCTACTATCCTGAACCATCAACTATTCTATGTTAGAATCTAACAGTCCCTGGTCTAGTCCCTGGTCTACATCTTGTTTCCTTTTGCTCCTGCCTCGATTTGCTTGGGCCTTCACACCCTTCTTGGTCCATTACACACACCCAATGCCTTCTCCACCCCGCCCTGCTTCATGGCTCCAGGAAGGGTCAGGGGACACACACAGGTCTTCCTACCATCGTTGCCCTCATCCTAGAATATCTAGAGATTGTGGTTCAGGCTGTGGCACCTGACATACTGTGGGCTCCAACTGACATTTTAATCTTTCGTTACATCTTGCTTCCTATCCATCAATATAAAGGGGCCTTCCCATGTCTTCACCCTTGAGTGTCTCGGTGGCAGAAGTCACTCAGACCTACAGAGAGAACTTCTGCTTGGCTAAAGGAGAATAAGCCATCTACCCATGGGACCCACCTCCATCCACCCACGGGACCTGCCTCCCCCCACCCCCGCCTTTCATCTCTTCCTCTTCATATTTTAAGAACTTTTGGGACCCTATTCATCAGTTTGACTGAATGTCTGGTTCTTGCAGAAGGACTTGGCTGGTTAGATTGTCATCTTGGCACAAGCTACATTCATCTGGGACGAAGGAATCTTTATGGAGGGCATAGTGTTCCTCCATGGTCTCTGCTTCAGTTTCTGCCTTGGCTTCCTTTAGTGATGTTCTGAGATGGGACGTGGAAGTCAAAGTCCTTCTAAAGGCTCCTTTGGCCAATATATGGCAGCAGTGGAAAGCAAGCTGTGGCAAATACTCAGCACTATCTATCCACTTGTTGAGGTGACGGTGGTTATCTGTCGATGCTCACAGTCCCATGATTCTGAGACGCATAATTATGCCTAATTTTTGAAGATTTGTACTGTACCTTTCTCCCATCCTCAGTGCCAGTTGTATCTGGCTTGGTTTCACCAGCAGGGATTTCTCATTAGTAACCAGGCAGACTAACAGACAGGGAGGGGGCGCTCGGGTACTGCCAGAGAGAGCGGATCTGTCATGAAGTCCTCTTGTGAGCCAGCTTCTTCAATGTCAGTGTATGGGAACTCTCTCTGCTCAGCCTCTCCCAGTTCTTGCTGCTCTCATGTGGAACACATGTGCTGATACTCTGATGCCAAACTGATTCCAGACTATGGGAGAAGAGAGTTAGTTCTTAGGAACACCGCACATGGAAAGTACGTCATCTTTTGTAGAGTGTCATAGAATCTTAACCTCGGAGCTTCTGCTCTAGAAGGCACTAGGGGTCTTTCTTTACAGAGAGCCGAAGTCCAAGGACCTTGCTTTTGTCATTTAAGGTCAAATATCTGGTGTGCTTCCGGGGCTTCCTTGTATCGCCAACATTCTACAAACTGGCCACAAGGAGAGCATCCTCCTTATCTTCTGGGAGCTCACTGTCACTACGCAAGTCAGGAGGGAGGAGAGGGCTGCAGGTTCGAAGAGGCTCAAGCTCTTGGTTGATTCTTTTTTTTTTTTCTTTTCCCAATTTTTTTATTAGGTATTTTCTTCATTTACATTTCAAATGCTATCGGAAAGTCCCCTATACCCTCCCCCCACCCTGCTCCCCTACCCACCCACTCCCACAACTTGGCCCTGGCATTCCCCTGTACTGGGGCATATAAAGTTTGCAAAACCAAGGGGCCTCTCTTCCCAGTGATGGCCGACTTGACCATCTTCTGCTACATATGCAGCTAGAGACACGAGCTCTGGGGGTACTGGTTAGTTCAGATTGTTGTTCCACCTATAGGATTGTAGACCCCTTCAGCTCCTTAGGTACTTTCTCTAGCTCCTCCATTGGGGGCCCTGTGTTCCATCTAATAGCTGACTGTGAGCATCCACTTCTGTGTTTGCCAGGCACTGGCATAGCCTCACAAGAGACAGCTATATCAGGGTCCTTTCAGCAAAATCTTGCTGGTGTATACAATAGTGTCTGCATTTGGTGGCTGATTATGGGATGGATCCCCGGGTGGGGCAGTCTCTGGATGGTCCATCCTTTCGTCTCAGCTCCAAACTTTGGTTGACTCTTATAGCTGCTTCTGTACCTTAACTTGGATCAATGGCACCTCGATCCCCTCAGTTTCGGGGTGCTGGCATCCTTGTACCTATAGCCTCGTTTTTGCTGTGTTTCTCCTCTTACTCTGGAGCTCCCCCATCTTTTGTTTTCTTGATACGCCCCACCATTTCTCCTGAGATATGCCCTTCTAGTCTCCTTTCTTACTCCATTCTTAATGGATGTCTAGATGCTCTGCTGTCTCCTGAGACCCACAGTCCCCAGGCACAGAGCAGGCATTAACAGAATTGATAGCCTCCTATCTCACAGACTTTAAGTGGTGTACAGTTTTCTTAAAATCCTTCTTTTTCTCTGTGCCACATCTTGTCACTTTTCTGGCTCTGCTGATTATCTATGGAGCTAAGTTGGACAGGCTAGTTCCTCACCCTGACATTCTTCCCTGGGAGCTATATTGGCAGCAGCCAGGGTTGCATGTGGAATTAATTTCTAGCATTTCCAAGTGTTATTGCATATGAACCTTTGAAAATTCTTTATACATTATGTAATGATGGCCCCACTCCTTAGGAAAAAATAGAGGTTTGTGGTAACAAATAGTAAAGTCTGAAATAGCTTATTCCTTATTTCAATGTGGACACCCCCCTTCTTTTCCGATATCTCTGGGCAACTCTGTATGGAATTTATGAGGTGTGATATTGTAAAATCGTCACCTAATAGGTAAATGTTACATGAGCTAATGAGTGAGTAATGCATTAGACACTGGGACAAGTGTCAACGCACACACACTGGGAAAGGTGTTATACAGTTTTCTTTAGTAGGTAAGCAACCTTGCAAAGTACAGCATTTATGTGAAAATCCAAATCCATTCATACAAGAATTTAATATTCAAATGATGCATAGGCTCTATTTAGATGTGTGTTTTGCTATGACTGTTGCTATAATTAATATCCTATTAGAACTTAAAGTTGAGGATGATTTAATCCTAAAATGTGGGTAAAATAAACTTTTCAAGTTTGCTAATAAAAATGAGATAGTAATGAGACTTGAGAGGAATCCCAGTGGGTAAAGAGCTTGGTGCACATGCGTGAAGACTGGAATTTAGATCCTTAGCACCAATCAACCCAGCAAGCTAAGTGTGTAGTGTGCATTTGCAACCCCAGTGCTGGGGGCAAAGATGGGGAGACCCTGGGGACAAGTCGCTGGCAGTCTAGACAAAATGGAGACTTTGAAGTTCATTGAAAGACTCTGTCATAAGTAATTAAGTAAGCAAGTAAATAAATAAATAAATAAATAAGTAAATAAATGTGGGGAAGCACCCGAGGAAGACATCCTAATATCAATCTATTGCCTCTAAATGTGCCTACAAGGGCAAGACCACACACACACACACACACACACACACACACACACACACACTCACACACACACACTCTTATACACAGCCTTCGCAATGACACAGCGGCAATATGTAAATAAAATGTGAAGGTTTTGCCTTCTTTTCCATATTTAGATGCATGAAAGTTCTACATTTTGATGAAATCTGATTTATCTTTTCCTGTGTTGCTTTCGCTTTGGATAGCATAGGACTTACTTTTATGTTTTCTCCTAAGAATTTTATAGCTTTAGTTCTTCTGTTTAGGTCTTTGATCCATTTGGGGTAAGGCTTTTTTTTTTTTTTTTTTTTTTTTTTTTTTTTTTTTTTTTTTTTTTTTTTTTTTTTTTTTTTTTTTTTTTTTTTTTTTTTTTTTTTTTTTTTTTTTTTTTTTTTTTTTTTTTTTTTTTTTTTTTTTTTTTTTTTTTTTTTTTTTTTTTTTTTTTTTTTATGGAAGTAGGTATAGAAGAGTGTCCCATATCCATTCTTTCTATTTCAGTGTCCAGCATAGTGAAAAACTGTTCTTCCTCGGTAGGATGGTTTGGTCTAGCTGTAGATGGATGTGTCTGTTTCTGGATTCTCCATCCATGTGTCTGTTTCTGGATTCTCCATCCATGTGTCTGTCTGTTTCTGGATTCTCCATCCATGTGTCTGTTTCTGGATTCTCCATCCATGTGTCTGTTTCTGGATTCTCCATCCATGTGTCTGTTTCTGGATTCTCCATCCATGTGTCTGTCTGTTTCTGGATTCTCCATCCATGTGTCTGTCTGTTTCTGGATTCTCCATCCATGTGTCTGTTTCTGGATTCTCCATCCATGTGTCTGTTTCTGGATTCTCCATCCATGTGGTGTATGCCTGTTCTGGGACTTAGTGTTTTGATTTTTGCAGCTTTGTAGTTAAGTATGAAGTCAGGAAATGTGACCTCTCCAGCTGTTGTTTTTAAAAGTTGTTTTGAGATTTCTTGCAATTACATGCGAATTTGAAAACTGGCTTCCATTTTTATACAAGGAGCCTTTGGACATTTGACAGGTTTGATCGAGTCTGTGGACTTTAGGTGGAATTGACACCTTGGCATTTGTACTGTTCATGGTGTCTTGGTAGGATTGTCTTGTAGGGTCTCAGTTGTGTGCATTTAGCGTTTACATCACTGGCAGTTGTAAAAACCTGGGTTAGTTCCTCTTCCTGTTACTGTGCCTTCCAATTCACAGACACAGACTGTTCTTGATCATCTCCAGTTCCTGTCAACAGCGTTTGCTCACATTGGGTGTGAGGACTACCCTTTCATCTCCTTAGCTGAAATTATTCCTATGAATTTTATTCGAAAGTGAGACTGTAAGCGCCTTCAGACATGCAAGGAAATCTAATGAACAGCAGTGTGCTCACCCCCTGACGTGGTCCAGCAAGCATAGCACGTGGAATTAAAGTCTCCTGATGGCCTTTTCTTCCTGCTTTTGAATTAGTGTTTGCTATTCCACAGGACAATGCAGAACTTCCCAAGTGTGTCCCCGTCTTAATCTTGAGAACCTTTGAATGTACCACCTTACATGGCACAATCCTTTTTTTCAGATGTGATTAAGGGTCTCGAGGTGGGACAGTTAGCCTGGATTGTCAGGACACCTCCCCTGAAATGTCAGGATCCCTGTAAAGAAAAGAGAGAATCAGGGTTTCTTGCAATATTCCTTTCCAAGCTCTAGGGACTCTAACTTTCACGACCCAGAGATAGAAGTTACCCTGGGTAGCCATGTGACTTTTGTGGGAGAAAAGAGGTTTGTTTATTTATTTATTTATTTATTTACCCACTTATTATTGAGAGAAGGGTGTCTCAATAAACACTAGAGGCCCTGAAACTCACAATCCCCTGTCTCTTCAAGTGATGTGATGGCAGATGATGTACCAGCTAATCCAGTTCCTTGTCCTTTTGGACCAGATCAGTTACCCAGGTAGAGATCTGATCCTGGGTGTTTGTCGACAGTAAAATACTCTTCAAAGGTGAACAGTCTCACCTCTTTTTTTTTTTTTTTAAAGAATTATTTATTTGGGGCTGGAGAGATGGCTCAGTGATTAAGAGTATTGACTGCTGTTCCACAGGTCCCGAGTCCAGCAACTTAAATAAATAAATCTTAAAAAAATTATTTGTACATTAGTACAGTGTAGCTGTCTTCAGCCACACCAGAAGAGAGCATCAGATCCCACTACAGATGGTTGTGAGCTACCATGTGGGTGCTAGGAATTGAACTCAGGACCTCTGGAAGAACAGCCCATGCTCTTAACCATTGAGCCATCTCTCCAGCCCCTGTCTCACCTCTTCCCATATCATGCCAGCCAGGGCCTTCTCCAGAAGAGCTGAGAGATGCGAGAGATTGATTTCCTCACTCCCATCTACCAGGTTCTGAGGTGTCATCAACCACAGGTCAGTTAGGCTCTCCTGGTGGCTCTGCGGCCATGTTGCTGGGCGCTCACCCACTGTTGGACATCTCTAGTAATGTCTGGATAATTGCTTTTATTAAAGTAAGTCTCTTCATAAGATTTTAAAAATTACCTAAATTATAATAGTAAGTCAAATGAATAAAAATGAGATGTTAATACTCAAGGAAAATATCAGAGCAAAAGGCATTATTAAACTGTGATTTTTGTCTTCTAACTGTTGAATTTTCAATAACTGATTGTGACTTTTCTTGGATGTAGTGATATCAGCATGCCTATAATCCCTGCACTGGGGAGAGTGAGATAGGAAGATCAGGAATGGCTAGCCTGAGCTACATAAGACTGTTTAGAAAAGAGAAAAAAACCACATGTGACTTGATATACTTAGGTTCTTATTTCATTTTACATGTAGTCATATTTTATAGACTTTTTTCTTCCTGCCTTTTTTTTTAAAGATTTATTTTATTCTATTATATGTAAGTACACTGTAGCTGTCCTCAGATACTCCAGAAGAGGGAGCCAGATCTCGTTACGGATGGTTGTGAGCCACCATGTGGTTGCTGGGATTTGAACTTATCACCTTCGGAAGAGCAGTCTGGTGCTCTTACCCGTTGAGCCATCTCACCAGCCCCCTCTTCCTGCCTTTTTAAAAGTGAGTTTTAACACTTTCCTACGTTCATGTTTAGAAAATAAACAATATTTTCCTGCCGTTTCACTCATTACTCTTGTTTTTAAAATATGTGTTTCTCTAAAAACATTTCTTACATATATGTAATGTGTTCTAGAACTCTCTCCCCTATTATCACATTCTCCTGTCTCCCTTCCGTCCCTAACCCTGCCCTTGAAATCTCTACCACATGCTTTCCCCAGATTCATGACTTTTGCCTTTGCTTTGGGACTCACTCAGTTTACCCAGAGTCATCTGCATGAGCACTAGGTTGGAACCATCCACCGGTGAGGCCACTAGTGGACAACACGACTGAAGACCATGACTCTCCCTCTCCCTGAGTGTATCAGTAGCAAATAGTTCAGCAGTAACTGGAGGCAACTGAACGGCTCCGCCCACGCCTAGGTGTTAACAGGCCCAGTGTTTTGTGCAGACCCAGCACGGCCATCTGCAGCTGCTGAGAGTCCGTGTCCTGCCCAGATGGAGTTAGTTATCCATCGTCCTTCCGTATCTTACAGCTCTTGCATTCTTCCTGCCGCCTCTCTTCTGCTGCATCCTCTGAGAGCATGGTATGAATACACTGATTAGGGATAGGCCCTCGGCCACCACATATTCTCGTCATTCTGAAATCTCTGCGCTCACCAGTGTTCACTAGAAAGAGTATTCTCTAATTAAGGCCAAGAGTAGCTGTAAAAGTTCCGACTTTTCTATACCTGCTCTTGTTCCTGAATAATGACATGGAGACCTTGATGTTTATTAAAAGGCTGCAAGCACCACAGCTGGGCAGATTCTGATGGATTCTAACCCGACTATGATGCCCAGGCCTACTTTCCGAGTCATGAGGGGTTACATACAGTCTTCGTATCACTTTGGCTCCCCCTCTTCTCCTGGTAGACTCCCTGGTCTCCTCCAAGAACTTCAGCCTGTCTCAGAGCTTGGAAGTACGGTCTTCTCTCCTGTCAACTATAGGCTGATCAGCTCTTTATTGACCAATCAGAAGACGACCAAGAACAATGTTTTTTTGTTTTTTTTTTAAAAAAAAAAAAAAAACAAGTCAGGAAATGCTTCTTAATAAGACACTAGCCAATGAAGGAGGTAGAGAAAGTACCCAAGGAGCTGAAGGGGTCTGAATCCCCATAGGAGGAACATCAATATGAACTAACCAGTACCCACAGAGCTCCTTGGAACTAAACCACCAATCAAAGAAAACACATGGTAGAACTTGTGGTTCTAACTGTACATGTAGCAGAGGATGGCCTAGTCGGTCATCAATGGGAGGAGAGGCCCTAAGTCCTGTGAAGGTTCTATGCCCCAGTATAGGGGAATGCCAGAACCAGGAATGGGAGTGGGTGGGTTGGGGAGCAGGGGGATGGGGGAGAGGATAGGAGATTTTCAGAGGGGAAACTAGGAAAGGGAATAACATTTGAAATGTAAATAAAGAAAAAATATATGTACAATAGCAAGGTCTCTGGGTACAGAAATTAGCATTTGAATACACAGTGCACAAAACACCCTCCCACCCCACCCCCGCAAGTAGCATTTGTCTATGAGTGTAAATGTAAATATTCAGAAGGCAGTTTGAGAGGATGGCGTGCTTCCTCCTGAGTTTTCAGGGCCTCTTCACTCAAGGGCTATACTTCTTTGTATTGTTTAAACCAAAGCCAGCACAACATGTACACTTTTTAGGCAATATCAACGTGAATGAATACGTATAGTTTTCTTCCTGAGCGAAAACCACTCTTAGGTTATTATCATCTAGTGTTTAGTCTCTTTAAAATTTGAGAGAGCATGCAGGTGCTGAAGGGGCCAGTGGAGGGCAGTGGATCCCCTGGAGTGGATGTTACCAGCAGTTGTAAGCCACCCAAATTGGGTCCTCAAGCTCAGCAAAGCATTCTTAACTTCTGAGCAGTGTCTCATCTAATGCTTTAGTCACACTACTGTTTTACAGGGTTAGTGTGGT
>LR750944.1:130623-150195 GCA_902729485.2 Mus minutoides | reverse complement strand
GTTCCCTATACCCTCCCCCCTCCCAGCCCTGCTCCCCTACCCATCTGCTCCCACTTCTTGGCCCTGGCATTCCCCTGTATTGGGGCATATAAAGTCTGCATGACCAAGGGGCCTCTCTTCCCACTGATGGCCAACTAGGCCATCCTCTTCTATATATGCAGCTAGAGACATGAGCTCAGGGGGTACTAGTTAGTTCATGTTATTCTTCCACCTAGAGGGTTGAAGACCCCTTCAGCGTAAGAGATTATTTAGCTGCTGAAGTACCTGGGAGGGATTATGTTAATTAGGTTAGTAGATCCAGGGAAGACCTAAGAAGTGTGAGGTGCCCTTCCCTGTGAGTGGGTCCTGGGCTGTCTAAAAAGGAGAAAGCTGATTGAGCATGTGCATTTGCTTCTTCTGTTTCCTGTGTATGTCCCGTTGGTCAGCAGCTGTGTCAGGCTCCTGTATCATGTCTTCCCTGCCATGCTGGATTGTATCCTGATACTATGAGCTCGATTTCTTCTTTAAGTTGCTTTTGCCAGGGTATTTTTTTTTTTTTTTTATCACACCAGCAGGGCAAGAACTCAGCTACCATACAAGCATCATTCCTTTGTAAGCATTTTATCTCTGGTTACATTACTATTTTGTTGTTGTTGTTATTTTTGACTGTTTGCAATTTCATTAGGCTGCCAGATTTTTTTTTTCTCGAACATTTTAATCTGTGGTTATTTTTGGATTTTACTTAGGTTCTATGTTCCCCTGGAATTCTGTAAAGACGTATGTTACATGTTTTCATGCTATGTAATGTGTCTTAGTCTCCTTTGTCTTTTTTTATTTTCTACTTTCTTTGTTCTTTATTTTTCTACTTTCTCAGATACACATTCCAGTTTATTTTCTACTGCTTTAACTCACCTATTGAATTTTTAATTTCAATAGCTATGTTTGTAATTCATATGAATTTTATTTTTAAAGGTGTGTGTATGTGTATGTGCTAAAAGAGGGTATGGGAGTCCTCCATGAGCTGGAGTTAAGATTGTGAGCTGCCTGACGTGGGTGCTGGGAGGTCTTCTGGAAGAGCAACAAGGGTTCTTAGCCACAGAGCACTCTCTTCTTGCTCCTATTTAATTTTAGACAGACTTTAGTCTTTTTTTGACAATATAATTCCCAGGAATGCTGTCTTCCCTGTATTGATTACCTTAAACTTAAAACTTAAACGTTTTATAATCACAATCTGACAGTGATGTTTTCATTTCTGTTTACTCTTATTGGATTTTCTCCCTCGTGTTGGTTAGCCTTTAGTTTTATTTGGGCTTAATCTGTGGCAGTTCTGTAATGCTTGGCTCCGGTTTGTATCTCTTTAGAGAAAATGATTTATTTCTGACCAATGTCCCAGGGTTAATTTCAATTTGGAACCATGTTTCATGCTAATATATCAAATCCAGCTGCAAAGATCATAAATTTCAGGCGGATTCCATAAACAGTTAAAGCAGGCATGGCAGCTGGTCTTTGCTTACCAATTCTTTGGGGGAGGGTTTAATTTTATTTTTATTCCAATGGCACTATAATGTGTAGTGTGTGACTCTGTTGAATAAGTGTGGTGACTCTCTCCTGTGTCTGCATAGGCTTACAGAGCTCATTTGTCAGGAAACCATCCCTATTGCCTTCCAGACACTTGTACCAGGAGTACTTGTCAGTCTGGATTTATAAACTTCTTTTACTTAAAAAAAAATTCACGTTATGTTTAAAATTTGTTTTAGTATTTATTGATATTTGGTATCAAGAGTATTTTTTCCCAGTCTACTATTTATCCAGAGATGGAAACCAGATGGGTTTATCGAGCTTTCCTAAGAATATCATAACTTTAGGAAAATGCAGTTCATCTTAGCAATCATTAAATGAGTTCCGTGTTTTAGCTACTATTTAGAGAAAAAAATCACTAGCTTACTTCCAGAATACTTCCTTCATTCAGAAAACAAGTATGCTCATCTTTTTGCTATCTTTCTGTAGCTATCAGTTTGAACTATCACATGATCATATTTTCAAGAGGTTTATTTATATAAAACTCTTTATACAGAGTTTGCAGCTCAATAGTAATAAAATATTGTAAAGAACCATGAACAGAGACTACATTATAGAGTTCCACATAGTACTTTGTTTAATTCATTGTAAGAATATAGTTTATGATGCAGCTTTAAGAAAACTCCCAGATTCATGTTTATAAGAGTCTGAGGAAGCCGGGCGTGGTGGCGCATGCCTTTAATCCCAGCACTTGGGAGGCAGAGGCAGGCGGATTTCTGAGTTTGAGGCCAGCCTGGTCTACAGAGTGAGTTCCAGGACAGCCAGGGCTATACAGAGAAATCCTGTCTTGAAAAACAAAACAAAACAAAACAAACAAACAAACAAAGTCCTTCCTTGAAATGTAACTCTAGCCTTTTCTAATATACAGAAGATATTGCTGTTATTAACACACACAATGGAAGACCTACACCAAAATTCAGGCGTCAGTCAAAATGATGCTTTTCTTCTCTGTGTTTAGATTTTCTTTTACCTCACCTTTAAAGACATGATGGAGTGCAGTCGAGTCAACCGTTCCTGGATGGCGATGATTCAGAGAGGCTCCTTGTGGAACTCTGTGAGTAGCCGTGCAGGGCACTGTGGTCTTCTCACAGGCAAATGGGAATTGTCTTCCGGAAAGCCCTGTAGTAAGGCAGCCTCCTTCCTGCTCCCCCACCCCTTCTCTGTAGCCATCAGGAGAAAGTGCTTTTTGTTTGTGTTTTTGGTTTGTTGGCTGTTTGGTTTTGCTCAACACAAACCTGGAGGAAGAGGCAGAAGTTAAGAGTAACATGATCTTAAGAGATGTATCGGAATTTAAAATTTTAAATGGTGGAATATGTGAGTTGGATATTATTTTTAGACTGAAGCAAAGACCTATTTTCTGGGTCAGTTACGCTTCACCCTTGCTTCATTACTTGGCAACTTATTCCTGCTGACGAAGGCAGGTTCTATGTTGAGCTCTTACTATGAGAAAGAAAACTTTTTAAAAGGAAGCATTTGAGCAATAATCCCAACACTCAAGAGTGAGGCAGGCAAAGCTCCGAGTTCAAGGTCAACCTGGTCTACTTAGTGAGTTCTAGGACAGCCAGAGCTATATAGTGAGACTCTGTTTTAACCCTTCCTACCCCTCAAAAAGAAAAAGAAAAAGGAAAAAAAATTTCTTTATTATTAGTTTTTATAATTACTTTATGTGTTGGGTGTTTTGCCTCCATGTGTGTGCCACCTGCATGCCTGGTACCTGCCATGCCGAAGAGGCATTATATTCTTCGGGAAGAGGCATTATATTCTTCGGGATGGGAGTTTCAGAAGATTGTAAGACATCACATGACTGCTAGGAACTGAGCCTGGCTCCTCTGGAAGAGCAGCCAGTGCTCTAAACCACTGAGCCATCTCTCTAGCCCTGGGGCTGGGGGAACAGAGTGTATGATTTGTAATTACCATCTCATAGCTCATAACAGTTAGGTTAGTTCTAAAACAGAGAAGGAGTTTCCTTACTGAACATGGCTGGTGACATGTAGAACCCACGAGAGAGGGTGTTTATATGGATTTTGAGTAGTCAGGGCTGATAGATAAACAGGAAAATTAATAAACAGATACTGACAATGTTTTTTAGTCGTAAGTTTAAGCTTTTGTTTGAAACACCCAAGGTTTGAACGTTTGATTTCTTATTTCACTTTCTCACTGCCTCCTTATAATTGTGTCACACTTGAAAAGTCACAGGGAAATGAAGAGACTTGTCACTTTAAACCATCTTATTCGCTGAGTGTGGTCCTGAGATCAATAGCATCAGCATCACCAGAGAGCCTGTGGGAGATACAAACTTGTAGGCTCCCCCCCCCCCCAGCCCCTCCTTCCCACTCATGCTCTGTTTACTGAACTCAGGAGTAGCGATCAACAGTCTGTCTTCACAATCCTTCCAGATGATCAGTTGTAGGCTCAGGTTTTAGAATCGCTTTCTTAAACTCAAAGCCAAGACAGGTGTGTCTAGTTTGTTAGCATCTCGGCAGTATGGCTTGGTGTGAGAACAGTATAACGGGACAGTCAGCAGTGGATGGTGCCCTGACAGGATGGATGGGTGTGCACGGAGCTGTCTTTCATCTGGAGTTGCTGGCACCTTGTCCTCTCCTCTTAGTTTCTATGAAAAGGCATAACAGATTTCGTACCTAGTGCCTGGCCACCTGCACACAGGTCAGTTCCAGTCCATGGTATCATCAGTCTTCCAGTCATTATTAGTGAGGGAAAGAGATGAAGCCAGCTATGAACTAACTTTAGAAAACAGGGAAAATAATAAAAATAACAGTTACTGAACCTTGGCTGACAGCATAAGTGATCCCAGTTGTTGAGATTACAGCATCATTCACAGACATAAGAAGTCTCCAAGGGACAACGTAGGCTTCATTTTTACTGTTGGCCCCAAGACTTCTCAGAGTTTCTTTGGAATGAGAAGTACAGTTGTTTCTAGCTTATAAAAAGAGTATAGAAATAGTCTTAGGACAAGGATAGTATAAAAACATCAGCCTGGAAGTTCATGCCAGAAAATGCCAGGCTGTGTGTACGTGTGTCTTGTGTCTTGTGTGCATGCCGGTGCCCTGACAGATTCAGATTCAAGCAAGCTTATTTATACACCTTACACAGCTTGAAAAGGTTTGTTGTTGTTTTAAATTTCCATCTTGTGAGGTCTGGTCACAGTTTCTGAACTAGGAACAAACAGCTGGATTTACGTTCAGCCTGCTCTCCTGTGCTGCTCCAGGCTTTTCCTTCCTAGATCGACATTGCTGGTTTGCCCATTTACAAGTGAGAAAAACAAATTAGCTAAGGAATAGCCCACATTAGTAAGAGCCTAGGTTAGAATTCAAGTTGTAATCTGCCTGTCCACAGTGCGTGCTCTTAATTACTTAACGTTTATAAGGAGATCGGTCACCTGCCGCTCAACCTTCCTAACCATCAGTGCAGGCCCGCTGCTCGCCAGGCTCTTTGAGAATGGAATCTTGAGTTCTGAGAAGCCACTCTCATCAAAAGAATGGCATCAAGTAATGTCAGCAAGTCAGTTTGTCATGAAATTCCTAGATAAGGAATGTTGTCTCTGGACTGAGCTAGAACACAGTGTAGCTGGGTGATGTTGGTTTGGCTGTTCTTTTTCTGTATTATGTTCTTTTGCCTCGAGTTCAACTCCTGTCCAGTGTTATGGTGTATGTCTCTCCATTTATTTAATCAGTCTTTTTGGAAGACATTAGGTTGTCTCCTCTTGCTGCTAAAATCCTGCTCCTTGTTTTTGTATACATGCCCATGACTGTAAATTCTTGCCTGATAATCACAAAACATATGTGAGATTAAAGAGTACTTGCTCTTAGAAACTTTGTGAGCTCTCCCAGGTTTTTGATATGTGAGATTTCATTGTTTTTCTGCTCTGTATGTCTTAGCTCACCAAGGCCTGGGAGCTGTGTGTATGCCAAGTATGGAGTTCAGTGATGGGGTGCTTGTCTAGCATGCATGGGGTCTTTGATCCCTAACTAGAAAAAAGCATGTACAGTTTTTGCCCTAGTGTACTGGCCTAATCTAATAGTTCTGGAAGCGTGTTTGCAAGTATAGTCCTTATCTTGTGGGATTTGCACATCAGTGCACTCTGATACTATTAGCTTCTTTTCTCATTTGGAAATGAATCTAAGAAGAGCTTCTAGTATTTGATGTTTCAAAATGTTTAAAAATTTTATACAAAATAGCCTTTTCTTATTTCTTAATGCTTTTTATTTATCCCCTTTAGATTGATTTTTCCACAGTTAAAAACATTGCAGATAAATGTGTGGTGACCACTTTACAAAAGTGGCGTCTAAATGTGCTGCGTTTAAACTTCCGAGGCTGCGACTTCCGAACAAAAACCTTGAAAGCTGTCAGTAAGTATGCTTGCCCTAGAGACCTGCCTTGTTCTCTTGTATCCAAAGTGAGAAAAGTGTTAAGGGGAAATGTTGTGTATAATAATTAAAAAAAAAATCAATCCACACTATTGCCAGTTATGCTCTAGTAACCCAGTTTCCCCTCCCCAATTGGGAGCTGCAAGCTGCCGTCTTCCCTGTTTCCACGTGGTTTACCTGCCTCAGAACTGCTCATATCTTCCCATCCATCCACTCCCTGTGGCTAGCTGTCACAAATCCCTGTAACCCAGTAAAATAAAAACTCTAGAGGCTTGTAAAGTCAGATTTATAACAGTAAATTTTCAACCAACAGAATGCCCATACAATGAACGTAGAGCCAACTGATATTGATACAAGCTGCCCACCTAGATTGAACAAATTACCCTACAACACTCTATTATTCTTCTATGATATTCATAACTATCTGTGGCTATTTCAAACCACTTGGATCTGATTCATCTTCTTCCTCCATCTTCTCTGTCTCTCTGTCTGTCGCCTGTCCTCTCTCTCTGAAACTCTCAGCCCCTCCTTCCTTTTTCATTGCCCAATCACAAACTCTAGTCTTATATTTCACCTGACCTCACCTGTATATTGACTGCAATCCACAGGGAAACACCTGCAGCATTGCCACATTGCGTGTTTCAGGAATTGGTCCTTTGTGCATTCTTCTTGATCAATTTTTCCCTTTTGTCTAGAATTCATGTATATATAATCAATTTGTCTGTTAAAGGTATAAGAATATCTTCTCATTTTAACAAAATCTGACAGTTGGCACTAATGGTAATTCTCTTTGTCTCCTCGAACCATCCACCCACTTAGGAAGGGTTCCTGCATCTATCAGCTTTTCTAAAATCACATTGACACACATATGAGTTTAAACTGAATATCACTAGCTATCTCTTGTGAGGCTATGCCAGTGTCTGGCAAATACAGAAGTGAATGCTCACAGTCATCTATTGGGATGGAACACAGGGCCCCCAATGGAGGAGCTAGAGAAAGTACCCAAGGAGCTGAAGGGGTCTGCAACACTATAGGAGGAACAACAATATGAAATAACCAGTACTCCCTGACTTGTGTCTCTAGTTACACATGTAGCAGAAGATGGCCTAGTCGGCCATGAATGGGAGGAGAGGCCCTTGGTTTTGCAAAGATTATATTATGCCCCAGTACAGGGGAATGCCAGGGCCAGGAAGCAGGAGTGGGTGGGTAGGGGAGCAGGGCGGGGGTGGGGGGTGGGGAGGGTATAGGGGACTTTCAGGATAGCATTTGAAATGTAAATAAAGAAAATATCTAATAAAAATTGTTTTTGAAAAAAAATAAAGTGAATATCACTGACACTATGATGAATATCACTGATACTATGATGAATATCATTGACATTATGCTCTTCCTGTTCCTGTTTTCTTCTCACTGTTAGCCCTGAAGATTTTTTTTTTTCTTTCGAGATAGGGTTTCTCTGTGTAGCCTTGGCTGTCCTGGAACTCACTCTGTAGACCAGGCTGGCCTCGAACTCAGAAATCTGCCTGCCTCTGCCTCCCAAGTTCTGGGATTAAAGGCGTGCGCCACCACTGCCCGGCAGCCCTGAAGATTTTAAGTACAGTTTTATCTTGCAGCATAAAGATGATCACATTGTTTGCATTTCCCTTTATCTTGGGAATCTTTCCATGTCTGTGTCACTGCATCTAGGTTGACTAAATTCTTTTTGATGACTGTAAAATAATCTCTGTATATTAGATGAACCATAATTGATTTTCCTGATTTCTTGCTGAGCGTCATTGACGTTATGTCCCATTTTCCCAGGCTTGCACCGTGTTGTTTGTCCCTACTCAGAGTATTTAGCCACCGAGTGCAGATAATGAGAAAGAACTCCATCCATGTATTTAACATCTCACTCTCAGATCAGTGTAATAATACTAAAAGTAAAAGTCAAACTGCAGAGCGACACACACACACACACACACACACACACACACACATTTATTCCCGGCATATAACTTAAATCATATGATGTTCCAATCCAAAAAATGTTAAGCATATACCTTAATTCTTATTTTGAAACGATTGCAATGATGTATACATCTGTGGTAACGTAAAGGACACGCATGGGAATGAAACAGTCCACATCCATCATGTGGGGCTGAGGGTTGGGGGAGGCTGGGACAAGTTTGGTGAAACAGGGAAGAAATGGACAAGGGCATTCAAATGTGTCTTTACATTGTTTTTATAGATCAGTACATTGTAGAAAAATGACTCATTTGGATTGGTTGCTGCTGGTACTGAAGAAAATGTATAGCTCTATGAATGGTTGTGTTGTAGTGGAACCCATGTTACACGTTCTTCCTGGTTGGCACGGTTTGGCCATACATTCTGATCACGTTTGCTTTCACCGACAGTTTAATGTATACTCTCAATCCTATTCTTGAACCTTTTCCCTCACTTTGGTTTTGTTGTGTAGGACCTCCTTTGATGGGTTGAAAGGGGGCATGGATATGTACTTTTCTGATAGTATAGATGTCTCCCTTTTCCCCCCTGCTTTTTACTGAGAATAATATTAGTGTTATCACACTCTGCAATCTCATGGATATCCTCCATGGAGGAATTGAATGTTCTTGCTTTCTCAGAAGCCATTTCTGCACATCTGTTTCTCATTCAATCTGGTCATATCACTCTATGGTTCTTAACTTCTGACGCACCAAGACCATTTCTGATTTATTTTCTAGGAATATTATAGATTTTGTTTCTTAGTTTTTAAGGCAGCCTCTCTCTATGTAGCTCTGGCTGTCCTGGAACTTACTGTATAGTCCAGACTGGCCTCAAATTCAAGCAGCTCTATCTGCCCCTCCCTCCTGGCTGCTGGGGTTAAAGGCATATAACACCAAGCCTGGCTCATATAACACATTTTTGAAAAGCAATTATTATTCTGGATATGATAGAGAAATTGATTATTCCATAATCTGAGCTGATTGCTTTTAGTAGTCTTAAAGGTAGATAAACTAATTACAAACCTTACTCTGTTTCTTTTTATTTCCCTTCACATATATCTCTATACATATAAGAAATACATATAAAATATACTGTTTACTAAATCTATAATTTTAAATAAAGAAGTAAACTCAAGAAGTGACGTTTATCTGCCCCTATAGATGGCAGGTGTGGCCGCTGTGTCACATGTGTGTTAGTAGGTGGCAGAGAGGAGAAGGGCTCAGTGCTCTGAACATTTGAATGATCAGTAGCCTAACATTCTCTGAAAAAAGCAAGCTTGAGATGACCATCAGTCTGGTGACTACCAGTCTGGTACTGCTCAGGACCAGGTGGGTTCCCAGGATGGGAAGCAAGCTGAAGACTAGAAGAACCCCACTAGGGACCTCAGGGCCCTGGTGGGAGTGACCTTAACACTCAGCCACTCCTGAAATGACTCCAGATACTCACAGACGCTAGGTGCCACTAAGAAGAGCAAGTTCATGGTGGAGAAATGGAAGAGAAAGAGGAACAGAAAGATGTGGGCACAATGAAGAGAAGCAGAACTAGAGATGAGAGGGTAGTGAGGGACCATGGTGGGATCCTGGTCTGTGTTGCTACTGGGAGCCATGTCTGGGTCCAAGGTCCTTCAGCAGCAGAGGTCTCTTACCACCGAAGGCCAAACAGACATTCCTGGTCTGCGCTGCTTCCCTGGGTAATATTGATGCCTGAGGGCTGTGCAGAACTGGCCCCACCCCTCACCTGGGCCACAGGGAGAGCCCTGGGAGTGCAAGAGCAGGAGAGCTCACCCAATACTGGGAAAGTGGCCCTGCACATTGGGAGAGTTGTTGGTGATCTGGCCCTACCACTTGTCTTTCATGTGGTGGGAGGGCCCAGAAACAGACGCAGGTTGTTCCCTGGAAGTGGTGGCCTGAACTTCTTATAGTCATGAATCAAAGCAGTGAAGCACATTGGTGGGGAAGTCAGGTAGGCCAGTTACAGTTGGGGGAGGGGAGCAGGCATCTTTGCACTTTTGGTTTTAATTTTTATTGTTTTTATCAGTACATGCTAATTGGGGGTTCATTATAACATTTCATACAGGTATATAATGTATTTGATCATATTTGTCCCCCATCACCTCATACCCACTGATCCCTGTTCTCTTCCTAGCTATTCCAATCCATTGTTCATCACCCCCTCCAATACTGCTGCTTTTCTATAACCAATCTTATTTGTTCATCATGTATAATCCTTTTAATATACTGTTGTATTTTCTTATGCTTTCTTAAGGGTGTTTGCATGTATATTTTAAAGAAACATTAGTCTTTTGTTTTTTGTCTTGTGGTATCTGCTTGGTATACTTATTTGGATAATATTGGCATTATAGAATGAGTTCAGGGGAAATTGTCTCCACCCCCCCCCCCCTTAAAGAGTCTGAGATGGGTTAGTGATACCTTTTAAATGTCTGGTAGACTCTACCAATGAAGTCATATGGGCCTGGGCTCTTTGTTGGACACACGCCTTGCTTATTTCCAGTCTTTGTTTACTATATTTTATTTCTTGAGTCAGTTTTGATAGTTTAAACATCTGGAAATTTGTCTACCTTCTGTAGTTGGTTACAGCTGTTGACAGTACTTTTTATAGTTAGGTATGGCTGTTGATAGTACTTCCTGTAGTTGGGGGTACTTCCTGTTCATAGTACTTCTGGTAGTTGGGTATAGCTGTTGATAGTATCATCTTGTAATCCTTTTTATTTCTACAAAGTTGGCACTAACAAGCTCTCTTTTATGTTCATTTTTAGTAATGCTAGTTTCCTGTTTCTATTTTTTGGGGGGTCACACTAGTTTATATGTTGTTAATTTTGTAAATTGTTTCAAGCAACCAAAATTTCAGCTCTTTTTAAAAATACACATAACATATAAACTAACATTTTACCTCCTATCTGTGTTATTTCTGAATGAATTATCCTTGCATTGTAATACCACGACTCTCTGTCCCAGAACTATTCTGCCACAGAAAGCTAGATCTTGTCACCCATTAAATCCCTGACTCCCCACGTCCTTCTGTTACTGTCTGTCTGTTCTGCTATCTGTCTCCATGAATGTGCTGACTCGGTACTACATGTGCATGGGATGACAGAATAGGTCATAGTTCGGTGACTAGCTCATTTAGGATCGTGCGTTCAGTCTTCACCCCACATTAAGCTGTACACATGCATGTGCGTTCAGTCTTCACCCCACATTAAGCTGTACACACGCATGTGCATTCAGTCTTCACCCCACATTAAGCTGTACATATGCATGTGCCTTCAGTCTTCACCCCACATTAAGCTGTACACACGCATGTGCGTTCAGTCTTCACCCCACATTACGCTGTACACATGCATGTGCGTTCAGTCTTCACCCCACATTAAGCTGTGCACATGCATGTGTGTTCAGTCTTCACCCCACATTAAGCTGTACACACGCATGTGCGTTCAGTCTTCACCCCACATTAAGCTGTACACATGCATGTGCGTTCAGTCTTCACCCCACATTAAGCTGTACACATGCATGTGCGTTCAGTCTTCACCCCACATTAAGCTGTACACACGCATGTGCGGTGCTTAGTTATTGTTGTAGTCATAAATGGAGTTAGTTTTCTGTTGCCAGGACAAAATTCCCAGGATGAATTACTTAAAAGAAGAAAATACTTATCTCACTCACAGTGCCTGGGTTTCAGTGTGCAGGACCTTCTACCTCCCAACAGTGTTCCAGGCTGGAAACCAAACCAATCTAAAAATTTTAACTCTTTTAGTTAAGTAGCAAGAAGTATAATTGGTAAACCATATAGCAAGAGAATATTTAATCTAGTAAAAGAATTACTGACTTATTTTCCAGGGTGCCATAATCTATTTGTATCTATATGACAGTGGGCACGAGTCCCTGTTGCTTCGCACTCTGTGTGGTTGATGTCATGCAGTTTGGCCATTTTCATAGGTGGGCAATGGTATTCCACTGCTGTTACCACATTTCCCTAATGGCTTACCCACTTTTTGTATGCTTACATGTACACCTTTTTGGTGAGGTGTCTAAGGTATTATGTTAAGTTTTGGAGACTGGATCTTGTTACATAGCTCTGGCTGTCCTTGAACTTTTGGTGATTCTCTTGCCTCTGCCTCTTGAGCACTGGAGTGATAGGTATATTTGGGTGCATTTAAAAATCAGCTTGTTTCAGATAATGGTCCATTTTCCAATGTGCAGTGTAAACACACTGTCCCAGGGCTTGGCTCTCCTCTCCTTCTATTTACTGTCTTTTTTTTTTTTTTTTTTTTTTGGTTTTTCGAGACAGGGTTTCTCTGTATAGCCCCGGCTGTCCTGGAACTCACTTGGTAGACCAGGCTGGCCTCAAACTCAGAAATCCGCCTGCCTCTGCCTCCCGAGTGCTGGGATTAAAGGCGTGCGCCACCACGCCCGGGCTTTACTGTCTTTTTAAACATGGGCACAGTTATAGTTCTCTCTTGATTATTTTAAAAACTAATTCCATGTAAAGGCTTCCTGGTATTTAGGACAGGCACAGGCCTATACTGAGAGATTTAGGACAGAAAGGAAGCAAGCAACATTGCTGTGACTGGGCAGAGTCCAGAGATGCTCTGATAATGAAAATGTGTGGGCCAAATTCTCTCCTATGCAATGAGTGTATTGACTATGTGCTCATTATATCAAATGATGGCATAGATGGTGACTGGAAAATATGAAACTGTTTATGCTTACATTTGGATTGAGATAACCCAAACATAATGTCTTAATTTTCATAATTCTTTTAAGTTTTTCTGTATATTTTTAAAGTATAGTAATTCTTAGTACAAATATCTTTATCACAGTAATAATTAAGTAGACAAATCTGACCAAATCTTGATTTTTTTTTAAAAAAAGAAGCAAATGTAATTCCTGTCTCAACCATTGTGACATTTCTAATGTATCACAATGATGTAGTAAAACCAGATTTAACTCTTGTAACCTTGAGTGCATTAAAAGAAAAAAGTGTTTCCACTCCCTGCTCCAGTCTTCTACTGGTATGTGGAGAATTACGCATATTTCTGACCATATATCTATTTTCTGACTTTAGATGGAAGAGAAATATTGGAAACTTTTGGGCTGTTTGGCTGCCTGGCATTCTCACAGAAATGAAAGCTTGAGGAATGTCCACAGTGAAGTAGTATCTTAAGACATTTGAAAGGCAGATAATGAAACACTTTGTAGAATTCTAGCAAGTAGACTCATTACTGAGCTGTATCTACTTGTCAGAGCAAAAGAATAGCTCATATTTCCTGAAATAAAACATGAATTTATAGAGGGCCTAGGCTCCAAAGGAAGAAATTGTTAGTAAATGAAATAAAAGAACTATATAATGTTAACTATCTTTCCCAAGTAAGTGGATATGAAGCCAGCAGTGACAGACTTAGGGTTTAGGAGACTTCAACTTGAAGTAAAAATTTACTTTAGAAAACTCAGAGAACTTTTGGTCTAGAGGAAAGACTTTTAAACACAACATTATCCAAATACTTAAGTGATAAGCATATTCTTTCAAATATGTGTGCCTTGGAATATATCATCATGCTTTTAGCAGTTCAGGATATATATATATATATATATATATATATATATATATATATATATATATATATATATATATNTTTATTAGATATTTTCTTCATTTACATTTCAAGTGTTATCCAGAAAGTTCCCTATATCCTCCCCCCTCCCGGCCCTGCTACCCTACCCACCCGCTCCCACCCCCTGGCCCCGGCGTTCCCCTGTATTGGGGCATATAAAGTCTGCATAACCAAGGGGCCTCTCTTCCCACTGATGGCCAACTAGGCCATCCTCTTCTATGCAGCTAGAGACATAACTAGATCCTAACTAAAGATCTTAAAATTCTATACTTGAGTTATGTTTTCAGTTTAACCTGTATCACCATCTGAAAACCATGCTTTCAACTCCATACCATCTCTCTCAATGCTAAAAAAACTTTTGCTTATGAGACTATAACTAGTCTTCAACTCCGTCAGAAATTAAAGAACAAATTAAATATTACCCAAATATATAGGAAGTATAAAAACATAGCTTTCAAAACTTAAACTGTAGAGACAGCTGACTACCTGGACAGTCCCCTAATTTCTTATAATGTTGGATCATCTGTCTTCAGCTTTTTTGCCCAGAGCCATCTGGCAGACCCTTAAATGAAGTAGGAATATGAAGGACTAGCTTACCCTGTATTGGCAGAGCTTAGTAGTCAACTATCCGACATCTGTTTGTCCTTTTTGGACAGTATTTTTGTCTGCAGATGAAATAGGCAATGTTTGCCCAGTGGTTACCTTGCCACAATAAGCAACCCCACCTCTAGGTAAACATGCTCAGTATCTTCTTTGAACTGTGAAGAGGGTATTGTTAGGAGCAGACATATCTCTAGTCAGAATGTCTAATAATAATGAAATAATTAAATTTCAGCTTCTGTGGACTTCTGATGTTTTGAAGACTCTCTCTCTCTCTCTCTCTCCCCATATGAACTGATAAATTTCCACTACTCTTAGCTATTTCTAATTGAACAATATAAAAAACACCTTGTTATAATTAAATCAGAATCTAATATAACCATGAGTTTCCTTAACTTGTGTTACTTAATCATACTAAACAGTTTGTAATAGCAGCTATAAAAGGACTAGGTCAAAGCCTTATGTCCTTAATTGAGTTGCATAGGCACAATGACTATCTAAGAGTAACAATATTAATTTCAATTTTTTATCAATATACAAATTCATATAAATGAAAATAATTCTATATCAATATATAAATTCTGTACCAATGTAAGAAATTATAACTTCAATTTATATCAATTACAAAGTTTTCTATCAATATAAAATTATGGCTACACAATGCTTTGTTCAAGAATAAATTTAGTAATCCCATCTATTTTCTCCATGTTCAAAATTATGACCATTCCCAAATTATCCCTTAAAATGACAACCTATCTATAATTTGTAGAATAACCATAACCAGACACCCAAACCCAAGGAATGGACTGATGATGCTCCATGGCTCCTTCCCGCTGAATAGGGGCACTGAGAAATTCTTTACAGGAATGGGGAAGAGTAGGAAAATTAGAAAATTGGTTAGACTTACGAAAGCTAGTTTTAGCATCTGTTATCCATTTCTGTATGCTTAGACGGCTCAGGGCTTGACTGCAGCTCTGACTGGATTCGTCTGAAAGGTTGGATGAGGCGAGATCATCTGGAAACAGTAGCAGTTTCTGAAGCTGTTCTAGAAGCAAGTCTCTGGACAGCATCAGGAAGCAGGGGCTAGAAGAGCAGGTCAGTTCAGCATCTTTGAGGATGAATCTTGTCATTCATCCTCATCCTTCTGTAATATATGAATCTCACAACCAAAATTTTAGTACCATTAAGATATTCATATGGATTCTGCAGGGTGCTCAGGTCAGTTAAGGATGAATTTTTGCTCTTTGTTTGAGCAGGTAAAAGACAACTGTCTTTTTTATAAGCTAATTTTATCAATAATCAATTAAAATAGATCTTCATTCATGCCATATGAAGGAGAGCATGAAGAATCTTAAGGATTCCATAACCAATAAGATTTATTGTCTCATTTTAGCTAAAGTTTTGGCTAGATATATTTTTATGTCTAAGCCAGTTATTGGACTAGTCTCATGACAAGAAATCAGCAGATCAAGCTACCTGTCCTGTTTGATTTTCTCAAAATTTTCGAGATTTTCAGGGGATCTTTCTCTGTCATATCTGATCCATATAATTCTGGAAGGGGGTTCAAAGCCTTTTCTCCTTTTCTGTCAACACAAATACAGAGCCCTTCCTCCAAAATATGTCATTTGTTCAGTAACTGGAATCATTAAGGGTATAGCTTGACCTCTCTCCCAGAGGAATTTTAATATAACCACTAAACTCATAACCACACACATTTTGATAATTAAAGCAATTCAAGGCAATCAAAGCAGTCTAAACAAATATTAACTGTTGAGACAGTGCTTCTTCACTATCTCCTACTTTTTGACCTATAATTTAAGAGCAAAAGTCTCAATATTTTATACATCTATGTATACTTAAATCCTCCTGTCTATGGAGATTAATATCTCCATGGGTACATATGTCCCTTTCTCTTTATATAATTCTCAAGGCCTAAGTTTCCACTGTCTGAGATAGGTTAGGCTTCCTATCACCTGCTTTCAACCTAATTTTTTCAGATTGAATGCCTCAATATTATCTATGTCTACTTACTGTATGAGCCAATTTATGGGCTCTATTTATATTGTAGCAGGCAAAGGCAATCCCAGAAATCCCATGTGGATCATGTCCAAAGATTTTAAGAATTTGCCTTGACAAGACTTTTAAATTTCTTTCTTTCTTTCTTTCTTTCTTTCTTTCTTTCTTTCTTTCTTTCTTTCTTTCTTTCTTTCTCTCTTTTCTCTCTTTTAATTTTTCGTTAAAATTTCTTTAAAGCATTTTTCATTCAATCTTACTTCTGTCCTTAAAAACAATTAAATCAAATTTATTTGTCCCTATCCTTTGATTATGTTTGTAGGAAGCAGGTTGCGTCTACCATCTGCCTCTCTGCCTCTCATTGTCTTCCTCCTAGCAGCCAGCCTGGCTCTTTGCACAGCAGGGCTCCCAGCTTCTCAGTTTAAGCTCTTTGTATCAGTTTCAAACTGTGGAAGAAATCCTCATGTGGCTCAGGCAAAATCTGTATATTCCCTTCTATCCTTAAAAACAATTAAATCAGATTTATAACTCTGTTCTTTATTTATCTGGTGGCTGGAGACAGGCAGCTTTTATTGTCTGCTTCTCACTGTCTCCCTCTTAGCAGGTAGCCCAGGGTAAGTCTCTTCCTGCAGCTGTGTTCCTTTGGTCTAGTTTCATGGCTTGCACAGGAACCATATGACTCTGTTCTCTGAGAAACTCATTCTCCCTGTTCCTAAATCGTATCATTGTATATGTGTATTACCTCATTCATTAGTGCATTCTTGTTCCACATTAGGCACTATCTGTAGCTGTGAGTTTTGGCTCCCGATTGCACATATGTACTCACCAAAGAGCTTTCTGGATTCACAAAGGTAACATACACACCACGCGCACGTGCACACACACTCTCGAGCATGAGCGCGCTCGCGCGCGCGCGCGCACACACACACACACACACACACACACACACATTTTAAATGCCTGGGCTATCTAAAAGGCTGGGCACTCCTAAACCTCCTCCTGCTACCCCAGGCCCAATTGGGAAAGTGGCCAGTGGCCACCTACCCTAATTCTCACATGGCTTATTGTCTCTCCTGCCAACTGATCTATTTCCCATTGCATTATGGTGATTCTGTTTGTTCCCTCTCTCCCATATCCTAGCCTGTACAAATCTAAGGGTTCTGTCCCATATCCCTTTGCCTAGGCATTGGCATCTTTATTGATTGATCAAAAACCAATTGGGGACAAGGCCCTTCAGTGTTTGGACAGACAGATTCCTGATTAACTCAAAGCATTAGAACCAGTCCCCAACAGCCTACTGAACATGAATACATTCTGCCTACTGAACATGAAGGAATGTCTAAAGTCAAACTATGAAGTAGTTGTTAAGTAAGAACTTGGTAGCAGAAGCATCGACTGTGTGTCCTTGAAGAAGCACCTCTCACTTGGAGATGAGCAGACCTTTAATAACATGACTTCAGTAATGACGCTGAACAATATCAGTGTTCCAGCTCACGTAGCGTTTGGATACTTGAGAATAATTTCTATTATAATATGTTTCAGAGCCTGTTTCCAAATACATCCCAGGGGATGATGTTGGCTATAAAAGAACCAATTAAGTTCCCAAACTAGCCTCTAAAAAGTTGAAGCGAGGAAAAATTTGGAGCTTTTCTCTGAACCATACTCAATCTGCTTACCTCCTTTCAATCCGTCACAGCTAGGGCTAGTCCCCTGCTTGACATTTAGGTAACATGAGACACTTTGGGTCTTCATTCTTACTCTACCTTCCATAGAGGCTCATGGACAATGATAAATGAATCCATTATATCTCTTGAGCAACACTGTAAATCTAACAGCTGTCTATAATGACTGCTGGTGTGGAAGCTGAGATTTGCATTTCCTATATCCAACCCACTGGTAAATTCAGTGAGGGTTCAGATGCTCACTGTTCACACAGATGCCCTAAACCAAACCAACATTGCTAGCAATTCCTCTGACTTCCAGTATCTTGATTTTCCATAGATATTAATGCAGATTCAGATGTATCCCTTGCCAACCACTCTTGTTGGTGTTCCTGGAGGCAAAGCTTAATGTCTCTTAAATCTGCTAGGTTTTTGTTGTTGTTGTTGTTGTTGTTGTAAATTCTGGTCTAGGTAGTCAAGGGCAAGGACTATGTTTCTGTGCACAAATGAAGAATTTATATGACTCTGGATCTTGGTTGTTTACCTGGCTCTGGACTCTAGCTCTGCTAGCTGCCATCTATGTGGCTTTGTCCAAGTCGCTTGATCCCTGAGCTGTGGCTTTCTCATCTTTGAAAGGTGAATTATAAGCATAACACTGGAAACTTTTAGCATAGAGTTGAGCAACTATAGACACTTTATAAAGTCAAGCTTGGGTTGTTTTTGCAAGAATTAAGGTAGACCAGTTGCTAAACTTTGTATCAAATGTCTTGATAGAGAAATGGCAAAGTGTTTTGTGTGGGAGGAAACCATGGGAAGTAGCCTTTCTTGCCACATGGTTTGCCCTGTGCGTGTAATCTCACTGGTTACTGTACGTAAGGTGACGAAGTCAGATTTATATCCTGTATGCATAGCCTCTTTTACTGGCTCTTTATTTTCTAGGTGGCATAATTTCAAATAAAACCCTAGTTAGCAGCAATCACCTGGAATGCCCATCACCCCTTAAATTTCCTCTGATGTTATTTTTGGTTTTCTGTTTTTTTCACCCCAGATTCTGGTCCTGAATCTTAATTTTATGACTTGTTTTATGGACTTTGCTCTATTACCTTTGGAGGAAGTACCTGGGCTGCTTAACCATCACAAGTGGCTTCTAGACACAGACAGGAAGAGATGAATAGTGTTTTTTTTCCATATTCATTGGTAGTTTCAGGTCTTCAGGGCTCATGATTCAGATCATTTACCCAGGCCTCTCAGAGCTGCCTGTCTGTCAGAGCTGTCTGTCTGTCAGAGCTGTCTGACTGGCTTTTCATACTAATCATCTCATATTCTCTATTTGCTTATTATGATAGTGTGTTGTTGTTGTTGTTGTTTAACCGTGAGGAGTGGTTGAGAATTTGGTTTATCAGGACCTTCCTCTGAAATGTATATGAATCCAAAATTGCAAATCTACGGAATGCTTAAATTGATTTAAGCAATTAATAACAGCAGAGAGTTGACAGGAGAAAAGGGCGACAATGCATTGTAACTTTTCATTTTTATCATTTTAAAAAGAAACAATGAATATATGAAATTCCTAGGCAAATGGATGGATCTGGAGGGTGTCATCCTGAGTGAGGTAACCCAATCACAAAAGAACTCACATAACATGTACTCACTGATATGTGGATACTAGCCCAGAAGCCTAGACTACCCAAGATACAATTTACTAAACACATGAATCTCAAGAAGAATGAAGTTCAAAATGTGG
>LR750944.1:25127-129803 GCA_902729485.2 Mus minutoides | reverse complement strand
TCAGCCACCAAAATAAACACTATAGCATATGCCAGCAAGATAATGCTGAAAGGGACCTGATATAGCTGTCTCATGGGAGGCTATACCAGTGCCTGGCAAACACGAAAGTGGTTGCTCACAGTCAGCTATTAGTTGGAACACAGGACTCCCAAGGAAGGAGCTAGAGAAAGTACCCAAGGAGCTGAAGGGGTCTTCAACCTTATAGGTGGAAGAATAACATGAACTAACTAGTTCCTCCTGCGCTCATGTCTCTAGCTGCATATATGGAAGAAGATGGCCTGGTTGGCCATCATTGGGAGGAGAGGCCCCTTGGTCATACAGACTTTATATGCCCCAGTACAGGGGAACGCCAGGGCCATTACGTGGGAGGGGGTGGGTAGGGGAGCAGGGCAGGGATGCAGGAGGGTAAGGGGAAATTTCTGGATAACATTTGAAATGTAAATGAAGAAAATATCTAATAAAGAGAGAGAGAGAAAGAAAGAAGACCATTAGATTAAAAAAAAAAGACTATACAAGGAGTTACATGTAAAATGAACCTTTTTTTAAAGTTTTATTTCAAAAAGCCATTAAAAACATATGCAAGACACTATGAAATTCTAATGCCATCATTAAGATCCAACTCCCTCAAGTCACCAGTGTGAAATAGTTGGGTTATTTTGAGACTGTTTCTGGCTTTGTAGCCCAGGTTGGCATCACAATCCTCCTGCCTCAGCTTTAATGTTGGGGTTGTGGACATGTACTACCAGTTCTGGCCCACTGTGTACTCTTGTAATGGGAGTCTGATCCACAGGTTGGCAGGTTTCCCTAGATTATCAAACTTGCCACAGCCTAATAATAGTTGCAAACAAATCAGAGGAATCTCCTTGTGGCTTGATTACCCTGCATAAATAGGCATCACAAGTCATTCAAATGTAAACATGCGGTTTTCCCGCGCCCGCACAGTGCTGGGTCTAGCTAGGACGGTTCGGCAGTGATCTATCCCACTATGGTGATTCTCACTCTGTGCTTCTTTGCTGGGTGATCTCTGTGTATTTTCTCCCATTCATCATCTTCTGTATCCTGGTCAAAAGTCTCAGGGTATGCCGGCAGCTTGTCCTTGGGGCATTCTTCGTAGTAACTCCGTACGTATTTCCCCACAGACCACCCTTTGTATTCTTCTGGCGTTTTGCATTCCAGACCATTATAGTGGACGTTGTAGTGGTGCTTTAACCAGTAGTAGAGGTAGTGGATGCTGTAGTCACACCTCCAAGGGTTATCTCTGAGCCACAAGAGTTTCAGAAAGTACAAATCCTCTAACACTCCATAGTCAAAGTTCTGCAGGCTGTTGTTGGATAAGTCGAGCTCTTCTAGATGTATGAGCCCTAAAAAGGCAGCTAGAAACAGAGACCGCTTATTAATCAGTGGGTAGGGGAACTGCACGGCTGCACACCATGTGTCTGTCACGCGGCCAAACACAGGTTTCAATAAGCGGCCCCATTCTCTCCGTCACAACATTCTCTTCAGTACACGTGTGGCTCTCAGTATTTTCTGAGACTGGACAGATCCCATCAAGGGACTAGCTGGCACTCTGCTTTTCAATTCTGGTGAGAGAAAAGGAAGCTAATTTCACCAGGGCCTTGCTTCTAGTTGCAAACGACTTCCTGTCATGAAGAAAGAAGTGTGGCAGTGTTTGCATAAAGACATCAAGCTAAACCAGACAGTTGTCCTATTAACAGGTGCATTACGTGATTAAAAACTCACTGCGAGGCCCTATTACTTAAAAGGAGGAGCTCTTCCTTGATTGTGAAAATGTGTACATGAATAGTAGGATCTGAGTCCTTAAAGGGGGGCACAAAAATGGCTTTCTGACTTTGCAAGCTGTTAGTGTTCGCTTGTGAGTTGTGCCATATTTTGGTATTAGGTTTATTCAATAAGGAAAGTGCTTCTTCCTCTCTAGCTCTGTGGAGAGGATTTCTGGGTTCAGGATCTCAGTGTGTCCTCCTTACTGAACATATGAAGAAATACAAAATATGGGAAATATACTTTTATCAAACGAAGCTTTCCTTTGATCAGACAGACTAGCATGTTTTATTTGAAAAAGTTGGTTTTAAGTTAGTTTTAAAAAATCACCTTTCTGGAACATGGGGAAAGCCTGTGTGGTGTTGACACATTGTAATTTGTTGACACATTGTAATTTCTGCCCAGTACTCTGAATGTCTCAGAAAAGTGCATCTTTCTGGTGTATTTCTTTTTTTATTGGGAAGATGTTGCAAAAGGGGGGCACACAAATGAGTTAAGTGTGTCAAATGTAAGATTTTAGCACAGGAAAACATAAAAACCCATGGCATTTCTAAAAAAATGCCTAAAAAAAATAACCTTTTCCAGTTTAGTGGCTCTGGTTTTGAGAGTCTATTTTTGTACAGTTCCAAACCAAATAATTTCTTCCCATGTGTTTTTGAAACATCTGGTTGATACAACCACTCTGGAAATCAGTCTGGCAGTTCCTCAGAAAATTGGACATAGTACTACCGGAAGATCCAGCAATACCTCTCCTGAGAATATACCCAGAAGATGTTCCAACTGGTAATAAGGACACATGCTCCACTATGTTCATAGCAGCCTTATTTATAGTAGCCAGAAGCTGGAAGCAACCCAGATGTCCCTCAACAGAGGAATGGATACAGAAAATGTGGTACATTTACACAATGGAGTATTACTCAGCTATTAAAAACAATGAATTTATGAAATTCACAGGCAAATGGATGGAACTAGAAAATGTCATCCTTAGTGAGGTAACCCAATCACAAAAGAAGTCACTTGTTATACACTCACTGATAAGTGGATATTAGCCTAGAAACTTAGAATACCCAAGATACAATTTTCAAGAAAATCAAGAAGAAGGAAAACCAAAATGTGGATACTTCATTCCTCCTTAGGATAGGGAACAAAATACCCATGGAAGGAGTTACAGAGGCAAAGTTTGGAGCTAAGATGAAAGAATGGACCATCCAGAGACTGCCCCACCCAGGGATCCATCCCATAATCAGCCACCAAATGCAGACACTATTGCATATGCCAACAAGGTTTTGCTGAAAGGACCCTGATATAGCTGTCTTGTGTGAGGCTATGCCAGTGCCTGGCAAATACAGAAGTGGATGCTCACAGTCATCTATAGGATGGAACACAGGGCCCCCAATATAGGAGCTAGAGAAAGTACCCAAGGAGCTGAAGGGGTCTGCAACCTTATAGGAGGAACAACAATATGAACTAACCAGTACCCCCAGAGCTCGTGTCTCTAGCTGAATATGTAGCAGAAGATGGCCTAGTCAGCCATCATTGGGAAGAGAGGCCCCTTGGTCTTGCAAACTTTATATGCCCCAGTACAGGGGAATGCCAGGGTCAAGAAGTGGGAGTGGGTGGGTAGGGAAGCAGGGCCGGGGGAGGGTATAGGGAACTTTTGGGATAGCATTTGAAATGTAAATAAAGAAAATATCTAATAAAAAAGGGGGGAAAAAAAGAAACATCTGGTTGAATTTGGTAAGTGATGGTGTCTATCAGTGTTACATGCATATGCGTTTGATTTAGCTGGATGCTGAGAAATTAGAACAAAATAACTCATAACAAATAAAGCCAAGGACAAAGGATGCACACATAAAGGTCCACCACACATTCCAAAATTCACAAGTCATTCCCAGCTTCAAAGGTCTTGTCTCTGTTTTGAACATTTTCACCTTACTCTTTCAGAATGCCCTTGTTAGAACACAGCATCCTTATTTTGAATCCGAAAATATGCTTGACATCAATACTAGTCACTATTTTCATAGTGTCTTTTCTTGGATGGAGACCCAAACATAATCCTTTCTATTTTGGGCCAGAGAGAAGGCTGAGGAGTTGGGCATGATAGTTCTAAAATTTTGGCATTTCATGACTCTGGCTAAAAGTCTAAAATCAAGCCATCACAAAATCACTTTTCTTGAAACAACCCTCCAGATGGAAAGCATGTTTAAATAAACAGTCCTATATTCAAAAGAACTGCAGTTATTAAAGCGAGTGTATCTAGGCCCCCTGGGATAGCTAGCTTTATTCCTTGAAGGAAGTAAAACTCCTAATAGGGTGGCTTTCCCCCCTTCTCCACTGATGCCCTGTATTTTACCAGACTGTCCCCCAAGTCTTCCACAGTATGGTGCCCCACATTTGCTCACAAGGCAGCCCAAATTCCTAAGGAACTCACTGGGAAGTGCTTCATTTTAAAATCCTGAAACACAGTATGCCTTTTACTTTCAAACTGGTTTAGTTAATTTTGTCTTATTTAAATTCTAAGATCCGTTTTCTTTTCTTCTAAAGGACTTATAAAAAAAAGTACTTGGTGCTTGGTTCAACACATACTTGTGAGTGAAAATCCTTCCCTTGTGTTGAGTTAAACAAAGGGAAGTTGGGAGGGAGGTAGGGAGGGAGGGAGGGGTTTTTATATCTCATAGTCTGTTGTGATGAATCATTGTTATAGCATGGCTGTTCACTACTGTAACACATTTAGTTGAAGCTGTATAATAATAATTGGCATTTTAGTTTATTTAACAAAAGCTCTTAAAGTTATGTGCATTCATTTTGTGTGTGTGTGTGTGTGTGTGTGTGTGTGTGTGTGCGTTGTGTGTTGCTGGGAATTAAACCCTGGGACTTGCATTTATTACAGAAATGCCTAGGCATCCATGCTACTGACAGTTATCAACTCCAGCTTTGATGAGAACATTAGTAATAAATGTTATGCCTGCTCAGGCACATGACACGCACTCCATGGATCTATGGTTTTCATGGGCACAAGATCTGGGTTCTTCACCCTGTGGCCTGACTTTGTAGAGTCTACAAACCATTGACTGATATGAACATTAGTATAATGACTATATGAAAGAAATGCCTTTGTATTTACTGTGAGGAGAAAATTGCTTTTAATCTTGCCAGTCAAAGTGCAATATGTATGTAGGCTGAGGTAAGTGTAGCAAATTGTCCCTTTAAAATGTTGTTATAATTTTATAATATTTAAATGATATGTTAATTCTAAAACATGCCTCTGTAGCACCAGAATGTTTATCTTTGCTTTTTGTTTCTGTTATGTTAGAATAGTGAGGTTCTGCCGATGCTTGTGATATATCACTAGAAGTAGAGAGGCTGAGAAGAAGGCACAGAGGCAATATTGCCTAGTACCATGAAGTCAGGGTCCTGCACCTGTCAGATTCTGTATTTGCAGATTCAATCAACAGATTAGAAGTAGCTGGAAAACATGGCATCTAGTCTGAATTTGTAGTGCATTCGCTAGACTTTTCTTCATGTTATTGTTTCTTATGTAATATAGTGTAGTGACAGTTTTGATAGCATTTCCATTATATTATTATCAGTAAGAGCAATTAAAGAATAAAGGGGTAACACATATAATTTTACAAAAGGGATTTTGGTGTCTGAGAGAGTTCCTGGAACAGACACTGGACCCCAAGGGATGACTGGACAGTACTACACCCTTTGTAGAGCAATAGTTTGGCACACACTTCTGAGTGTCTAACAAGCCCTATTTTAAGCATCATGCTTAATTAAAGTTCAGACTCTTGGAACTTACTTTTTGTAACTAAATGGTGTTTGCTATAGGTGTTGCCACAGGACCACAACCCAGCTGCCGCCCACCTGAAGGACCGCGCAGCGTGACTTACCAGGATCTATAAACTCAATGCCATTGCTGCTTAGATTTAACTTCTTTAGCTCATGAACATCTTCAAACTCCTTGGGTCGGAGCTGGCTGATTTTGTTGGATGACAGGTCAAGCTTCACAATGTCTGGAGGGATGTTGCTTGGGACTTTCTTCAACTCTGGAAAAATGAACAGTACTTGGGTTACATTTTTCTGGCTCCTATTTTCTATTAATCTCGAGAGGATGCAGATCAGCTTAGTGTGGGGGCTTGGATGCGGGGAGATGGATAGCTGGAGTCAAAGAAAACACGAATGAGCCTTGGCAGGTGCTGGATCCAAATCGCATGCACAGTGCTTATCGGGAGGGCCGGAGGGAGGGGCCAGAGGAACTCCCTAGCCGCAGAGGCAGGAGCCAACGAACGAAGAGGAAGACTCTGCAGGTTGAGCTAAGGCTGCTGAGTCATTTGGGAAGCAGAGACTCCATCTTGGTGACCCAAAAGGCCGACCAGTAGTGCATGTGAGGGCCAGGGGCAGGAAGGTGGCTGCAAGCGTGAGGCCTGCATAAGACATAGGAAGTTTCAGGCCAGCAAAGACCTACAGAATAAGACAAGCTACAGAATTGGTAAAGAGAGTGTACGGCTTAGTTTTTGTCACCACTGTATAAACAAGAGTCACCTGAGAAGAGGGGACCTTAAAAGAGGAATTCTTCCATCAGATGGCTCCCTATGCATGGCTGTGGGGAATTTTCTTGATTAATAACTGACAGTGGACAGGTCCAACAAACTGTGAATGGTGCCACTCCTGGCCAGGCACTCCTGGCTGGTTGAAAAAGCAAACTAAGCAAGCCATGAAGAGCAGGCCGGCAAGCAGCGTTCCTCCAGTCTCGGCTTCACTTGCTACCTGTAGGCTGGCTTCCCTTGATAATGTGTGGACTGCCATCTGGAAGTGTAAGCTAACTCTCTCCCTGCTTTCGGGGGGGGGGGGGGGGGGGGACAGGGTGACTGTCAGTAAAGCTGCTGTCTCCCTTTTGTTCCTCATCTCCTGAGGAGTTGCCACTGTCAGGGTGCCATTCTCTTACGATGTCAGATTATCCATCATTTTATGCCTCTTCTCCCAGCAAATGATCCCAGGCACACGGCTCCCGTAAACACTACACTCTTGACCTTCCTGATCTCTCAAGCTATGGCAACAGCTCCCTTATCCTCAGGAGAAACACCAGTGGATGCCTGCAACCACAGACAGCACCAAGCCCGGTGCCTGTGGTGATGTTTTCTTTGTGAAGTAGAAGCAGTAAGGGATCAGCAGCAACATCATACAGGAAAACAGCAGTTACAAGCTTGCTTTAATAGGTTGCTTACAAGTGGTTTATTTCTAGAATGTTCTACCTTAATACTTTCAGCTCCTGGCTGACTAGATAGATATGAACTGAAACCAAAGTGCGTGTATGGGTGACTAATGTAGGTAAAGGGGGACACCATATCTTACTTTTGCTTTCTTAGATGTTAAAATTCATGCACGACTTGATAGCTTTTCACCCACTTAACTCCTGAGGTGGAGTTTACCATTCCCAAATCTCCCTGCTTCCGCACGAACCAGATTTTCCTAAACAGCAAGCTAGGAAGAGCAGCATGAAGGGGAGAGCCAGGGTTGTGTCCTCAGAGGTAACAGGAAACCAAGGCTCACCTCGATTTAGCTTCTACTATTTATTTTCTATCTTTGAATCATGCTTTTCAAAAATGTAATCACTCCTACATTATATTTTACTGTGAGACTTGCCCTTTAGTCTTTAGCAAGAAGTGTTAGCTTTAATGAAAGCAGTTGTAGCCTAGAGTGGGAAACAGACTTGTTCTCATGTAGCAATAAATAAATGGCCTGACTGACATCTGCAGAGTTGGGTGGCCCCAAGGGCTTTCTGAGGAAGCAGAGATTCCTAGAACCAGGAACTGTAAAACACATTTATAAAAGGCGGCATTCATTATTCACACTGCTGCTTTTGGTATAAAATGGTTGAATAGTGAATATATCTTAACAAAATAGTAATGAAATATTAACTAAGAATGACAACTTGGGATTTATGATTTCTTAGTCCCAGGAATGTTTACAATGTAGTGACTTGGACTTAGCTTGTTTTCTTTCCTCTTAATGGCCTTTGTACATATGTGTGTATGTGTGTTCATGTGTGTGTGCATCTTCTGGATGTTCATACACATGATTGTGAAGGCTTGAAGTCAACCTCAGCTGAAATGCCACGTTTTGTTTTGGTTCTTTTGGGTTTTTATTGTTTGTTTTGTTTTGTTTTGAGACAGGGTCTCTTACTAGGACCTGGGCTTGCTGATTGGGCTAGGCTGGCTGGACAGTGAGCCCATGGGCTTTGCTTATGTCTGCTTCCCCAGAGCTGGGATTATAGGCATGTGCGATCATATCCAACTTTCTACATGGCTACTAAGGTTTGAACTCACCTTATGCCTCTGTGGCAAGCACTATCGTGACTGAGCTATGTTCCAAGCTGTTTCTAATGGGATAGCATTGGAGTTTATTTCTAGATTCCTTAGTACACCCTCTTGAGTCAAATTTCTTTGAATTTCTTTCCCCTTCTTGTTGGGCCCTTCCTATCTATGTGCTCCTGATCTAGGCACTCTTAACAAAATTCAATGAGGAGAACCGTATATGTTCCATTATTAACCTCATTTTACAGATGTGGAAATGGGGGCATAAAGAAGTTAGGTCATTTGCCAAGAGTAACATCATCACAATTTTAACC
This sequence comes from Mus minutoides, assembly GCA_902729485.2. Lineage (NCBI taxonomy): Eukaryota > Metazoa > Chordata > Mammalia > Rodentia > Muridae > Mus > Mus minutoides. Next base: position 121,390 of record LR750944.1, on the reverse strand, counting down.
CAGCACTTAATCTATGTTGGCCTTGTGTTTGATGTGCTGTCTACCTGCCTAGAACCTCCATGTATAACATACACATGTATAGGTAGGGGAGGAAGAGGTCACATGTGCAGTCAGTAAGTCAAGGCCAGTGTCCTGTAGGGTATCCCAGTCAGCAGAGCTGGCACCCCCTCAGTTCTAGAAAGCCTAAAGATCAGAACCTGCCTACTGGACCAGACTTGAGGATAGATGACAGAAAAACCACTGTAAAACAAGTTGAAAGTGGGTTAGCTGCAAATCAACGGGTAGAAAAGATGTTTGTAAGAATACCCTGAAGCTCAGTTTAAGCAGTGGGTTTGTGGGTGCTAGAAAAAGACAACTTTGGAGTTGTCAGCAAACTCCCAAATGGAAATAGCATCCACAAGTAGCAGGAAATGCAAACCAAGAGTTTTCCTAGCATGACCTAGAAACAAATAGGAAACTTCATTGGTTATAGTGGAGAGAAGAAAAAAAAATTTTTTTTTTTGCTTAAATTTGAATGAGTTACAAAGTTGATGCAAGCTATGTGCCCCTGATAGAGAACAGACAGACAAGTACATATCTCCTCATGTCAAAATGACACTTCGTCAATGTCTTCATTTCTAGACCACATGCCATGTGGCATCCAGAGCTCGTGTTTACCATGAATCAAAATGTTTTGAGGTAGGGGAGGGAGAAGGCTTGAGTTAGGATCTGGCTTTGAACTTGCTGTGACTTGAACAGGGAAGGCCTTGAATAACTGATCCCCTGCGTCCACCTCCGAGTTTGCAATTGAGGACCTCATTCTTGACAAACACTTCAGGAGATGCTGCATCTCCTGTCAGCTCTGATGAGCTCTGCTCCTCCGCCAGCCGAACCTTACTATAAAGAGGAAGTTGAGATGCCCATTTAGTAGGCTTTTGGTTGTCAGCAGCCTCAGAAATACTTTGAAGACTTGGTAGTAGTTAAAGAGACACACATAAGCTTGTTTATCAGAAATTAAAATTTCTTAATTATTATTGAAATCAGGGGCAAGTTGACTTCAGAAGCAGCTGGAGCCAATTTTCCTATATAATTTTTCCTAGCTTTCAAAGTCAAATTAGTAAATTATCGTGGTAAATGCGAAGTTAAAACTGGTTTTAGAACTCATACTTCCATGTGTTCCTGGCAAATCCTGTCACCTCAATATGGCATAAATGTGCCTTTCAACCAGTCCCACACTTACTCCCTTTGAAAGGCTGAGTTGTGTTGGCAAAGGGCCCGTTGTTCCATGAATAAAGCTATTATTTTTTTTCTTGCTGTCAGATGTTTAAGGCAAAAATAGTGATCTTTGAGGTCTGTGTGGTTGAGTTGGCACCAGTGAGTCCCCTGCTCACATCTGAGTCACTGCTAGTTCGTTGGGAAAGGCTGAGTTCCCTCATTGGAAGGGTCCATACTGCAAGTCCCCTGCTTGCATTCCCTGTGTGGTATCCTTGCATAGAGCTCATGGGGAGGACCTGATGTTGGGAGGCAGCACACAGAGTAAATGCTTGGTATAGTGGACATACCCAGTCTTGAAGGAAAAGATAGCATTGCATGGTGACCTGTAGCTTGAACTGTGAATTACTACTGCCCATTGACCTCCTAGGGACAGCTTCTCTACAGAGAGCTTTATCATTTATGAAAGCACTGTTTAGGAATGGGAGCAGTTAACAGTGGCTTTTCTTCACTAGTGTCACTGCTAGTCGCCCCCCTCCCCCTGTCCCCTTGATGGCACGCTTTAGGTTTCCTGAAACTATGTTTTGTGATATATATATATATATATATATATATATATATATATATATATATATATATATTCCATCAAAAACATTGGTACACTCCATCAGGGGCCTACAGATGAACATTACTGACCATTTGTTTTTGTTTGTTTGGTTTTGGTTTTCCAAGACAGGGTTTCTCTGTATAGCTCTGGCTGTCCTGGAACTCACTTTGTAGACCAGGCTGGTCTCCAACTCAGAAATCTGCCTGCCTCTGCTTCCCGAGTGCTGGGATTAAAGGTGTGTGCCACCACTGCCCAGCGATCATTTGTTATTTTAGTATTTGAGATTGGTTACCATTTATGGAACAAAATAAAGAAATTAGAATAGATTAAGGTTGTCATATTTGAATTCTAGCCATGATTTTCAACTGCTGTGTATTTATTTGTTTTAAAGTTGCTTAAATTACTACTTTGAAGGTAGAAAGAAAGGCAGCTCAATGCTGACACTAAAAAAGAGTTTAGGCAGATTTTCCTTATAGGAATTAACTTAAAATAGGAATTTATAATAAAACAAAATGAAAGTAAATGATGAATAGTATTAATGGACTTATCTAAACCACAGTGAGACATTTTTAGTTAATTATGAAAAGTCTTAATAAGTCTTCATTATATAGTCCAGAATTGGAGGGTGTTAAAGGCTGTGTCCGGTGTTGGGGATGGAGAGAGGGTAGTCACCAGATACAAGGATGAAGATGGGCAGGAAAGCAAGGAAGCATAAGTATGGTTGACAACAACTGTACATCTCAAGTAGCTAGGAGAGAGAACGCTGACTGTTTCCAACACAAACACTATCTGCCTAAGGTGAGGGATCGATCCGTTCCTTTGATCTGGTCACTAAACATCATATTCATTGATTAGAATATCACACTGTATCTCCTAAACACATAGAACTACTGCTGTGTATCAACTAAAAATTAAAAAGAATGAAAATATAGGCCCTGAATTTTACATAGTCACTAGCACTTAGAGGGACTCAAGCTGTCCTTTAACATATGACTCAGTGTTACATACTACTAGCCCGTTGGGAAAGGCTGAATCCCTCATTGGAAGGAGCTCTCTTCCTCATCCGGGTCCCCTGCAGCTTTGCAACAGAGAAGATCAATTTGAGGGGTATTTTTAGAAGATTATATTTAGGCAACAATAAGTTGCAAAAGGGAAAGCAGTAAAATATGTTTTATGGCTAATGTTAGCCAAGAGAAAAAGAGAAATGTTTTATAGGAAAAGAGACAAAATAAGAACTGTGCTCATTGGTGGGTATAATGGAGCTGGTGGCCCAATACTAAGGAGCAAGCAGAAAGGAATGCTCTGTATTTAACTCTCACACCACCTCTTTATAGGGTCTTTCTATATAGCTCTGGCTGTCCTGAAACTCATGGTGTAGTCCAGGATAGTCCTCAAACTCACAGATATCCACCTGCCTCTGTCTGTAGAAGGTTCTTATCTCTCAGAGCACAGTGTTTGCTATGAAGTCTTACCCGTCTTTTATGTAGATAGTATTCTTCTCAGATAACTTGTGAGCTCAGTCCTCTGTACTTTACTCTTTGACACCCAGTGTAGCAAGTGCAGATTTGACTAAGCTTGAGGACAGAACCTCAGTAACAGGAAGTATTCTAGCCCAGGGTTCAGTTTGTAGTCTAAGCAATCCAAAAGAAAGCTTAGAAAACATCCCGGAGGATATCTCCCCACAGACGTCTGTGCTTTAGCATAAATCCTAAGTACGCATTATAAGGACATTCCACCCTACCTTGCTGTGGCAAAACTATGTCTGCCGAGTCTTCTAGAATTCTCCAGTGCTTTCTAGAATTCTCCAATGCCTTCTCATGGGGTAGTAGCTTGTCTGCATGTGGTCAGATTAATTCTGGGAGATTGCAAGTGCTGGCTTGGGTAACCAAGGTTCCTGTCTTTGTTCTTTTGTTTAACTGGGAGACCTTGCTTGACTGATGGGATTTCCCGAGCTTCTGCTGCTTCAGTTTTCCCCCATGTTTAAATGGGGACAGGACTGCCCGAAAGCTGACAGCATGTGTATATGGAGAGGGTACCTGGCACTTGGTAGATTTTCAGTTAGTGAGGACTTTCTCTCTCCAAAATCAGAGGAACCAAGCCTGGCCAGTCCTGGTTGTTTGTCACTGCTCTGCCGTGACCCCTGTGGGCACACCCTCCCTGCTACTTGTCCCAGACTGATCTGACCACACACCACTTCAGAGTCAAGGAGAAAGTGACACGCTAAAAGCTAACAAATTTACTCCTGGCCCCAGCGGTCTAATCTCTCACATTAACAAGGTCCTGCTCTTAGCCATATTGAGAGGATCTGCTAGGATCCCTTCAGCAATCCTGATCTTTGGACCTCAAGTAAACAATCACAAACAAAAGACACAAACAAACAACATCACCTAAGATGGATGGAAATCTGTTATAGCATGCTCAAGCTGATTCCACTCTAATGACATTTTGCTGTAAGTTAATATTACAAATAAACTTTTAAAGCATGCCCCAAAATTGCCCAGATCAGCATTGTCATAGGGCTTGTTATTATAAAGACATTATCCGTTCTAGGATTACTCTTAGACGGTGTCAGTCTCTGCTAACACATCGTTAGCATTTCTAAACTCTCCCGTTGGTTCTTAGTTCATCATTTAATGTGCAGTTCTTGCACAGCTGTGTAGGACTGAGTGGGGCTGAGTGAAAGTCTACCATTGTAGGCTGGGCCTGAGCTGGGCATATCTGGCCTGGAGGATGTCTCTCCACAGATGACTGTGCTTTACATAATTGGTGTAATTCAGCTTGTCTAGAGGGTATCTGCCCTGTATCCAAGATAAACTGGATTCAAGACTAAAGGAATTCTTTACTGCCATAGCTTTCCCTGAACAAATGAACCAGCTCCCGTGGTTGCCCCGGCCCCTGCTGTTTTCTCTTCATGTAAATACTTATTGACTTCTTGATCAAGTGTGCGTATGACACTTGTGGGTGGGCAACCATGGAAGTCAGGGGCATTGGATTCCTCTGGAGTCAGGGTTGTAAGTGGCTGTGAACCACTTGATTGTACTGGCAATGGAATGCTGGCCCTCCAGGAAGCAGTGCATGCTCTTAACCCATCCCTCCCACACAGACCCTGATTTTGAAACAGGGTGTCATGAAGTCCAGGCTGGCCTCCAGCTTCCCAGGTAACTGAGGATGAAGGCCTTGAACTTGCTTTCATTTGCTTATGCTTTGTGTGTGTGTGTATTATTTTTAGGAGAGTGTGTTCTGTAGCCCAGGCTACCTTCAACTCACTGTAGAGTTAAGTTCCTGAACTTCAGATCCTCTTGTCTCTATTTCTCAAGTGTTGGGATTACAGATGGGGACCACTCTGCCCAGTTATGCGGGTCTGGGGATTGGTCCTTGCTAGCCAGGCACTTTACCAATGTATGTCCTCTTCTGCTGCTCCCTGGTGACACCAACTGCCCTGAATTGAACTCTGTACATGCCAGTGCCGTTAGAGACAGCTTCCTGCCAGGCATCTCCAGGCACCATGGGATGTAGGGAGGGAGAGACCTTTCCTAACAGCCTGCAGAAACAAAAAAGGCAGAACGGCTCACCTTTTCTCTTGCAGTCCAGGGTTTGTATGGGAAACACGTAATTGTGGCACAGAGTGGAGTCTACTTCCGGCCTGATGAGTGCGGGTATCCCCGACACTTGGGGTTTGGGGTCCAGTTGCTCCTCCTCTTCGTCACACAGCTCTTGGGGCTTTAGCTGCAGCAACTTTTTATTTCTCAGTGCTGGTGGGCTTCCGCACTTGGCGTAGTTCCCCAGATTCCGGTTCCGTGGAATCTGCAGCATAGAAATGAGCGTCTCTAGCTCACAAGTGCAGTGCCAGGGGTTGTCATAGAGACGCAGGTAGCTCAGGAGCGGCATGTAAATGAACACCTCCTCTGTCAGTACCTTGATCTGGTTGTGCTGCAGCAAGAGGGTGGTAAGTTTATTTAAACCAAAGAACGCCTCACTCTCAATTTTGGAGATCTCGTTCTGCTGCAGGTCCAGGCTCTTCAGCCTTTTAAACTTAGCAAACATGTTGTTCTTCAACACGCGGATTTTGTTTCTTGCTAGCAGCATGTGCAGCAAATCTTGAGGCCAGTCAGGCAACACATAGACTAGTTTCCTTTCTTGGCAGTCTAAGTATTTCTCATGGAGGTATGTGTACACATCACAAGGAAGGCCTGGCGCATAGCGTTTGACTGGGCTGGAGCCTCTCCTGCCACCACCTGCCCGGCCGCGGCTGCGGCTGGGATGGCCTTGGCTTCTCAAAACACCAGGGCTGGACTTGCGAGGCTCAGTAGCTCTGCAGAGGCAGAACAGAACCAAGATGGCCACTATACGCATTCTGACGTCCAGCTGGCCCCAGGCAGAAGGAACAAGAAAATCTTCCTCTGAAATCCAAGTTTGGGTAGCCTTAGCAAACACAGGTCGGGGAGAGTGAGGCCCAGCTGGGGTGTACAGAGCTCCTGGGTGGGACACAAGAAAGAAAACAAAGAGTGAAGAGCCATCTTTGAGCAGCATAAGGCAGAAACAGCAGATTTATTTATTTTTTTATTTTTTTCTGAGCCTGCTAGTTTAAGTGGGCAAAAACATGCTGTAGACGGTTCTTTACCTTTTACTTGCCTGGGTTAGTTAGTATACACTTGTTTGGGCCTTAAGTTTGAGTCAAGACTCTCTCTGCCTTGCTAGCTTGTACCCAACCTCATCTTCAGTATCTGTAAAATGGAGTTATGATGTCTCCTGGTCCCTGGGCAAATGAAATGTGCTCAATGCCGGCAGGGCCCATGGGAAGTTCTCAATTGTTAGGACTCAGCCTGGTGAACACTCCAACGTGTTCCTCATCCCGTAGGTTTAAGAACTGAGAGATGTTCTCCTGCCAGCCCTGAGATGCACAGCCGTGTAGGCATGCCCTTCCTGGGGCTTATGCGTTTCTTTCAGTCTCTTCTAGTCACCACTGTCAGGTCCCAAAGAAACCTTGGGCAAGAGACTGAGATTATTAACATATTAATAAATAAGTTATTAATTACCATATTATTAACATATCAGAGCAGATGCTGGCCACTGGCCGCTAGGCTCTCTCAGCCTGTCTCGTCCCAGGCTCCCACCCTAGATCTCTCCAGCCTGAGCTTCGCCTCTCTTCCCCCAGCTTCTCTCTTATATAAAGCTCTGGCCATTTTGTCCATGCGCTGTCTTGGTTCTCTCTGTCCTCTCAGCTTCTCTCTTGGTCCTCAGCTCCTGGCCCTTTCTTGCCCCTGTGTCACTTCTGCACTCCACCCCAGTCCCCATCCTCTCGTGGCCTGGTCTATTCTCCTGGGCTCTAGATGCCTCTGGCTTCTCTCATTCTCTCTCTCCTCACCCCCTTCTCCTCAACCCTACCTAGGAGTGGCCACATCCTCGTTTTCATTCAGCCACTCATGTTGAATGTGGACCTAGAAATGCTTAGAATAAATGGCACTGTCCCAGCCACCCCCTTATATGTCACCATGGCACCAATGTCACCATGATTGTGAGGGCTTCTTTGTGACCCCCATGCCAAGGACTTCAATTTGCCTTTCTTGTTTTATGGTTCTCCACAGTGTTCATCAGCCTCTGTCTAAACAAGTGGTTCCCTTCTTTTGTGACCTGTTCTGTCCAGTTTCCTTAACTAGAAATCAAATTCCCTATTTTTGGGGAGGAATTTTTGCCCATTTCATTGCTACGGTGTTTCTATAACAAATAGTTTTTAAAAATATATCTATTACTTTCATATAGCTATTCTATCCTTACACATATTATTTGGGGACTCTACTGGTGAATCCGGAAATCTGCATTTTTTTTTTCCTTTTGAGGCAGAGTCACTATGTAGCCAAGGATGACCTTGAACTTCTGCTCCTCCTTCTACCTCCAGAGCGCTGGGCTGCAGATGTGTGCCACCCAGCTCGCCCACTGTGATCCTGGGACTCAAACACATTGAGTATGCTAGGCAAGCCCTCGGGTGGGGAACTGAGCTCCATCCCAGCCCAGATCTGCATGTTTCGAGAACTGTTTTTCCTTTTTTAAAAATAGTCCTGAGGCACTTCTTATTTGCATATATCACTTAGGACAGAAATGACTTTTCTTCTTGGCAAAGGAAGACATATCCAAAGTAGTTTATTACAAATAATGTGTCTGGTATTAGTGTTGAGCTGTCTGGTTATTAGTGACAGATATGCTTCTTTGAGATGTGATTTATTCTGAGTAACTAGAGCCACCCCTGCAGCTTTTCCTGTCTAATGAGGCCCCGCCCACCTAGAGCACCTTCCCACTGCTTGGTCTCAAGCAGTGGTCCCCACAGTCACCATTCATGTGTCCCCCTCCCCCCCCCATTCCCCAAAGCCTAATCATCTCTCAAGGTGCTGAGTGCATTGTCTACTGCCTGCCTGCGGGTCTTATCTTCCTTGAGGCATACAATGGTCTGTATTCCAAAAGCTAGTAAGGCATATGGCCCTTCTCAATCTCCACTTTTCTATAATTTATTGCAATTTGTATGTAAATCTAACTTAAAAAGTCATAACAGCTGGGTGGTGGTGGCACAGGCTTTTAAAATTTCCAGCACATGGGAGGCAGAGACAGGTGAATTTCTGAGTTCAAGAGTATCCTGGTCTACAGATTGGGTTCCAGGACAGCCAGGGCTACACAAAGAAATGTTGTCTCAAAAAGCCCAAATAAATAAATAAATAAACAAATAAATAACATCCTAACAAATAGTTTATTTCATTTATTATGCATGTGAACTACTTGAGGGTTAGTGCTTTTGTAACATGCTTTGATTTGTTTTGTTTTTTGTTGTTGTTGTTGTTTTTGTTTTTCGAGACAGGTTTTCTCTGTATAGCCCTGGCTGTCCTGGAACTCACTCTGTAGACCAGGCTGGCCTCGAACTCAGAAATCCGCCTGCCTCTGCCTCCTGAGTGCTGGGATTAAAGGCGTGCGCCACCACGCCTGGCTTGTAACATGCTTTGAAATGCATAAAAATAATGCACAATGTGGAACCAATTTAGAGATGAGTGAATGGGCATGTAATAAAGCCAGTATACAGATTATAATCTAGATGGCAGAGATATAGGTGCACACAGTGTAGTCCTCTCAATCCTTGTGTATGTGTAAAAATGGGTATAATAAAATATTTTAAAACTAAAACTAAACAAGTCCTGGAAGATGGCTCGGCCAGAAAGTCAGTAGGGTGCTTACCACATAGGCATAAGGAGCCAAGCTTGGTCCCCAACACTCTCATGAAAGCTGGGTATGGTAGTAGATGTCTGTAATTTCAGTTCAGGGGAGGCAGAGGTAGGAGGATTCCTGGGGCTCCCTGGATACCTAGGCTTGCTGAATCAGCAATCTCCAAGTTCAGTGAGAAGCTTGAACAATAACATGAAGAAACACTGGCTACCAACCTTTGTCATTCACATGCATGCATACATACATCCATACACACATACATAAACACACATGCACAATAATTAAAACGCTATGTACCAAAAAAGGCCAAAATCCAAAACCAAGCAACCAACCAAAACAAATTATTTTTCTTCTAGTACCTTGAAATTAAAATCCCTAAGAATGTAATATTTTTTAAATTGAAAAGTTTTTTTCTTCCAGTCTTCTTCCTGTACTCTGCAAACAATAACAAACATGTGTATGTATGGGGTTTTAAGCCAAAGACATCATTTGCCTGAGCAGAGAAACCCACATACTTAGGACACATTTCTTGCCAAAGTTTCTCTTTACTTTTTAATGAAAACGTTGCATTGAACGTAGGATGGAAAAACTAAATGTTTGCAGTGTGTTGTTTAGTGATGTCTTCCTTGTTTGATTTAGGCCACTGTAAAAACTTGCAAGAGTTGAACGTCTCTGACTGCCAGTCTTTCACAGTGAGTATGAGAGTTTATTCTATCGTTGTTTATGTAGGTCCAGACCCCTCACCCTGGAGAGCCAGTGGGAAGACTACATACTTTGTGTGCATTTGGGATTGAATATGGAAAAAGCAAACTGTATTAAACACTGGCAAAGACATTTACACACACACACACACACACACACACACACACACACCCCGCACACACACACACACACACACACACACACACACGCACACACACACACACACCCGCACACACACACCCCCCGCACACACACACACACACACACACACACACACACACACACACGCACACACACACACCCCGCACAATGCTATCGTTAATCTTGTGGCTATGTGCTTAGTGGTGGGGCCTCTGGCAAGTGGAAAGTCTTTAATGGTTCCATAAAAAGGAACTGTGTTTATGTTTCATGCATATTTATATGAGACAGAAAATACTGGGTCCCTGCAAGGATGGTGGGCTTATTCTGGTGGGTTTCATGGCTGTTAGTAACCATGCCAAAGAGATGGAAATGAACATATATCCCTAGATTCCCTCCTTCCTGGCCCTTGGTCTTTCTCTCTCCTCTAAACCTGTCTTCCGTATTGTGAACATGCAATACCCTTTGTACAGGCAGGTCTGACCAACTCACCTCTATCATCCACCATCCACACACTACTAGGAAAAAAAAAATCACACTACCTTAATATTGGTGCTCCCTGGAGACTCTCTGTAGTCTGCCTCCCTTTGTAACCTCATTATGTTCCACTCTACACAGTAAGTTCTGGTGACCATGGACCAGGGTGCTCAGAGCAGTTTCTTGTTATTGCTCATACAGTACTGTCTCTTTTTTCTTTTTCTTTTTTTTTTTTTTTTTTTTTTTTTTTTTTTTTTTGAGATAGGTTAGGCTGCCTATGTAGGCCAGGCTGGCCTTGAGGTCAGCAATTCACTGCCTCTGCCTCCCCCCCAGGTTAAAGGTGCACACAACCATGCCCACCTTTGTTCCTTGCTCTTGCCTTTACCATCACTCCCAAGTAAAGCTTAGATAAGGGAATGGTTCAAATAATTAATGTAAGTACATGGAAAGTGGCTCAAATGGGCAGGTAAGAAAAGCTCTGAACACGGACAGCCCGGACTTGAGAATTAGGGTCACTAATTTCTGCTGAAACCATTCCAGTGGGGTGCTGCTAGGACTGAGATATAGCTGTAGTGAGTTGTGAATTGGATAAGATACAGGAAAGTGAGCATGAGCTATAAACTAATGTTTCCAGAAAAATGGATGAGGGGGTTAGAAGGAATGGGGACCTGGAAATGCAAACACATTTATAGAAGCCAATGGAGACTACCCATTGGGATGAGTTTCTGAGGAGACAGAGAAAGCAGAAGGAAAGTCTGATGTGTAATGATCCTGAGCACATGTCAACACCAGGCCACGGCCCTTGGCAGGTGACTAGACACCTACACTGGTTCCTCAGAGATCCCTCTTCACCACCTCCCCCTGCCCCAGCGCTTTACACAGAGATCCCTCTCCACCACCTCCCCCTGCCCCAGCGCTTTACACAGAGATCCCTCTCCACCACCTCCCCCTGCCCCAGCATTTTACACAGCAGTATGCCTTGTGTTCCAGGGAGTCCCTTCTCAGATGTCTGTCCTGTGTTAACATTAAATCTCCTCAGGTCCCCACAATGCCATTTCAGTGTGTCTGTCCTTGAGCCCATTTCTCTGTCTCTCTGAATGATGCTCATCCCCCCCCCCCATGCCCCAACCCCAGCCTGGCGACCTTTGTTTCTCCTTTAAAACACTTCATCCCCACTGGGGTTTTCCATACATTTTTGAGGTAATAACTTTAAAAAAATAACACTGTAGAAATAAAAATGAATTGATATTACCATCTACTCAGAGAGAACACTTCAATAATTTGTGGTATATGCATAGAATTATACCATTGTAGCCATTTTACATTTTCTACATCCTTGAGAGAAATCACATCCATTAAATTACCTCTCATTTTCTCTCAACTCTCAGAACCTTGTAATTCCTTTTTTTTTCCCCTGACAGGCTTAATTTTCTTCTCTTCCGAGTTGGCACTGTGGGCTCAGCCCCTCAGCAGTTATACTTTCTACTCTTACAGTTATGCTCACACTGTGGCTCCAATTTTAGAAGGAGGGATACTTTGAAAAATCCTCTCTTTACAGTTTTCCCATGAAGCTTATCCTTCCATTTTCAGAACAGAACAGAACAGTTATTTTTCCTGAAAGATGGAAGGAATTTTATGAGTAAATAGAATATAAACATAAAAGTCCAAAGACCCTTATACTACATTAACTCCTAATTTTCTCCTAATACAAAAGGGAAGCCTTCAGATTAGTTATCTGGCTCCATCCACCTGGCCACTGCTCTCAGCTCTCAGTCAACTCTCCTCTCGGAGGCTCATGCCTCCACATGAATCCACTTCACAATGAACAAGCTGCTACTTTATGTTTAGGAGTGTTTCCAGGAAATCGAGGGATAAACAGACAGCCCATAAGAGAACAAAATTCTGCTTTCCCTCTGGTTAGGTTCTTTCTCCACTAGCAAGGTGCATAAGGCTTCTTCATCAAGAGAGATGGCCACCTTTGCTAGCATATCCTTCAGATATCTGATGAGGATTCACCTTTGCTAGCATATCCTTCAGATATCTGATGAGGATTCAAACGGGACCATTGTGAAGAGGATTCATTCTTCTATGGGTATTTTTAGCACCTGCTGTGTTAGAGCTATCCCATTAGGTGTTAGAAAGAATTTTAATGTGAGTTGATTTTCAGTTCTTGCCTCTGGAACATTTGTTCTGCATATGAATACAAAAATTGCATTCTTTGAATCTGGCCTTCTAGCAGGAAAGTCAACACAAAGCCATCTGCACCACGTTTATGAACATCAGAGTCTCGCCCAAATTGGGGATCTATAAAGGGCTGGTAATTTCATCCAGTTCTGCTTTGTTGTTGTTTTCTCCCTTTGAGACACAGGCTGGGAGACAGGCTCACATTTAAAGATGTGGGTGACATCCACTCAAAGAGCTTGGCTATACGTGATCTTGCTGTGTGAAATAAATCACACTGAGGGAATTTGAGCCCTATGGGTTAAGGACAGATTCAGGAGCTACTCAGCAGTGTGCATGCTCTAACAGTTTTGGGTTATGTGTTCAAGCATTCCAAGGATGAGTCTTGCATCCTTGTAAGTACTGAGAACAGGAGTGGTCTGGACTTGTTTGGGTGACCAAGAGACTCCACAAAGGCAAAGGCAGAGAAGAGATGGCTGATTCAGCACAACCATCCTCCTCTTGGCCCTGTCTCTTCTGAGGCCTCTCTAAAGGTGGCTAAGCCAGATCTCTCACCTGCTTTGCCCCACCCCACTTGCATCCTCAACAAAGTCTTTTTTTTAAACAGGTGCACAGTCTGCGAGCCCTGATTGATTGGCACACCTAACATTTTCACCTGTTCATGTATGGCACTACATACAGTGATGGTTACTTGGATTTTTGAAGGAAACTTGTGCTATATTTGCAGTATTTGCAGATCCACATATCTGAATCCTACACTTGGTGATTGAATGACTAGAAAATCACCATCAGTTTATGCTCAGTGCCAAGAGCACAGAGTTTTTCAGTGACTGCACTTGTCTACATAAGGCATGGGCAGGAAAAATCTTTCCCATGCAGAGCCCCTGTGTCTTATTTAAGACAGGATTTCCTGCCCAATAAGTCACCCATTGAGTGGCTTACCACTGACCACCATACCCCAGGATTTTATTATAGTAAAAAAACTCACATATCGTAGGAAATCGTGAGGAATGGGCTATCAAACTGACCTTGCTGCCTTGAAAATCAAGTTTGCCATCCCTAGTGGTATCTCAGCTGTTCTGCACATCTGAATTCTCCGAGCTAGTGAGGACTCACCTCCTCCAGATGCATGCCTGTGTTGGGCTATCCTCTTCAGGATAGACTGTGTTGAAATGCTCTATAAAGCTCAGTTATTCAGACCTCGCTAATACCCGGTGTTACTTCAGAGAGACTATCAATCATCATTAAATAAATAAAAACCTGTTGTTAACTCTGCTTCTCCTCTCCTTTATCTCCTCCCCTATATCTCCTCCCCTATATCTCCTCCCCTATATCTCCTCCTCCTTTTTCCCCTCTTTTGTTTTGACAGGGTCTCCCCCTATAGCCCAAGCTGGACCAAAACTCATTATGTAGCCTAGGTTGGCAGTTAACTTAAGGTGATCCTCCTGCCTCAGCCTTCCCAGGACTGTAGGCATACACCATTATGGTAATTATACAGTTTGCATACAAAGTAGCTCATTGCAGTCAAAGCTTGAGCCTCATCTGGTCTTTTTAACCTTTAGTTCAAGACCATTGCTTGACATCATTGGTTCTCAAGTCTCATGCCAGCCGAAGCCTTCGCTTACACACTGAGATCTCCTCGCTTCCTAACCCCGATCCCAACGCTGGCTCTTGTGCACTCTGTACACTTTGTATATTGCCTACATTTTACTTTTCAAATCTAGATATTGAGACCATCTCTGAGCTATCATAAATTCAGTGAAAATTTGTCCAGCTTTTTAAATGTATCAGTATCAGAACCACAGAAATTTAGTCACACAGACAGATGACATGCCTGGGCTAAACATGGCCTTGCTTTCAATGAAGTCCAGCTGTTGAGAGCATTTACAATTCCAATCTTTAGAATAACTTTAAAACAGCCCAGTTTGTGAGCACATTTCTATATCTGGACAGTCAAAAGCCACACTGCCACATACCAGGACTTTAATGAAACATCATTGTGAGGTATTGAAATTTTATTTCTAAAGAAAAATGAGGGAGTAGTGAAGCGTCAAACAGAAGGACTAGTTTCTACTTTTTATTTGATGTAGTAATAAGGCATATGAAGGGGCAGGTTGTATATGAATGTTTTTCAGGGACAGGAAGAGAGATGAGAGATAATAGAGCCATTATGAGGCCTGTAAGGGTTTGATCTGCTTCTCCTTCTGTTATGCAGGATGAATCCATGAGACATATTTCCGAGGGCTGTCCTGGGGTCCTGTATCTCAATCTATCCAATACAACCATCACCAACAGGACGATGAGACTCCTGCCCAGGTAATACTTGTGACTGTTTGTTTGAAATCTGGTCTCATAGGTACTCCAGCCTTGAACTCGGGCTCCTCTGCCCTCTGATGGCTGCTGCTTGTATTTGTATCCCATTGAGAACATTGTGTTCCTCTAGGCTTTGGCTTGTTCTAACTCTCCATTATCAGCACCCAACCATGGCAGCATGACCAGGGGACAGATGACAGCTTTCCAGCCCTGGAGCTGGCACCTGCACTCTCCTTCCCTGGCAGGCACAGCTGGACACTGGTCTCTCTCAGCCAGTGGTTTTGTCACTCTTGGGGGAGTGTACTCAGTAGCTTGAGGTAGATCTTCCTGTTTCTTTCTGCTCCTCTTCCTGGACATTTGAGCCTGGCTCCCGACTTCCTTTCTGTAGTCTGGGACCTTTCTCTAACAGAGCTCCAACATGCCCCCTCCCTGACCTGGGAACACTGCTATCCATCCATGCTCCAGGTGTCTGTGTGTCCGTCCCACTGAGATGGTTCTACTTCCAGGGAGCTTATGTCGCTGAGTTTTGACAGTCTGTTGACTTTGATGTGCCCAGAATGTGTAGCTGCTATTCCTTAGACAACCCTTCTTTGGAGAAGGGTACAAAATTGGGCAGAATCTTCAACTTCACACAAATATATCTGATAAAATATTTACTATGGAGAGACTCATCAGGCACTGTATCTGATCCCAGGGAGATGTTCAAATTTGACTTTGGGAAAACATTTCTCAAGCCATTGTAAAAGACAGAACGTTTTTGGGACCATGACTTTTTGAGATCCTTTGAAAACTAACAATAAGACATGTGGAAAAGCTTAAACAGGAAAAATTCTGGGTGGCAATTTCTTTAAGTCTGACTCTAATAATCTTCCACAAACAGGCAAACTTCAGAAAAGTGGCATGGCGCTCCCTGTTTTAGTCAATTCTTCAAGACTCTCCATTTGAGATTCCTCCAGATGCTTTAAGTCTTCACCCAGCCAGGCACTTAATAATCCTTTACTTTTTATCCCTGTAACTTTTAAACTTAGCATATAATCCATTTAGAATTTATTTTAGTGATAAAAAGAAGCAATGGTCCAAAGTGGAGATCAATAAACCAGGACCCATGTGGTCCAAAGCTTGCCTTTGTGTGGTCCACCAGCCAAGGTTTTACATTCTCCATCTGTAATAGTTGATCATCCAACATTATTTATTGACTGTAGTTCTGTGTGCTTCTTTCTTATATATTTAAAAATTTTAGACAGTCAATAAGTACTTAAAACCCATTCATTCCTAGTATCTCTGTACATAGAGTTTTGTCCACATCTCTGGGGTTATCATGACCATTGTACCCTGCCCAGCTTCTCCTTTAGCCATCCATCCCGGATAGCTTGGAAGGGGATGATAGGAAGTGTTCCACACCACGAAGATTGGCTAACGTGACAAGACTTGAATTATTGTTTTGACAATTGTTTTGATTTAAACTGATGGATAAGGCAATTTAGAAAGCAGAATAAATTTGAAAGTTTACCATGCTCATAGCCAGCACATTGGAGATAGCACAAAAATTGAGGCAATATTTTTTTCTTTCAATTCCTTAAAATGATCTGATTCAGCAAAGCAAGCACTTGTGTTATTGACAGCAGAGTGCAGTCTGGCCACACCAGCTCATTTTGCCTAACTCTGTAGTGCAGTGTTTGAAAACAATGTGTGTAATGTAACCTGGGGAACTATACTCACACCTAAACTGCAGGGGTCACTGGTGGGCTACCTCTGTAAGAATCTGTCAAAAGCCAATGAAAGTGTTTTATGAGAACCACTTGGCTAACTAGAATCGATTATAACTAATTTTGTATTAGCACTTGTCAATCATATGTTACCTAATCTTTGTATCAGAAAGATAGTAAGATATAAAAATTGATGGTAAAGATATTTATGCACAGTTTTGGAGAACTAGTTGGATATTAATCACTATATTAATTAGGATAAAATAATCATTCATGTATAATCATCCTCTTAGGAACAGAGTACTTTTACTTTTTTCAAAGTTTGAAGTTATTCATAGATGAGTTTTTAGTTGTCGTCATTACTAGCAACCTGTGTTTTCTAACTTTATTAACTAAATGGTTCTTTTTGGGTTGGAATATGAGAGGCAAATATCTTTTTAAACTTTTTTCTTAAAAACGGCACAAGCAAAGCCAGATACTTATTTCTAAATAGGAATTTGAGAAAGGCATATCAGACTTGTTAAGAGCTTTTTCCATTTTCCAAGCAGTCTATATTTTATTTCCTTTCTGAGAATTCTTTGTTTAAAGTGGTTGGTGCTTCTATGAGTAAATGTCTGTCTTTAATTGTAGAAGAAATATGGACTGAATTATTTCTGCTTTTTGGAATTCAGATTCCTTCAAAGACCAGCTTGGCATTAGTTTCTGCACTCTCCTGAATGTTTGGAGAAAGGAAAGCTCGTTTAAGAGAGCAAACCTCTGCATGTAAATGTGCATTTATACAGACTTGACATGTCATCGTATGACAGTGGCACGTTACTCACTGTAATCAAGCTTACGTTTAACTTATGCATAAAGTATCATGATTTCTCATAGATCTCAGCCTTTTTCCACAAAAAAATATTCATTTTTCCCGGTTAATATTTCTTTGTGATTTGTGTTGTTGTTTTGAGACAGGCCTTCACTGGCTGGCCTAGGCTGCCTTCAAACTTGCAATTCTCCTGCCTCAGCCTGCTGAGTACAGTGATTATAGGCACATACTACCATGCTAACTTTGAATCTTTTAAACTCTGCTGCTAATTCCCCTGCCTTTGTTCTCCTTAGTTTATGCATTTTGTGGAATAACTTTATCGATCCCTGCATCTTAAACCTTAGTTGTGTTTTATGTATAGTATGTAGCTAGCTTCTAGTTTATTTTTGTTTTTTCAATTTAGCCTGTTTCTCCAGGTAGCCCTGTGTGGACATTTGAATAAAAATGGCCCCTATAGGGCCCATAGGGAGTGGTGCCATCAGGAGGGTTAGCCTTGTGGGAGGAAATATGTTTCAGTCTCTTCCTCCTACCTGCCAGTGCAGATGTAGAACTCTCAGCTCCTTCTCCAGCACCATGTCTGCCTGCACACTGCCATGCTTCCCACCATGATGATAATAAAGTAAGCCCAAGCCAGCCCCAATTAAATGGTTTCCTTTATAAAAGTCATTGTGTCTCTCTATAACAATAGAACACTGACTAAGACACCCAGGCTGTCCTGCGGCTCACACTGTTGTTCAGGCTGGCCTTGAACTCAGATTCACCTGCCTCTGTCTCCCAAGTGTTGGGATGAAAGCATGTGAGACGGCCCATGTAGTAGCTAATATTTTTAAAATGTTTATTTTTTGTGCCTAAGACTAATATTTACTTTTTAAAGATTATAAAATAAAACTTGTATGTTAAAATCTGAATTTATAAGTAGATGATTTTAAAGTAATTCATATCACTTTACAAACTGTCCTTCTCTCTCATTCTCTTTCCCTCCCTCCCTCCCTCCCTCCCTCCCTCCCTTCCTTCTCTCTCTCTTTCTTTTTCTATCTTAAGTGGGTCTAACTGTATAACCTAGGGTGCTTAGAACTCACTATATATCTCAGGCTTGCTTGAAGCTCTGGTTGTCTTCCTGTCTCAACCATCCATATACAGGAATTACAAATGTGAGCCACTATGGTTGAACCCCTCCTCTGCTTTTTAAACTTAAAACATTCTCGCTGACCCCATATTAAAATGACCCTTTCCTCCTAGTTAACGTAGCATATTAGTGTGGCTATGAAGCAAATAATGTTTTAGGAATATTTATTTTATAAATGCATATATAATTTAGTGGGAAATATAGAAACATTGAATTTCAAATAAGAATTTTGGTTGTAATTTCTAGTTATTCCCATTTGGTGAACATTGAGAATAAATTTTGCTGGGTGCTGATGATTTTTTGGTCGCACCAAAAAATACACAGTGTCTTAGGGTTTTACTGCTGTGAGCAGGCGCCATGACCATGGCAAGTCTTGTAAGGACAACATTTAATTGGGGCTGGCTTACAGGTTCAGAGGTTCAGTCCATTATCATCAAGGTGGGGACATGGCAGCATCCAGGCAGGCATGGTGCAGGAGGAACTGAGAGTTTTAGATATTCATCTGAAGACTGCTAGCACAATATTGACTTCCTAGCAGCTAGGATGAGGGTCTTAAAGCCCACACCCACAGTGATACACCTACTTCCAACAGGGCCACACCTTCTAGTAGTGCCACTCCCTGGGCTGAACATAAACAAACCACTACACACGGTAACCTATCCATCCAGGTAACCTATCTATGATAAAAATACATTTCATAGTGATTGTCTATTTGTGATGTGTTTCCTAGTGTTTCAAATATGTGAGGGTATGCAAAATTCTTCTTGAAGCTATAAATAAGAGAAGTGCTGGCTGTTGCTGTTCTCACCCTCTTCGTTGCCTTAAGTACTTCCTTCCAAAGGAAAAAATGATGCTTGCCCTTTTTGTCAACGTTGATGCTGATTTTTATTTGAGTATTTTTTTTTTTAATTTCTTTGGGGACTTAGTTTTCTAAAGTTAAAAATGAGAGCTGCCCACAGATCTTTCTCATTATTTTTTTTGGGGGGGGGGGATAGGGGGAAAGGGTGAGAGCATGTACCATGTATGCCGCTGCGTTGCTGACGTAGCGCACTGCCACATGTGCGCATGTGCCTGTGGATGTTCGCATAACTTGAGGGGCTCAGATCTCTCCTGCCACCAAGTGACTCATCAAGCTAGAAGTCAGGTTGTCAGGCTTTGCAGGCAAGAATGCCTTTACCTGCTGAGCCTTCTCACGGGTGGGGACAGCTCTGCCTCATACTGTATTCTGAATATAATCCTTCACGGTCACTTCTGTTACACAGCCTTGGCAGTGCTCTCGGTCCTGTGCCCAACTTCCTGTCTGTTCTGCCTCTGATCTCTCTTCCTCCTGAATGGGGGAAGCCCTTCTTTTCCTGTCTAATTCTCAGCCTGGTTAAGTCGTGGCATCCCAGATGACCAGTGATTTTTCCTTTTCCTGCATCCCAGGGGAAGCAAGCACGTTTTCATCCCATGGTGATCCACTACACTGCACAATACCATTGGGAGTAAAACTTGGGCATGAGCTTTCTTAAGATGCTCAAAATGATCTTGAACTCTTTCTAGCAGCCCCTCTCTGGTGTGGAAGACAAAAACGAAAATACTCCAGTTCTTCAGTGCAAACGAAGGAAAAACAAGAGCCAAAAATAATTTCTGTGTTTTTTTAGGATTACACTAAAGCTTTTAAGATTTGGTGATTTCTTAAAGATTAGACTAGTAGCAGAAAAATAAATTTAAAAAGAAACCAATACCTTCAATTAAAAAGTTATCAAATAATCAGGGAAATATAAAACACATCATAAACATCCTTTCTCAAAGCAGAAATAAAATTCTCAGGGACCCTGTGCTAGGAAGGTGGTGAAGATGGTCTAGTTTGGAAGGTGAAACTTTTTTGCCCAGTTTTGTTTGTTTGTTTGTTTGTTTAGGGTTTTTTTTTAGTTCATTTTGTTTTTCAATACAAGGTTTCTGTATATAATCCTGCCTATCCTGGAATTCCTTCTATAGACCGGGCTGGTCTTGAACTCATGGAGACCTGCCTGCTTCTGCCTTCCAAGCAGTGGAATTAAAGGCATGCGCCACTCAGCTTTCTTTCTCCAATATTCAAAAACTACATATTAGTGCTCTACAACTTGCCTTAAGTGTTTCACCGTTAACCAGCCCATTTAAGCCTTCCACAGTTTTCTGTCTGTAACCCTGGAAATCACTAGAAAGGGCCGAGGCTGCTGTGATTCCCAGGCTTTCCTTTAGCACTCAGGAGGGGTGCCCCAAGTTCTCACTTTGAAGGGTAGCTGGCCAGAGACTTTCAGCTTGGGGGCCTGGGAGCTGTTCAGTCTAACTACCTCCTTCTTGGCAGCCAGGTCCCTGCCCACAAAAAGAAAGAATTCAGGTGTCTACGAGGTGTGTATGTGTCTGTGTGTGTCTGTGTGTGTCTGTGTATGTGTCTGTGTGTCTGTATATGGATATAAGCATGCGAGTGCAGGTGTCCTCAGCGGCCAGAGGAATCTGATTTCCCCACCACCCCCAAGAGCCCAAGTTACAGCCGGCTGTGTGCTACTTGACACGGGTGCTGGGAACTGAGCTGCAGTCCTCTGGAAGAACAGCAACTGCTCTTCACCATCTCCCCAGCTCCTGTTTATGGGTTTTGATGGTGAGAAAATTCTCTCTGTTTTCAGCTAAGCTTTAACTGAAGTACAGGGGGTCACAGGGGATGGCTCAGTAAGCAAAGATACCCGAGCCACCTGAGTTCAGTCCCGGGGACCCTCATTGGTGGGAAGAAAGAGCCAGCTCCTGAAAGTTGTCTGCTGATCTCCACTTGAGTGTTGAGGCAATTACAGGCAGACAGACAGACAGACAGACACAGGTAAAATATTTTTAAAATATTATGCTAAAAGGATCTATAGACCTTATAGAGTAGCAAAAGTATCTGTATTATAAAAATGGTTAAGTAAGTCCCTTACTTAATTCTCATTTTTGAGATTTACTAGCTGATCATATAGATTTAAGCAGATAGAATGATAACCTCAGGCAAGGTATAGACCTCATGTGATGGTCTCCAAACTCTTGCCAGATAAGGACCTACTTCATTAAATGAAAACAGACAGTGCAAACTCCATAAAAACAATGATGACG
Source organism: Mus minutoides (assembly GCA_902729485.2). Taxonomy (NCBI): domain Eukaryota; kingdom Metazoa; phylum Chordata; class Mammalia; order Rodentia; family Muridae; genus Mus; species Mus minutoides. The sequence continues at coordinate 99,833 of LR750944.1, read as the reverse complement.
TCGGCCTGGGATAATAGCTCAGTTGATAAAGTGCTTATTTTGCAAGCCTAAGACCTGAGTTTAAGCTGTCAGAAACTATGTAAAAAAGAAAAAAGCCAGTTGTGGTCCTTGACTTTATAATCCTAGGGAGGCTGAGAGAGGTGGATTCCCTGGGCTTGCTGCCCAGTTGGCTAGCATGCTTGGCAATGTTATGTCTCAAAAAACAAGGTGGACATCATCTTAGGAATAGCAGTTGAGGCTGTCCTCTGGCATGTGTGGGTTGCAGGGATGTGTGCAAGTGAGTACACACACAGATATGTATACACACATATAAATAAGCACACACTGACATACAAACAGACATGCATGTTTGCACACACACACAGGCAGGCAGTCAGGCAGGCACACACACATACTCTTAAATTAAAAGAGCAGTATATTGTTAGTTTGGTGGTAGAAGTAGCAATAATAATAAGGCATAAACTCTCTAAGTCTGCTGTGCCTCTGCTGTTTTCAATGATCAAAAATCACCTTCCTGATAATTCTATTAGATCTGAATACTCATTTAATTTTTCACATTTCTCAAAGGCAAGAGCAGACGGGATCAAATCTATGACAGATAAGAAAACTGAAGGTCAGAAAAGCCTTAAGCTCCAGAGTTTGCTAAGGGCTTGTTAAAAGGGGAACTCCTAAACAAAAGACGATTGTCTCCACTTGGCAGCCAGGAAAGCAGTCCTCGCTGGGACAGGGAAGTTAGAGTAAAAGCATTAAGACTCTGATTCTAACTCAGTTTGGTCAGAGTCCAAATTCTTGTGTATTTTTCATGGTGTGTACTGTCTGCCTCACAACCCTCTGTCTCTACATTAAAGCAATGTTATGAGAAATGACACCCCGAGCTCAGCGAGAGACACAGAGAGAGAGAGAGAGAGAGAGAGAGAGAGAGAGAGAGAGAGAGCAAGAGAGAGAGAGAGCAAGAGCATTTCTCAGTCCAGTCCACTGGGGGGCTGAGGAGAGGGGTGTGTCTTGGGGCTGAGGAGAGGGGTGTGTCTTTGGTCTTTGGATGCTAGAGAGTTCTCTCTTTCCAGGTCCAGCCCACTGCCACTGTGGTCCAAAGGCTTCTTTGGCTCTTCTGTGGAATCTCATGCACACAGCCATTCCCAGAGGGGAATGTGTGTTCTCGATCAGTAATTCCCCTCGGAACGGAGCCATTAAATCATATAGACTTGATTTTTGAGTTTAGGGCTAAATCTAACCTATGGGCAATGTTTGCATATCTTATTTCACATTTATGTAAAGATAAACCTGCTTTGCAAGCATCAGGAGAGGCAGAGAGGCGTCTCTCCCTCCTTCTAGAGTACTCGTCGGCCGCTAAGCTGTTGCAGACCCCAGACTAAGTAAGAGTGTATTGGTAGTTATTGCACGAGTAGGCAGCAAGAATCCTTACACTTTTAAAGAATGCCATGCCGAGGAGGGCTTAGAAGCTTGTCCACGAGTGTCCTGAAAACGCCAGCCCTTATGTGGTGGAAGAAACTCATCATACTGCCCTCCCCTATCCCCATCCAGTCCCCTTTCTTCTGGAAGCTCTCATTTTGGTCACTGTGGTAATAGCATCTTTCCTGTTCCAACTGCAGTGAGATTGACAGCCTCCTGTGTAATTTTTATTTGTCTCAAGTGTTGCCCACTTAGCTACTCGCTGTTCTTAGCCTATGTTTAAGTCCTGAGTGCATATCAGTCTGAACCGCTATTTTTAATTATCCTAAGGACATCATTACTCACAAAGCCATGCACACTGAAATCTCTGGCTTTTAAATCATTTTTTTAATCAGACCCATTTTTTTTTAATTTGTCTCAAGTGTTGTCCACTTAGCTTGCCGCGTAAGCTTTTGTCTTCTTTCTGCCCCGATTCCTCACCACGATGGAACAGCTACTTTCCATAAAATGTTTATGAAATGATTATCTTTCTCAACAGTTCGTGTAGTAGTTTGGCAAAGGTAAGAGCTAAAAACTAGAGAGTAAACTCTAACTTGGGTTTCAGCAACACACTTTCAAATAATAGGCATGCAAGACTCCTCCCACCCCCCAGCCAAGAAAAGTGTTATCCCATCAAGTTTCATGGAATCCTCCCAGATATCCTTTCTTTCCCTTTGACATGCAGCCATGCATTATTTTCACTGACACCCCCCCCCCCTTCACGTAACAGCAAGAGAGACTGCAGCTGTTAAACTGCTGAACATCTGCATGGAGAGTGCAGGATGAATACAGCTTTCGGTCTCTTTGTCTCAGTGGCTCAAGAAAGACTTGAGAAAAGCTAAGTATTTGACTCTCCTTCCTCCCGTCTCTGCCCCATTGCTCCAGGTACTTCCACAACTTACAGAACCTCAATCTGGCTTACTGCCGAAAGTTCACGGACAAAGGCTTACAGTACCTGAACTTGGGGAATGGATGCCACAAGCTCATCTATCTGGACCTTTCCGGCTGCACCCAGGTTTGCCTCCCAGTCTCAGTCTTCTCTGTCCTGCAGCAGGCGAGGCCGTCCTCCCGAGAGCCAGCTGCATCCAGCCCTCATGTTGCACTAATGCTGTGCGTGGAGCACAGAACACTCTGCTGAGGTTTTAAATTACATGGCCACAGCTGCTTCAGTTTTCTCCAGGATTGCTACTATAGGCGCCTGGCTTCTGTCCACAGGCGCGTCACATCAACAAACAGGCAGAGCTCATTGGATGATGAAACGGACCACTTCTGAGAACAGTTTGAGGGCAGAGTCCAAATCTCCAAAACTTTATAGAGCCACTAAGATACAAACAAATGGGGTGGGGTACACAGGATTCCTGACAAGGCAGTTAGGTCCCCCGTGGGCTTTTCTCTGGGTAAAATGCTGCAAGCAGTAAATGTGAGAAATAGAAGTCCCACAACAAGGACCGTAAATGTTTAAAACTGCATTACATACATATCCTAAATATTACAAAGATGTGAGATTCGGGTGGGAAAATATTTGAAGATGAAGGGACAGGGATTGGGGAAGTTGAGCAGGCAGCTATGTAAAAGGTATGGCATTCAGATGCACTCACTACCTCTTCCATAGTTCCTTCTGCTATACATAATTTCCATAGATTTAAGCTATCCTTCTGATTTTCTCCCACGTCTCTGTGTATGTCTCAATATTGATGTCCTTGGTAGTATACTATGTTCTTTATAATACCACACAGGTGAGAGCTGGCTAAAATATCTAACCACAACCAGCTAGCTGTAGTTGCCAATGGTTGAGCTGTTTTTGTATTAGGTGAGACATCACTCTTCATACAGTGGATTCCTTGTGAGGGTTTTGTGCCCATTTACCAAAGTTCCAAGTGGTAGAATAAACCAGCCAGTCTTGCATAGAAGCCTATGGTGTAGGTCACGTGATAAGCACCTGGAGACAGACACCACAGGGCAAGGAATTCTTATGCAGCTGCACTGTCCCCTGAACATGACTTCCTAGTGTTCTAGGTATGAGAGGTGAGAAGAGAGGACTTGTCTAAGATTGAAATATACAGAATGGATACTTCTGTGAACTAGCCTGCAGACGTTCATTATTACCAACCAGGACTTAAGTTGGAAGTACCCTTGTTTTCCTCATTGTGGCTGGATTTCTGATAGCTTTTTGACCTTGGCCATCTGATGTCTCGAAAGTACTTATTAAGAAAACCTGGGACTGTAGGAATTGTACATTCTTTCTCTGCTTTCCTTTAAGAGCAACTGCTTTAAAAAGCTTTGTTATGGTTTTACAGCCTAGGAATGTCTTTCTCCCAGATGTGGGAGCTGTCCCTTTGACATAATCACATCAAAGAGGATAGTGTCTCATCTCCCGGTTTCTGTGGGAGGGTGGAACACTACCTCAGATGAGACCCTAGGAAACACAGACCCTCCTACCACAGAGAAAAGTATTTCTAAGTACAGAGACAACTTTGTGTGCTCAAAAAATTCCTCCAGCCAAACTTGCTAACTGTAAGTGTTTAGCACTTTTCTTGTATCTCACCTTAAACAGCCTCCTACAGTTGGCCTTACTTTGCTGGGTAGGTGTATATCGTGGCCACAACACACATAAACTTGTCTATGCACACACACAAACACATTCATGCCCCACACGTACACACATGAACAAACATGTACAAACACACTCATTCCCATATATATTCATACATACACATACACATGTCTACACACACACACACACACACACACCCTCTATATGTAGTTATTTGCAGATACAGTAGAGTCCAAGTAAGTAAGATTCTGTGTTCTACTGCCAAACATACCTGATCTGTCATTGAAAATTGAGCTAATGTTTAAAATTGTAGGGTTTTCACACACACACACACACACCTAGATTTAAAAATAAGCACAATCAAAGACTAGAGATATTCACATTGTAGGGGATACACTCCACTATGGTAGCAGTGAACTGGAGCTGAGTCAGCCTTTTCCCTTTGAGACGGGACATGGTTGCATCCTCATTTGCAACCTGGCCTCTGTTTGATAATGTCCTTATGTGTGTGTGTGATTATACATACAGACAGTGATCTCATCTAATGCATTGCCTGTGTGGCCTCAGTTGCTATTTAAATTTCGTCTGAATGTGTAAGAATAAGACTCTTGGGTTGGGAAGAAAGCTCACTCAGAAAGCCTTGCAAGTGTGTTGACCTGAGTTCAATCCTCAGAACCAAGATTAAAAACCAAAACAAACCAAAACAAACCCAGAGGTGCTAAAAGGCTTCACTTGTAATCTCCTACCAGTGGGAGTCAGGGAGAGAGGATCCCTGGGACTTGCTGAGTAGCCAGCCTAGCTAGTCTAGTCACAAGTAACCAACCTACAAGATGAGCGCCAGGCCAGTAAGTCTCAAAAAACCGAAGCAGACAGCTGATGAAGAATGATACTCAAGACTGACCTCTGGACTCCACAATCACACACATGTGCACATGCACACGCACACACACACACACACACACACACACACACACACACACACATACACGAACATGTCCACGGGTGCATACACAAACACAAATGTACACATTCATATATGCACACATGTGCACACACATGTGCACAGCATGAACACAAATGCATACACATGCATGCATAACATGTACATGCACACATGTTCACATTCTGAGCACATGTATACATGCATACATGATGTACACACTCATACACATACACACAAGAATGAAACTCTAACTTTCCTTGTTTTGTAAACTTCAAATCACAAGTATTTGTTTCTTTTATTTGTCCTTTATCTACTTCTATTTGGTTGGGAATCCAAAAAAGATTTAATTCTTAATGTCAGGGACTAGGAACTGGGCAATTGAACCCAAGCCCCATTCTGCCTACTGGGAGTGAGAAGGGAGCACTCCCAAGTATAGACTTCAAGGGAGAGTAGCAATGTAGCTTTGCAAAGAACACTGCAGGCTTCATGCCTGTGCTTCTGAGCAGCTGCTCTAACCCTCAGGGGTAGGTCTGCGTATCTGCCCCCTCAGCTTAATTTCAAATAAGGACTCTGGCAACCCACTGTTTACCTGTTAGGAGGAGGTTCTGTCTTTGTCGTAGGGTTTCTATTGCTATGATAAAACACTGTAACCAAAAGCAACTTTGAGAAAGAAGGGTTTATCTTAGCCTATAGAACCACAGCACAGTTCATCACTGAGGGAAGCCAGGGCAGGAACTTAGAGGCAGGAGCTGATGCAGATGCCATGGAGGGATGCTGCTTACTGGCTTGCTCCTCATGGCTTGCTCAGTTTGCTGTCTTATAGAACCCAGACTACTAGTCCAGGGATGGCATTACCCACGATGAGCTGGGCCCTCCCCCTATCAATCACTGAATTAAGAAAATGCTCCACAAGCTGGCCTATGCCCGATCTTTTAGAGGCATTTTTCTTTTGTTTCTTTTCTCTCTCTCTCTCTCTCTCTCTCTCTCTCTCTCTCTCTCTCTCTCTCTTTCTTAGACAGGGTTTCTCTGTATAGCCTTGAATGTCCTGGAACTCACCCTGTAGACCAGGCTGGCCTCAAACTCAGAAATTTGCCTGCCTCTGCCTCCTGAGTGCTGGGATTAAAGGTGTGTGCCACCATGCCCGGCGAGGCAATTTTTTAACTGTGAGTCTCTTTTCTCAGATTACTCTAGCTTGTGCCAAGTTAACAATAATAGAAAAATCAACCAGGGCTGTTGTGGAAACTGGAATGTGTTTCCTATGTTTGGAATTTTGCTCTAGGCTAGTCACAGGAGCAGCAGTTATATGTGAATATATACCAAAAGGAAATATCCCAATAAAACAAAAAGATCAAAAGATCTTGAACAGGGGCTTACACCTGAGTGGTTTCTACTGGTGTTTGCCAAGTGTCTGCTGAGTAAATGTGGCCACTATGGCCAAAAAGGGTATTGAGAAAGGATTGTAGCCATACATGTTAGAGAAAATATATACTGGAGAACTTCAGTGGAAAGTAAATTCCATTCCATATGTTTAGAAATATTCTTCATTCATTGGAGATTGGATAAGCAGTCTAGGTACATCAAATGAGACAGCTCTTGTAAGGAAGACCAGGATTTGTCTATGCACCTGCCTGCGGTGTCCACTTAACTTCTTCACTAAAAAGTTTCCCCTCACAGCCAGCGCCCAATCACGCAGAGACTGCTGCTCCTGTGACTAGCCTGGGCAAGTTTCTAACCTTGCCTTGCCATTTAAGTTATCATTTTAAAGTTATAAACATTTTGACTTCTAATCATATTTAAAAGTGTGTGTGTGTGTGTGTGTGTATGTGTGTGTGTGTGTGTGTGTGTGTGTGTGTATCTGAGGATGACTTGGTGAAATCAGTCCTCTCTTTCCACCATAAGGGTCCCAGAGGTTGAACCCAGGTTTGCTAGGCTTGCATAGTAGCTTTATGCAAGCTAGTCTTTTCTTATCAGATGCATAAAAAATTGAAAATATATAAAGAAAAATATTTTTAGACTACTTGAAATTTTACCACTCAGATAACAGATTCTACCAGCTTCTCCTGGTATAGCTTTCTGGTATTCTCTCCACATGCATGTACACTCCTTTAAACTGCAATGTATGGAACAGCATGCACACCATTCGCTCAATATCCTGTAAAGCACACAACTATTCCGTGGTAACATTAGTGGTAACATTAGTGGTAACATTAATGGTAACATTAGTGGCTACCTTGTGTTCTGTAACTTTGTTTGTTTGTTTGTTTGTTCACTTAACCACTCATTAGCCTGTGGTGAAAGCCCTTAAGTTTCTGTAAGGCAAAGGACACTGTCAATAGGACAAAATGACAACCAACAAATTGGGAAAAGATCTTTACCAACTCTACATCCGATAGCGGGCTAATATCCAATATATACAAAGAACTCAAGAAGTTAGACTCCAGAGAACCAAATAACCCTATTAAAAATGGGGTACAGAGCTAAACAAAGAATTCTCAACTGAGGAATACCGAATGGCTGAGAAGCACCTAAAGAAATGTTTAACATCCTTAGTCATGAGGGAAATGCAAATCAAAACAACCCTGAGATTCTACCTCACACCAGTCAGAATAGCTAAGATCAAAAACTCAGGTGACAGCAGATGCTGGCAAGGATGTGGAGAAAGAGGAACACTCCTCCATTGCTGGTGAGATTGCAAGCTGGTACAACCACTCTGAAAATCAGTCTGGTGTTTCCTCAGAAAATTGAACATAGTACTACCTGAGGACCCAGCTATACCACTCCTGGGCATATACCCAAAAGATGTTCCAACATATAACAAGGACACATGCTCCAGTATGTTCATAGCAGCCTTATTTATAATAGCCAGAAGCTGGAAAAAACTCAGATGTCCTTCAACAGAGGAATGGATACAGAAAATGTGGTACATTTAAATAATGGAGTACTACTCAGCTATTAAAAACAATGAATTTATGAAATTCTTTGGCAGATGGATGGAACTAGAAAATATCATCCTGAGTGAGGTAACCCAGTCACAAAAGAACACACATGGTATGCACTCATTGATAAGTAGATATTAGCTCAAAAGCTAGGAATACCCAAGATACAATTCACAGAGCACATGAAGCTCAAGAAGAAGGAAGACCAAAGTGTGAATGCTTTGCTCCATCTTATAAGGGAGAACAGAATACTCACAGGAGTGTGGAGTAGAGACTGAAGAAAAGAGCCATCCAGAGACTGCTCCACCTGGGAATCCATCCCATACACAGTGCCACCATAGGCCAATGCTATTCAGTGTCACCATAGGTTGAATGACACTGTTTTAAGGTGGCATTATCAAAGCAGTTACAAATTAGTTGTATTTTGAGCTTGAAAACAGGGTTTTCTTTTGATAAAAGAAAAATATAGATTTAACAAAGATATTTTCAAGGCTAAAGAGATAAAATTATGAGGTTTTTACATGGCTCTGCACATGCTTACCTTCTTAAATTTGCTTTGAGCATATTTGCAACTGCTACTGTTTGGGTGACAAATGTCCACCACAGGCTCGTGTGTTTGAATGCCTAGTTTCTGGCTGGAAGCCACAGTTTTGGAAGGTTGTGGAATCTTTGGGAGACAAGACCTTGCTGAAGGAAGTGGGTGTCTGAAGATGAAGTGTGGAAGGCATTGAGGTATCTATAGCCCTGTCTGCTTATGCCCCATGGTTGCCACCACTGAAGTGTGAGCCAACAGCTGTCTCAAACTCTGGTTTCACTGAGTGGCCTGCCACCCACCTTCCTCACCAGGATGGACTAGATGTCCTCAGACTATAAGCCCAAAGGAACCTTTCCTCTGCTAAGTGTTTCTTGTTAGGTGTTTGGTCACAGATAGGAAGGGGAGGAGCTGCCGAAGCAACAGACCACAAAGTGATCCTTAATACTTGAGAAGTTGAACTGAATCCACCTCTGCTTTGCTGGTGCTGAGACCTGGACTGAATAGAGGAACTTCTCTAATAGCTGGGCTTGTGCACAAGCATGTGTTTGTGCACATGCCTGTGCATATGTGTGCATGAGCATGTGTATGTGCATGTGCCTGTGAACATATATGTACATGTATGCAAGTGTGCCTATGAGTGTGCCTTTGCATGTGTGCTTGTGCATGTGTGTGTGCCTATGTGTGTATGTGTGCTAAGCTTTTCCAAAACATAACACACTAGCAGAAAAGTATACAAGTTACCATGAACAGCCATGTATATGCTTCTTTCTAAGCACATTGCAACACATTTCTGTTGAGCAGACAAATAGGAGTCAAAGACTGGCTATAACACCAGGTATACATGTGTTAGCTTTAGTTGCTACTGCTAATGTTCTGGGTGGATTGGGCCAATCCCAGTGATCTTTTTCCCCTAGAAGAGTCAGAGATGTGGTTTCTGCAGTGAAGCTGAAGCAATGGGTCCTCTTAGTTACTCTCTGTGCTCACTCGTGTCATCTATTTTCACAGTGACACTATCATTAAAGCATCTATGAGAGGCTGGGAGAAGATTGGGTTTCCTTGTTAAGTAGAATTTGTCAGCAAATATTTCAGACATTTTCTTCCTATGGCAAGAAGGTTTCATGAAATTCATGTCACCTCAGGGACTCTTATCAAACTATCAGAAATCAATATGAGATTTCTATATGTAACAACTCTCATTAAAGGGAACCAGGAAGAGGAATTTTAAATTGCTGTTTCCTCTGTAGCTTTGTGCAGTGAAGAAAAACAAAATACCCAAGGGAAGAAACATAACCAAGGATTTCTATTTTTATTTCATATTAGATTTATTTTCCTTTATTTTGCTTATTTTGGAACTCAGATATCAAGAGCTGATTTAATCCCATTCCTCAGTTCCTGGCAACTTTCTTCCTCCATCTGTGCATGCTCTGTCTTCTGACTTATGCCCTTTATTTTGCTGCCAGTCTCCCTCCAAGCAAGCTCCTGATGTTATATGGTTCCTACATTTCCACATATCCATGTATTCTTAGGGTCCGGTTCCACGCATGTTCATCTTAATGCTCAGAAGCAACACCATGCTGTTGAGCTTTCTCCTGATGATAGTTCCCAACTAAGGCCCTTTCTCCTCTCTGACACCACAGTCACTGAGGGTCTCCGTGTCTAGTTCTGGCTCTCCATTCCTTCTCAGGCTTTGCCTGTGGTCTTGCTGATATCATCCATAATCATATTACACATCCATAATATATTTCACATATACATATTCTATGCACACATACTATTTATAGTTTTGTATATATATAGTATATGAAATAATGTCTCAGAGTAAATTTTCTGCCAAGTTTTATAGTCATAATCTGTTTACTTATTTTGATTTTGAGGCGGACTCTGTAGCTCAAGCTATCCTTGAATCCATGGTAACCCTTCTGCCTTACTCTCTTAAATGTCACGATTATAGGCAAGAGCTAAGGCTTGGATTCTTCTAGCCTAAGGGAAATATTTCTGCTCTAAAAGTACCGCCTCACTGTACCTTAGCCTCCCCTATCTGAGTCAGTGCCAGCTCTCTCTAGCTATTTAGGCTAGAATATTGGTGTCATTTGGTACAGACTGAATTAGGTGATCAGCAAATGCATATACTGAAGCCCCAACCACAAGCATCTCAGTAAATGCTTTATCTGGGAGTAGTCTCATTGCAAACATAATCAGAATGAAGTTGTTAGGGGTGGGCCCTGATCTAGTACGACCAGCATCCTTATAAGAAATGAGTAGGTTGGTACAGACACACAGACAGGAAGAACACCAGGAAGATGAAGACAGCCACCAGTAGGCCGAGAGAAAGAACTGGAGTGGATCTTTCTTGTGTGGCCTCAGAGGGACTGAACCTGCCCATACTTTGGTTCACACTTCAGCCTCTAGAATTGCAAAAGGATGTGTCCTGCCGCTTAACCTATGCTATTTGTGCTATTTTGTTACCACAGACCTGCCAAACTAAGATGGCATCCTTACCCTTCTCCCTGTGACTGCCATGAAGTCCAGTTGACTAACCGTAGAATCTACCCAGCCTCTGACTGACTCCAGCATGTTGGCAAGGGCCTGTCGCATCTCTTTCCTGTGCCACAGTGTGCCTTCCTCCAAGCTGGCCTCCCTATTCTCACCCCTGTCACCTACATGGCTGTTCTCAGCACAGTGTCTTTTAAAATCCCGAGCCAGTGTTCTTCCTCTACTTGAACAGCTGGCAAGGCTGCTTACCAACGTGATGAAGCAAAGCCTTGGAAGGATCTGAAGGCCCTGTGAAATCGCTTTGTCCTCCAGTTGCCTCTCTGACATCATCTCTCTGACTCTCCATCTTGCCAATTCTGCCCCGACCACACTGCGCTGGCCACATGTGCTCTGGGCCTCTGGGTTTTTCACTGGCTGTTCCTCCTGCCTAGAAGACTGTTTCTGCAGATATCTCTAAGGTTAATTTCCTCCAAGTCTTTCTCAAATATCCCACAATGACTAACAAGTGACTAAGATGGGTTTTTAAAGCAGCAGGTTAACAGGCTTCAGAGAGTCCCCCTTTAGTTTCAGGTTCATTCGGAGCCCTGGCAGACATGTCCTCGGTTCTGTCAAAATTTCAAAATGGAAAATATGTGTAGATTAGGAGTCCTAAAGGATAAAGCTATCCATCTATGCATGGAAAAGTGCCAGTTAGGAGGCCAGTGGCTCTCTGCTTTTCCTTCCCTTTATCCTTTATCCGAACAATATTTCTGCAAGGATTCCCCTGACATCAGTATTCCGAGATGGCCAGTTGCCCTACAGATTAAACATCTCCATATAGCCCTGTTTCCAACCACAATGAGCCTGAACTCAAGGTGTTGTCCAGTCAGAACCTTCTCTAGAAAGCCAGACCTTCCTTTGTCCCATCCCCTCCTGATCTACAGCCTCTCCATGTGTACGTCAGTCCGTCAGTCTGTCAGTCCGTCAGTCCGTGCATCCTCACTATGCTTTCTCTTTGTACTCAATAGCAGCATGCACCTCTATTCATTCAGTGTGCTTACTCTCCTGCTTCCCTCTCTGCTGGAGCTCCCTAGTGGCAGGGGTTTACCATATTTGACTGTACCCCTGTCTTCTTCTTCTTCTTCTTCTTCTTCTTCTTCTTCTTCTTCTTCTTCTTCTTCTTCTTCTTCTTCTTCTTCTTCTTCTTCTTCTTCTTCTTCTTCTTCTGTCTTTTTGAGACAGAGTTTCTCTGTGTAGCCCTGGCTGTCCTGGAACTCACTCTGTAGACCAGGCTGGCCTCCANCTCTCCTCTCCTCCTTCCTCTCTCTCTCTCCTTCTCTCTCTCTGTCTCTCTCTCTATCTGTCTCCCTCCCGCCCCCATCTCTCTATGCACCAGAAAGCAGTGAGGTGCCTTCCTTTTATTCCAGTTTGGACCAGGGCTCTCCTTGATCTCATCATCTCTTTCAGCATAAGCCTTGGCTCCAACATAACATTTCCTGGTGCTATTTTCCTTTTCAAATCGTGTATTTGTAGTAGTTGTTGTTGATCTACTTGCTCTTATGCATTGTAGACCTGAATAGGAATGATTGTTTATAATGACACTACAGAGTTAATATTAAGCTTGAAATCTCTTACACCACATAAATTAGCCCATTTCTTTTCTATTTAGCCTCAAACAAATTCTTAGGACAAGGGCAGAAAGTAGCCACATTTTTGGCAAAATACCAAGCCTGGTTGCTGGTATTGTTCCCTCTGTAACCTCATGGGCTGGGTCTAGTCCATAAGGGACTAGTGTGGGATAGTCTACACTGTTCTCAGTACAAACTGCCTTCCAGGAGCTTACTCAATTAAGTTCTTCTTAAAGCATCCAATTTTTGTATTAGTTATTTTTGTATTGCTGTCATAAAACACCATGACCAAGGCAATTCATAAAAGAAAATGTTTAATTGGGTTTATGGTTTCAGAGAATTAGAATCCATGATGGCCAAGCAAAGGTACCATTATAGGAACAGGTGAGAGCTTATATCTTGATCCACAAGCAGGGGGCAAGGAGAGAAAACACTGGGAATTGTTCAAATGTTTTGAAACCTCAAAGCCCTTCTCAAACTATGACCCATATTGTGGAACAAGACCACACCTCCCAATCCATCCCAAATTGGTCCAGCAACTAGAACCATTCTCATCCAAATAATCACAGATGGGGGACACTATGCTTGTTCATATTTGCTGAATTCTGTGGTGTAACTATTCTCACAGTAAGCTATTTTCATTTGCCAATGGGAGTGCATTGGAAAGGGAGCTGGAAAGAGAGATGCCACAGCTCACCATTATTTGATATTGTCATTGTGAAAGACACAAATATCATAAGCATAACTAATGGCAATATTTAGCAAGAATAAGGAGTAATGAGTTTGAGTATATACTATCTTTGTATTTAATATACTTTAAAATTGTAAATTTCATATATTTTAAATACCTGTGTTTAATAGTTTGTAGAATTACTGAAAAATGTAAGTCTTACCAACCATTTTTCAGCCATGCATAGTGGCACACACCTTTAGTTCCAACACTCAGGAGGCAGAGGCAGTGGGAGTTCTGTGAGTTCGAGGCCACCCTTGTCTACAAAGCTAGTCCAGGACAGCCAGGGCTCTGCTGCACAAAGAAACCCTGTCTCAAAAATAAACAAAACAAAAACAATCAACAAAACCCAAAAAACCACCACCACCACCACAAACAAAATACTATTTTTATAAAACAATCAAACTTACCTCGTTTTCATAAGTGGTATGAGCCAGCTTCACACAGCACTGAAACTGATGCTAAGATCAGACAGAAAATGTCTAGCTGAGGCCCTCGGTCCATGTGATCCTGGAGATCCAGCGCTTAACCACTAATCTATCATGAATAAAACTCAAAGTGATACTTGGGTTATAATTTTCTTAAAGTTGCATTTTGAATTTGTAAAAGAATACCCATGTGGTCTTAAGTGTCATTTGGTAGGGAGAACTGGCTTCTAGAAGAACTATAAGACAGAAAAACCACAGTGCCGTGGCTTGTCATGGCTTGTCATGGCTTGTCATGGCTTGTTATGGCTTGTCATGGCTTGTCATGGCTTGTCATGGCTCAGCTCTTAGGAGAAGTAGTCTGACTTAGTGCTTCCAGAACTACAGCTCCGTTAGATTGAGAAAAAACATAATACAGGATTATAAAAATCTTTTCGTTTATCCTCTAAATCAGACATGTAACATTTGAATGGTGGTCATAGAAGTCCTTGTTTCATATAACTGTCTTGGCCATGGTGAAAAGGAAAGGAAAGAGAAGAAAGACAGACTTAACATCTACTGTTTAAGGTCCTTTCAGGCAGATGTATAAAGGGTGAATTAGTAAAAATGAATCTGGCAGCAACTCTTCAATCAGATGATAAATAACAAGTCTCAGAGGACTCATCTCTTGCTTCCCATTCGTGACAAAAAGGAAGTCTGAAGCATTTGCACACATTTGGACACCCTACTTAACTGTTGTTTCTCGTCCATTCCTTACCATGGGAAGTGACTCCCACACAGAGTTCCAAAACTCTGTGTTCCATCCATACAGAGTTCAGAAACTCTGTTTTGGTCTTTGGACGAGAATAAATCGGGAGGCTTAAGCTCTAGCTAGAGGTTGCTATGTCGCTTGATGAGTGTTGATGAGCCAAGAATCTCTGAACATCACTCTGCTGTAAGAAGGAAGTCCTATGCTTTGACTCTGTCAATCATTAAGGGGAGGGCTCTCCACATAACACAGCGGGAGCTGTGGTTAACCTGACCACTGGGTGAGGGGAAGAACAAGAAACTGCGTGCTCAACAACAATGACACTAGTTCAAGATGGGCCAGCCTCTCTCTGGCTGATGACAGCCCTGAGTCACTGTAGAGCAAACATAGAATTGGCGATCGCGCTTGCCCTCCCGGCATCTGCAGGCCTCCCTCCGCTGTGTTCTAGTTCCTCCCTCACATCGGAAAAGTAAAGGCATTTTTTTTTTTAAAGAAATAGCTTGTCATCTAAATATGGCAATCTTTTAAGTAGTCAGGTTGACACTCTCTTTGTTACAATCGACATTGGATAAACAATTTATCCAGTGCCCACGTTCTCCATTAAGACCCCTTTGCTGGGCCAGACTCTGCATCAGGCTTGTGTTGCCTGGCGTAGGACACGTTTGTGGCTAAGACTCTGTCTGTGTTCCTCAGAGAGGATTATAAATGTGTTGGGCAAGTACCACAGAGGGTAGATTGGGAGCTGTGGCTTCAACTCAACACAGTGAAGTAAAACGTTCCACAACTTTTGGGGGGAATCTCTGCTTTGTTCTCCAATAATTTATTCTAGCTAAGCAGTGCTCCTTTGAGGTCACCAAGATGCTGTGCAGGATATATGGGTCTGACCAAAGTCATTACATTACTTATGAGTCATTGACCACAGTGCTGTTAGACTGAGAGAAACAGCTGGAAGTGGTCCAGGAACACGGCTTGGACCACAGCTACTCAAGCTGGATATGTCTGTCACAGAGGGTCTGTCCCCACATATTTATCATCTTTTCGTTACTGAGCAGACTGACCCAGAGATGCAGTTATAGAAATGGGGTGGACAATGGACCTTGGTCAGAGGTCATCATCAATGTGGTCAGTGCTGCCTTTACCCAACCATGCACTGTCTTCTCCATCTTGGAGTGGGAAAAAGATGGAATCTTCACTCATGGCACTCTGCATTTCAGCCTCGTTCACATGGGTCACAGGCTACTCTTTCTCCATGAACAGCATTGTCTTGTGTATAAGGACTGCTCCATTAGCAGCTGGGAAGGCTCTCCTCCCTGTCGACAGCCATGAGTGTTGGGACACAAGCTTGGAGCACAATGGTGAGACCATCTCCCCCAACTTCCTAAGCAGCAAAGGAAGGCCACACCACCTCACAAGTAAGCAGAGATCAGATCTTCAGTTGCTACACAGAAAATGCAGTCACCAATCTAGAGGATGCCTCAGATCTGAATGTGGTAAAATAGTGTCTATTTTCTCTTTATTTTAAGGAAAAGTATTCCAGCTTCAGATTTATACCCCATTATTTCAGCGAGGAGAAAATAAGTAACAATTGCTTGGCCTAAAGGATTCTGGCAGAACTATTTGAGCCATAAAACATTAGCCAAACATCTTTTTGGATATCATAATATAAACTTGGTGGAGAACTGAGTGCCTGGTGCCAGGACAAAGCTGAGACCTTCTCTCCAGACCCAGAGGTTCCTCCCCACTCTCCAGGGGCTAATCCTTGGGGGCAGAAGTTCCAAGCTTTTGGCTGTAGTGCAAAGAGTCCCCAAGCTGGGCTGCTGGATGAATCGCCTTTCCTCCCTTTTCAGGAACTCTTGTCATGAATGTGTTTTCAAGACAAGAGGAAGGAAGGTTGTTTATTTGCTCTGAGGAAGCCATTTCTCGAGATAACAGTGCCAGGCTCTGAGATAGAGAGAGTAAAGTCAGAACTGTTAAAAACAGCAGTTGTTGCCTGTGGGGTTAACGGAAGAGGGGGAGGGCTCTGGACCAGGCATTGACAACTGTCTGAAGAACTTTCATTCACTTCCTCCTCTGGCTTATTCAGTCTGGACCAGACACTGCTCAGAGAGAGGGACAGCTGAAGGACTGGGTGAGGAATCCATTTCTCAACACCACCACCATGCCTGTTTTGTATTTGCCTGTGAGGAATGCACTATGGGGAATCTCAAGGTCTATCCACGTCTAGTTCTTGTGTCCAGAAGAACAATAAGGGGCCAAACCGTGATTGATGGTGCATGGGGCCGGGCACTGTGTGTGCTAAGTACTTGTATAGCCACTGCTGTGTGAGGGAGGGGTAGGGCCAGGGAGCTCTGAAACATTCTTCCTCTCATGTGTTCATTCATCTCCCTGGACTTTTTTCTCCCTGGAAGAAGCCATGAAAAATTCCCTCAGGAATCCACGGCAACAATACAAAATGTCTCCTCTTTTCTTATGGCTCTCTCTCCCTTTTTATCTACTAAGCTGACTCTTGCTACCAGAGCCAAGGCCAGCACTCCTCCTCCCAAAGCTTCTTACCATGTTTAAGGCAGCAGAAAGACAGAGCTCCTCCCTAGCGTTTAGATTGCTTTGCTTTACACACGGGCTACCTTTCTTGACGTGAGTGAGCCTCAGACGGAAAAGTCAGTCTCAAGAGGAAGACAGAGCTTTGCCCCAGCAAATGGAATTCTGCCTGAAGACTACAACACAGACCTTTCTTGATTTTTGATGCAAAAATCATAATTCCTGGAATTTCAGCTTCCTGTCTCTGGTTTATAGATTTCAGACTGCCAGCCCTTAGTATCCAGCAATCTGATTTCTTTTCTTTAAAACAAACAAACAAACAACAACAACAACAACAAAAATCAACAACAAAACTGGATTTCCTAGAACTATGTAGACCAGGCTGGCCTTGAACTCACAGAGAGCTGCCTGCCTCTGCCTTCTGAGTGCTGGAATGAAAGGCCTGTGCCACGACACCAGGCATGATCTGATTTCTTACAGTGAATCTTTCTCTTTAGAGATTTAGACCGGCATCTGAGTTTCTCTAAAGAACCCTAATACATTTTCACACTGCACATCTCTCTAACAATGATGCACTTGCAAGTGACCTGCAGATTTTGGAATCTGTTCAGCTTTAGTTCTAAGTGGACCTATACTTCTGACAAGCTCCCTGGCAGAAACTGCTTCCCTGTTGCCTTAGTCAGGGTTTCCAATGTCGTGAAGAGACACCATGACCAAGGCAACTCTTATAAAGGCAAACATTTAATTGGGGCTGGCTTACAGTTTCAGAGGTCCAGTCCATTATCATCATGGTAGGAAGCATGGCATTGTGCAGGCAGACATGGTGCTGGAGAAGCCAAGAGTTCTACATCTTGATCCACAGGCAGCAGTAGGGGAGTATGTTCCACACTGGATAGTGCTTGAGCATATATAACCTCAAAGCCCACCCCCGTAGTGACACACTTCTTCCAACAAGGCCATACCTTCTAACAGTACCACTCTCCATGGCCAAGCAGTCAAACACATGAGTCTCTGGAGGACATACCTATTTAAACCACCATACCTGTGGACAGTATTTTCAAAAGGAAAGTTTTATGTAGCCAGCCTTTTGAACTATTCCATCATCTTATTTTTCTCATGTATTCTTTATATTAATATTCTGTGAGTTACCATTTTAGTTAATCCATTGTAATTACTAATATCTTAGTTTTCCTGTCAGTTCTTCACTGTTATATTGTAGGTAATAAATATAGCCACATGCTTTGGTCAGCAGGGGACTGCATAGAAGATAGTGATCTTACAATGTTATATTGCACACTAATGTTGTAGCTCTTTTAGTTTGTATAAAAACACTCTCTGATGTTCACATGATGGCAAGATAACCCAACGACACATTTCTTCCAGTGTATCTGTCCCACACAACTATATCCTTGTATGTACAGAAATTTCAGCAGGCAACTCTCTTTTCTTAGGATAATTTTGTTCAAGAAGAACTCTTGACCAAAGATACATATATTTTTTAGACCTTAGAATATTCTATTGCTAGATTCTACTTCTGAGGATGGAGAGTGCTAGCTCAACAAAGTTCCAAAGCAGTGTATAAACTGGGCATGGTGGACATACATGTAATCCCAGCACCCAGGATGGTACAGGATCAAAATAATCAGCTATAAAGTAAGTCCAGGACTACCCTGCGCTCTGCGAGGACAGTTACTTAGATTATCCTAATATACTCACATGCAAAGTCACAGCTTTAGCAGCAACTCTGTGTATTCAGCCCCTGGACTCAATGTTGTCAAAATTTGCTGATTAGGAGCATGTATCAAAGAGCATTCTCTGAACTTTTCAAATATTTGTGTGTCTGATCATATATATAATCATACTTATTGATTGTCTATTTACCTGGTACCATGGGTGGTGGCCTGCTAGAAACTGAGTAGCATTAGTTCAATAGCTAATCATAAACCAGTTTAGGATGTTCCATGGTGTTGTGTGTGATTAAGAGAAACCTGGTCTAGTTAAGCTTCCAGGCTCTTCCTGAAGAAGTGACATTTGACACGAGCTCTGGTTGTTTTGATAATGTGGCTTTCAGTTCTGTAGTTGTTTCCTAGTCCTTTGCCAGTAGGTGAGGCTCTGGTGACAGAACCCTGGGAGTCCCCTGGGTGAGGTCTCTCTGAAGGTCTTGGAAGAAGTCCGTTGTAGATGTGACTCCCATTTTCTGTGCCGCTACTGTGGAAATGACATATCACAGGCATCCATCTGTTCCCTGATGTCCTCAGTTTCTCACAGATACAGCTCAGTACCAAGTGTTCCCCATCTTAAAGAACTAATTATTTTAAGGTAATTTATCATATAGTTATTTGTCCCAAAGAGGCAGAAAACAGGTTAGTGTCCAAGGGGAGGAGTTTGTGACAATCAGGTACCTGGTTGCTCATGGTTTCCATTTGGCTTATGAAGGTATTTTTGTGGTGATGCAGGTGGTGACTATAAAACATTGTCTAGGGCTGCAGAGATGGCTCAGCAGTGAAGAGCACTGACAGTTCTTCTGAAGGTCCTGAGTTCAAATCTTAGAAACTGCATGGTGACTCACAACCATTTGTAATGAGATCTGATACCCTCTTCTGGTGTGTCTGAAAACAGCTACAGTGTTTTTACATATAATAAATTAATAAATAAATAAATTTAAAAAGACCAAACAAAACCAAAAAAAAAAAAAAAAAACCCAACCAAAAAAAAAACATTGTCTATATTATGTGAGCTTTACTTCTTTAGGACATGAATTAAATGACAAAAATGATCAGGACTGGATTCTTCCTGTCATGTCAGTCCTATTTTATGGTTTTAATTCAGTTTTATTTATTTTAAAATTACATTTATTTATTTAATGTGTGCGTGCGTGCTCGTGCGCATGGATCTTGCTGAATTAGGGGTACAGCAGCTATGTACAAAAGGCTGAGCACTGTGTAGATTGCATTCATACTAAATGCTAGAGTCAGTTCTAGCTTCTGTCATGTGAGCTCTGGGTCTTGAACCTGGGCTGTTTGGCTTGACAGCAAGCACTTTCAGCCCATGGTTTTAATTTTAAAACGTGGAAACTTCATGCATCTGTGATCTGGTGATCGTGAGCGGCCTGCTAATTACCTTTCCCACACTTTTCTCCTGTGTGATTCAGATCTCAGTCCAAGGCTTCAGGAACATCGCTAGCAGCTGCACGGGGATTGTGCACCTGACTATCAACGACATGCCCACTCTGACGGACAACTGCGTAAAAGTGGGCCGTGAGGAAGAGCCTCTCCCTTCTCTTATCTGAGCACACATTCTAATAGCCTGAGCTATTGAAAACTATGGATTGACTTTTTCTTTGTATTGATTAATAGCTAGGAAATCATTTAAATATGTACACATACACACATGCATGTATCTTAAAAAACCTTTGAATGCTTCAGTCTTCATGAAGACAGAACCAAAGCACACTGGTAATCCTCCCAACTAACCACGACCTAGCCTCAGCTCTGCTTGGCTTAAATCCCAGGCCCCATGGCAAACTGCCGACTGACTGACTCTGCACTCCATTTCCTTAGGTTTGCCCATGCTCTCCAAACATGATTTCATTTTCATTTCTCCTCAGATTTGAAACATGAGCATATTGGTTTCATCAAATATGAAAACAGTCCTATTTGCTTTAAAATTGAGAAAACGCAATAGTCAGCATGTTTGTCTTTCTAAAAATATTGCAGGGAGACGACACTATCCCCTGCTGCCTCCTCCTTCCAGTAATCCTGTCTCCTTTCTTTCCTCTTCTGAAGGTTTTGGTTGAGAAGTGTCCCCGTATTTCGTCTGTGGTTTTAATTGGTTCGCCACACATCTCTGACTGTGCCTTCAAAGCTCTTTCCTCCTGTGACCTCAAAAAGATTCGATTTGAAGGTCTGTGCTGCTAGAAGCTCAACTTATCCTTATTTTTAAATTTTCTTTCCTGGGTATTTAAATATAGTACTTATAATTTGTCTTAGTCAGGGTTTCTATTCCTGCACAAACATCATGACCAAGAAGCACTTGGGGGAGGAAAGGGTTTATTTGGCTTACACTTTCATACAGCTGTTCATCACCAAGGAAGCCAGGACTGGAACTCAAGCAGGTCAGAAATCAGGAGCTGATGCAGAGGCCATGGAGGGATGTTATTTACTGGCTTGCTTCCCCTGGCTTGCTCAGCCTGCTCTCTTATAGAACCCAAGACTGCCAGCCCAGAGATGGTCCCACCCACAAGGGGCCCTTGATCACTAATTGAGAAAATACCCCACAGCTAGATCTCATGGAGGCATTTCCCCAACTGAAGCTCCTTTCTCTGTGGTAACTCCAGCTGTGTCAAGTTGACACAAACCTAGCCAGTACATATTTCCTCCAACAGGAAACAAAAGAATTACTGACGCATGCTTTAAGTCGATAGACAGGAATTATCCAGGCATCAATCACATTTACATGGTGGACTGCAAAGGGCTGACAGACAGTAGCCTCAAGTCACTTTCACTTTTGAAGCAGTTGACAGTGTTGAACTTGACAAATTGCGTAAGGTAAGAAGACATTCATGGTATCAAAAAGTGTTGACTATCTGGGATGCAGCAGGCTCTCTGCACAAACGTAAGGAGGGGATCGTCAAAGTCGGGCCCAAGTGTTACTGTAAGTTTTCTATTTTTCTATTTTGATTGATGGATTAAGTTACACAATCGTTTTTCTTCTGCACATGTCCTTTCCCATAATTCATTTGTTTTTATCATGTACATCCCCAATTATGCATAGGTTTAAGACAGAAAACAGGATTTCCCCTTAAAGTTCACTTGAGAACACAATTTTGCCATATCAAACCTGCTCCCTAAACCAGTTCAGATGGCTCAGCCCATTCTTTACTATGTGTGCACTGGAAATATATTTGAATGGACATATATGATTGTTGTTAGAGGAAGGGAAACTTATACTGTTTTTCAGAGAGAGAGAGAGAGAGAGAGGTGCTCTCTGAAGTAGCTCAGAGTAAGTAGGACCACAGGGGGACCCTGAATGCTGTGGAAATCCATTCAGGATTGCTTCTCTCTGTTCTAAAATGTCTTCACCCTTAGTGTTATGAAATATAATGTGGTGGATAAGGGCAGACCCATGCTGAAGTATCCCCCTAAGAAATCAAGGGGTTTTATTTGGGGGAAGGGAAGGGAGTGAGGGTCTGGAGAAGGGATACGGGCAGAGAAGGGGGACAAAGAATGACAGGAAGAAGGAAAGAGAGGCAGGCCAGGAACATGTGGGAAGAGAGAGGGGGGAGGGGAAGGGGGGAGGGGGAGAGGGGGGTGGGAAGGTACTGGCTAGCATCTGGCAGTGGCAGGCAATGGTGGCACGTGATGATGACATAATCCATTGCTAGGTGCCTGGGAGGAGCCTAGATGAATCGCAGGTAAGCTAAGAGTCCATTTTAAACTGAGAAAAAGAGTCATTCCCTGTTGTTAATAATCATGACACCCAATTAAACAAATGGACACTAATAACATCTTGTGAATATCCCTTTTAGTACTATCATCTATCTATTTTCTATTATATTAAGAGCTGTGCAATCAAATTTGTTTCTAAAATTTGACAAAATAGTATTATGTGTATATTTCCTACTTTGGACTATAATTGGTGTAGAAGCAGATGCCACCACCAGCTTGTGTATGAGGTCATATGTGACAATCCTCTCTCATTTCTACAGGATTGGTGATATCGGCCTGAAGCATTTTTTTGATGGTCCTGCGAGTATCAAGCTAAGAGAGCTCAATTTGACTAACTGTTCACTGTTGGGCGATTCCTCTATCATCAGACTGTCAGAGCGGTAGGAAAATCGATGTCTACACTAGCATTTTAGCTGTTATGTTGCTAATAGGAGTGATCAGTGATAGGTCTCAAAGCCAAGAGTCCATGCCCTCTCTAGCATATTAGGCATGTCCAGAAGCTGGAGGAGCCCTGAGTTTGAAATTCTGAGATGGAACTAACCTCCTCTCACATCTGAGATGTCACCTTACTGTCATGGAGCTCAAATTCTGAAATGGAGATAGGGATATGTAGATATATGTAACTTCTCTGAGCTCTTCAAGGACTTTGTCCCTTTATAAACCCTACTCCAGGCTTTCCTGAGGGTTATTCTGGGTGATTAGTTTAATCTTGAGCTGAACTCAGCTCCTGCTGCAAACCATTGAGTCTCAGTGTGGGGTTCATTCAGCCTTGGGACTCTTCAGGTGTTTCCATGGTGACTGTGATAAATGCTTTGCATTGTTAGAAATCACAGTGAAGCCCTAAATCACAGAAAATCTTCCACTTCCATCTCCGTTCCTTCTCTCCAACTTTATAACACCAAAAGTACTAGCCAGCTGTGGTGGCTCACACCTGTAATCTCAGCACTTCAGAGTTCAGAGGATGGCCACAAGTTCAAGACCACCCTAGCACTACATAGTGAGTTCTGGGCCAGCCTAAGGTATAGACTAAGACCCGGTATCAACAAAGCAAGCAGCTCAGTCAGTTTACATCAGGTCGAGGAGAGGAGAATCCCTTCTTCCACACACACCATCTGCTCTCCCCAGGCTTTCATGAAGAAGTCAGTGTTGTCAGTATGTGAGGGCACGGAGGTTAATCCTTTCGGCTTTTCTTTCAGTTGCCCTAATTTACACTACTTGAATTTACGAAATTGTGAACATCTGACTGACATGGCAATTGAATATATTGCAAGCATGTTATCCTTGATATCAGTAGATCTTTCTGGAACACTCATCTCAAATGACGTAAGCAAACAAACAGAAAACAGTACGATGATTTATTTTTTTTGTAACATCATTTTCTGGTTTGCAAGAAAATGGAGAGAATGATATTTTTTCTTTCTTAAGTTATTATGGTACAAATAGAAAATTTAAGATTATTGTCCCCAGAATAGTGATAAACGCTGTTATTTGTACATTGTCATGTTTCTTTGTCTTACAAAAAAAATTAGCAAGCTCCAGTACTTTGAAAAAAGGCATGACAGACACAAGTATTACATGATAGTCTAAAATTTGTTTTTATTATCGACAATTTGTCTCTGTAGCAACGATATGCTTTAAACAGCAGAGTATATTTTTCTTGTGAATTTCACAATCTATAAACTATGTGAGTGCTTTGAGATCAAAGCTCAAGTTTTCTCAAAAGCAGTTGATGCTACTCTTCCAAGATCAAGCCAGTCCTGCCACCCTAGCATCTCCTCATCCAGCGAGAGGTGGGCATGTTTCTGAAGGACTGTGATGGGCGTGGAAGGACTGTGATGGGCGTGGAAGGACTGTGATGGGCGTGGAAGGACTGTGATGGGCGTGGAAGGACTGTGATGGGCGTGGAAGGACTGTGATGGGCGTGGAAGGACTGTGCAGCTTCTTTGAAGGGCTCCTCCCCCAGCTGCATACTAAATCTCGATTCAAAGCCCAAAGCCCAAGGTTGCCTGTCTGAGAGCTTCCCTGAGAAGCCCTGCATTTGAGAGCAAACTCTGGAACCTACACATACCTCTAGCTCCAGAGCTTCCACTAACATGATCTGCTTCCGGCTGTGCAGCTCTTTCAAACAGGGCACACTGATTCACTGCCCTGGTTCTTTTCTTTCTTTACTTCTGAGTGCACCTAGATCCAGCCTTCACTTGGTCAGATGGTCTCCTCTGCCCTTCTTTGGAGTGTCATACGCAAGTAGAGGTGTTGAGCAGTTATATATAGTCAGTTTCCTGTGGCACAGTTAGTGTTTGGGCTTCTCAGTCTTCTGAGCATGCGAGACTTGATGTCTTAAGGCCATCTGATGCTACATTTCAAGGCTAGATAGATCTCTACTGTGTCTCCTTCATTCCAGCTTCAAGGTCACTTCTCTGGGCTCCTCTGGATCCTGCAAGTGTATGGTGACCCTGTGAGACTGTCTCAGTGCCACTGCCTCAGACATGCGGCCCCCTCCCCCATCATGCATGCCCTTAGACACATGCTCAGTCTCCTCTTGCTTTGCTGCAGAGTGGCTGACCTTGAGTGAGCTAGAGTCCAAACTGAGCTTGGTGTTCTTGGTGAGGCACTTGGGAGTGAGTGGTTAGTGGGTCCCTGAAGGGAGGGCGGGGTTTCCTTCTTTGAATTGTTATCACCTGCACTTCCTGTATGTTCTCATTCCTTCCCAACAGCCCAGCTATGCTATGCTATGCTATGCTATGCTATGCTATGCTTGGATACCTTGACCCCTGAGTTCCAGTAACTTCCTTTCTTCCTCTTGTCCCAACTCAGGGACAGTGTTGGACAGTTTCTACTGCTGCTACCCACGTAGCTTCTCAGTTTCTCTGCCATCCACGCATCCAGTTCTAAATGTTTCTTCTGCATGTATGCCTGTGCACCATATGGATGCCTGGTGCACCCAAAAAGCTAGAAGAGAGGATGTCGGATGCCCTAGGATGGGTGTTGAGCTGCTGTGTGGGAAGTGAACCTGGATCCCTGAAAGAGCCGTGGTAACCGACCACTTGACCTTTTCTCCAGCCCCACTTTCCTTAGTTTTGAACTTAATAGTTGTTTGGATTTCCCCTTGGAGCTTAACAGATAAAACAGCGAACACAGAAAAACTCTGATGACTTTAACTTTTATCAACTCTACAAGGAAAAGTGGATGGTTATGCTTCCTAAACCTGTCTGGGCTCTGTCTTCCTCTCCAGCTCATCCAATCTGAGATGGTCAGGACAGGCCCCATGTGATGCAGAAACCCTTAGACCATATTCTTCTGCTCCTTTCTGGCTCTTGCTTCCTGTCTTGCCCTGCCCTGCCCTGCCCTGCCCTGCCCTGCCCTGCCCTGCCCTCTGCTCCTCTCCCTTGCCCCACCCCTCTCCCCTCCCCTCCCTTTCCCTTCCCCTCCCTTATCCTCCCTCTTCTCTCCTCTCCTGTCCTCCCATCCCCTTCCTTCTTCTCTCCATTGACTTTTCTTTCCTTTCTCCTTTTCCTTCCCCTGTCTCCTTTTTTTCCTCATCTTAGTTCTAGTAATTTTTCTTCTTGGCATGGACTAGTTCCCTAATCTAGGGATGGAAAAAAATTCCATGATTTAAACAAATGTCCTGCCCTAAGTCTTTTAGAACCCAGTATTTAAATCTTACAACCCTACATTCCACACCTCTCCACGTTGCTTTGTATTAAACCTCTCCTTGGCTTAGGAGTGCCCAGCTGTTGTCTGCAGGGCCACAGGGTAACAAGGGGAAGAGGATCAGATGCATAATAAAACAGGGAACAAACATCTCATCCTGCCGCAGCATTTATCATAAGCCTGACGTGCCAGGGACAATCTGCTGAGTGAAGACAAAATTCTGTGACTTGGTGGGACTTTTAGGCTTTAAGGGGAACTCAGTTTTCATTTCTAAAGGCCTTGTGTTAAGATTTTACCCCCTGAGAGCAAGTGAAGGACTTAGGAATGTGGTTTTATTTTCTCCCGAAGAAAGCCTGTTATTTGAGGATGGTAGAGATGTCCATGTAGCTTTCTAAAAATAACACTAAATGAATGAAAATCTTGTAAAGTTTTTTTCCCTCCTTCACCTAAAAGGCAAGTGATTGACAAGGACATTGGTACAACAGCTGTCAATCTAACCTCAGTCGATCTAAAGTGAGTCAACTCTGCCTGCAGCTAGGGCAGCCAAACAGAGCCTGGACTGCAGGTCTGATGAAGTGTAAATTTGATGGCAGACTTAACACTCAGAATTTAAATTTTGGAATGTTACAGATACTTGCCAGAGATGAAATGTGACCAGTTGTACCTTTGGGTAAAGTTTGCTCTTTAGAATATGTCCATCTTAAATTCTTCTGAGTAAGTTTCAGTTAGAACTTCACGATTACTCAGTTAACAAACATTTGTTATGACTTTGGTGTCTGGTGCTGGGGACATCAGTAACAGCCCCGGTGCATCTTCCTAACACTGTGTTTCCTGTGATGTCATGGTGTGAGGCTCAAAGGGTGTAGGAGACCAGGGAAGAGAAGCCTCTTTCGTCTCAGATGGTTTGGGAACGCCTTAATTTGTAAGCAGAGGAGAGGACATGTGAACATTCAGAGGCAGCCGTTCAAGGCCATTGAGGCTTAGTATGTGGTGCTGTCAGGGGACCAGCATGAGGGACAATGGCTTGATCATCAGGAGAATATAGAGGAATGTTGTGTATGGGGCCAGGTGTTTTTAGGCATCTTTAATCTTCTATAACTTTGTAAACATATAACTAAATGACATTGTTAATTTCACTTGGGTTACTTGGATGTGACTTTATCTCCATGTATATAAAAAGGTTTTCTCTTAGTTAAAAGAGCTGTGATTTCCTATAGACCACAGGATCCATAATTGGGGCCGTTCAAGCCATGGCTCTGGCTGCCTTAGTTACTACTACCATATGTGTTGTTTAAAGGAAAAAAATGAGTCAGAACAGCGTTCCAGACGGATGCTGAGACAGTGGTTTATGAAGAGTCTTTTATTTGCACAAATTGTAAAGACTTCCATGAGGAGTCCTAGATTGTGAGTGTTTCTATATAGGCAATCTGCCGGAGTCCCCTCACTAGACAGAGGGATCTCTGTTCCATTTATTGCTGTTCCCTGGACCCGTAGGGAACAGTAGGCACTTATACACATTGAAGGAATGAGTGTTTGGCAGTGTGGTTTCTAACAAGAGTGAGACCTGTTCTCTGCAGCTTTGGTTGAAAGAAAGGAATGGGTTATTTTCATGTGGTGTGGCAGATGGCTACAATGGCTTCCTAATTTGCCCTATTCAGCACACATACAAAGAAGTGTGTGCTTGTTTAAGGGACTCCATGCAGCGTGGTCTTGCTGGAATGTACTGTGAGAGGGATGTTGAAGGAAACTTAGTACTGTGACGAATCGTATAGACTTGAGCCAATGACAGAGTTGCAGCCAGAGCAGTCACAGACCCCCATGTTAGGTGGATCCTTGGGAGGCTGGAAGCATGAAAGCAAGAAAGTCACTGTTCTATTGCTGTGAAGAGACGCCATGACCACAAAGGATAACATTTAAGTGGCCTTGGATTACAGTTTCAGAGATTTAGTCCATTATTATCATCATCATGGTGGGGGGCACAGGAGCAGCAAGTGAGAAAGTGCGTGGGGAGGGTGGAGGACTGGCATAGATTTTAAAACCCAGCCTCAATGACACACTTCCTCCCACAGGCCACACCTCCTAATCCTTTCAGTTTCACTTCCTGGGGACCAAGAATTCAAAGACTGGCCTGTGGGAGCCAGTCTCAGCCAAACCAGCACAGTGGGTGACTAGGAGAGCAGGAACCAGTAAGTGTTCTGGGAATTAAAGGGAAAGGAGGCTGTGAACCAGGCTGGAATGTATGGAAAGGACTCTGAACAGGACTTAGCAGATAAAACTGACAGATGCGGGTGACTGGCCAGCTATAGAAAATGAAGCTCTCTGGGTGGGCTAGGGAAATAATGATATTTAAAATCTGGCTATTGGGGCTGCAGACATAGGTCCGTGCTTAACATTTCCACTCTTCCGTAGGCTCCAGTTTCAACTCCTAGCACTGATGCAGGCAAAAGAACCATACACATGAAATCATTCTTAGAATTCCAAATTTAAAAAAAAAATTGGATGAATACAAGTCCTACTGTGGTGGTTTGAATAAGAACGACCTCCATGCTGGTCCTGCAGATCCAAAGCTGCAGGCTCTCAGGACATGGACAATAACCAGGAGGAGTCCCAGTGAGGACCCAACATTGGTGATGTCACAGAAGCCAGAGATCTTGAACCAGACCATCCACTCATTGCAATGAATATTTGCAAGTGAAGATGTGTGGGCTACTTGGGGTGGGGGTGGGGGTGAGTTTTGAGTTTTGAGGTTTCAAATGCTCAAGCCAGACTCAGTGCCTCTCTCTTCCCACTACCTGCCAACCTGAATGCAGAACTCTCAGCTATCTCTCCAGTGCCACTTCTGCCTTTGTGGCGCCTTGCTGTGATGATAATGGACTAAACCTCTGAAATGTAAGCCAGCTTCAATCAAATGTTTTTCTTTAAAAAGAGTTACTGTGGTCATGGTGTCTTTTCACAGCAATAAAACATTGACTAAGACACCTACTTTTATATTTTTATTTATGTTTATTTATTTAAGGATATTTTATTTTATTTTATTTTTGACACAGGGTTTCTGTGTGTAGCCCTGGCTATCGTGGAGACTGGCCTTGAACTCAGAGTTCCACCTGCCTCTGTCTCCCAAGTGCTGGAATTAAAGAGGTGCAGCCACTGCACCCATCTGGAGGTCTGATTTTTAAAACAGTTTGGTAATATAAGAAATGTAACAGATTTGAGGGAAAGATTGCAGGTTCCCAGGAGAGCGTGGGGTATTCATGTAAGCGGCTTAGGAGAGAGGCAGAGGGTTGTCACTCCCATGAACTGTGGCTGTGGGAAAGCTCCCTGGGAGACCTGAGAGGGAGAAGTCAGGTTAGGAGAAACAGAACAGAGCCACATGGTTATGGTGGAGGAAGACCTGTGAAGGGATTAAAGAAAGAAGGGACTAGATGGCAGGAGAATCCATTGAGCACACTATGATTGGAATGAAGTTGCATTGGCCATCAGTGTCTGCTACTAAGAGCAGAAGCTTTCCTAGGGAAAGGCGAGGCTATGAAAGGGCTTTTTTTTTTTTTTTTGGCTAGACCTCTGCCTACCCTTCTGTCATCCTCATGGCCTTGCTCTGCCCTTCCGCTTTACTCCAGCCCCACAGCCTCCATCTAGGTTCTCAAGCAAAGAATTTCCTGTCTCAGGTTCTTTATACATGTGCCCGGGATGCAGATCTGTATACATGTGCCTGGGATGAAGGGTCTGTATTCATGTGCCTGGGATGTGGGGTCCAGTAGAAAAATCACTTCTCTATCTAGATCATTTCTATACAATATGAATGGGTGATTATGTTTCCTTCCTCTTCCTCCCTCCTCCCTCCTTTCCTCCTCCCTCTCTTTTTTTTCCCTTCCCTAGCCTTCCTTCCTCCTCTCAGATTTTCAGTGTCAGGGAGTAAACTCTGGATCGGGCACAAGCCAAGCAAGCTGTCTACTGCCCATCAAGCTACACCCCAACCCTCTTCTGACTTCCTGCTCTGAGGCAAGGTCTCACTCAATTCTCCAGGCTGCCTTGGGCTTGCCTTGTAGCCCACATAGGCCTTGACTTCTGATTCTCACACCCCAGCCTCCTGAAGACCTGGGGTTACCAGCCCACAGCCCCAGAACTGGCTGACACATTGTTTTTCTAAGGAAGTAAATCCTGCGGTGACTTAGTTCCCTAGCTGCTTTTTTATATGAGTGTTAGATAAGTGTTGTTCAGTTCCTAGTGTTCTGCACATTATCCTTGGCCCTTTACAGTATAGCTATTCAGTTCCTAATGTCCCATACATTATCGCTGCCCCTTTACAGTATAGCTTTCTTATACTTGTTACCTCCTTAGATAATTTCTTAAAAGTTTGAGAACATACAAATCTTTTTCAAACAGGATTGCAAAAAGTCACAAGGCTATTTAGTTTATGCTGGTTTTTAGTCAAAGCGAAGACAGACAAGCGACAAAGAAAATGATGGTGAAGTCCTTTGCTACCGTTGTCTCCTTGCTCAGAGTTGGGATCACTCCCAAGCCTAAGCTGTCTAATGGGGTGCCCTGTACTCTCAGGGGCCACAGCATCTGATGGGGCACCCTGTATTTTTGGGTTCACCTCTTTTCCAGGAGCATGATCCTCCTGTTTTCCCAAACACAGCCTGCCCTTCACCTGCATAGATTACTTCATCTGTCAGAGATGCCTCCCTGCTCCTTGTCCATCTATTAAATTCTTATTTGTCTTTTCAGTTTCAGCTGTGAATGCCTCTTTTTGACATCTTTGATCAAGCTTATTACCAGAGTTGTTAGGGTCAGAGCCTGGACTCCGGCAGCGCCTAAGAAGCCATGTTTGGTGTCAGAGGTGCACATAGCTAAGAAGCCTGGTCGGGGTGTGCTCCTGCCCACCATGGTCAGAGATGCCATAGTTGGAAGCCTGGGGTGCCCCTTACCCTCCACTGTTGTTTCTGCGGTAGTCTCTTCTGTAGAACTTCCCACCACGTTGTCTGGACTGTGTGAGCTCTTGTTTAGCAGACAAGCTTCCACTCCAGTAGACAGCAAGGGTTCCAGCCTTCTCCTGGGGAAATCCCAACTCCATAGGATGCGTTGTGCCAGTAGTCCGATGGCTGCGGTGGGGGTGGGGTGCACATCTGTCTCTTTAGAACATCTTCCTACTGACCAGGATGGCTGGCAGCTCAGGACCTTCTCCACATTTCCACTGCACAGTACCTCTACCTCCATCAGAAACAGCTGGTCCATTATTTCCAACATTCCTTCTACCCCTGTCTTCCTACGCAGTGTAGGTTCTGTGAGGGTAGAGGCAGGGTCTGGTATTGATGCCTAACTCACAGGAATCACAGGATGTTTTGTCATTGAGTGAGAGGCTGAATGGGTCTGGCACGGTTTCCCTTCTCCCAACCAAGCACTTAGGGCTTCTTTAAATTCCAGCGCTTCTCAGCTATGCTCTGAGCTAGAGTGGGAGTTCTTACAGCTGCGCCTCTTAATCTGATGATACGCTTGCTGGAGACCACCCATCCTCACGGAACACACACAAATAAAGCTTGAAGTCCAAGGACATACAACCTCTAAGACAGGAAACCCGGGAACTCCCTTGGGATCCAGGATATAGGAAAAGATGAGCGTTAAAAGGAAACATGGGAACTGGGAGACAAATGAATTTGCCTTGAATTTTCAAAAGCACAGAACAAGAAGCCAGCTGTGGTTTTCCACAGGGAGATAGGCCTCCTGTCCTTCTCTCCATCCAGCATTGTAGGTGAACTTGTAGCTTCTATGACCAGTAACAGTGGCTTCTCTCACAGAGGTCAGAGTGCCTCATCTCCTGTGTCTAGTGAAGTACTGACTAAAACTGTAAAGAGAAGAAGGGCTGAATGTCTATCATTCTCTCAGAGAACCCTAGGCAGCACTGCAGCCTCAGGGAGCTGCCCTAAGCCCAGCTAGCACATGTCATAGTAACTCTTAGTCTCCTGATATCATTCATCTTGGAGGTTTACTGCCTCCATCTGCCAACCTAGGCCTAGTCCTGGAAGCTTCCACCCTCCATACAATCTTATCTAGGCCTAGAATGTTTTCAGCCTCTGAAACTTACTGCTGAATAAACTCACCCCTTCTTAGCTCTTTCTGAACTCTGGCTGGCTGGTCCACTCTGGTGGTCTGGACAGGTGGTAGCTTTGGACTCGCTACTGCGCTGGGCCGATGGTCATGTTGTCTTGCCCATGCTCATCTTGCCCTAGCAGGCAATTCAATACATTTCTAAGTGTTGAGTAAAGCCTGCATTCCTACAGGCCTGTTTGGTAGGCAATTAGGTCAGAAAGGCTGGTAACATTAAAAAAAATACCATAGAGCTGACGGAGGGCTCATACGTTAGTTCCACACTTTAGGAGGCTGAGGCAGAAGGATTGCTATGAGTTTGAGGCCAGCCTGTGTTACATAGTGAGTTCCAGGAAGGCTTGAATTACAATGTAAAAGAGAGTCTCAGAAAGAAAAAAATTAAAAATTAAAAATAAAACTGTTACCACTGAAAGCCAAGTGGATGTCCATGGCCTGTGCTGCCACTGGAAGCCATTATGATGTTTGCGGCCCTGCTACAGAAGAGGGCCATGTTGGTGATCACTATTGCCACCAGAGACCATGCTTAGGTCCATGGCATGTGCTGAAACAGGAGGCCATGCAGTTGTCCATTATCCATGCTGTCACCAGGAACCACGTGGACATTCATGATCCACGCTTACCATAAAGGGCAGGGAGCTACTTTTGCCATGGTATTGACGGCTGCTGACTTACCATTGAGAAAGAGACATAGAAGGCTTCTGTGACAATCCCTACCCTCCTCCTATAAAAAAAGTAACAGCCTAGACAGAAAACCACCAAAGAGAAGTCTTAAAAATGGTGATAAAGATGTTGAAGTGTAGCTCTCCACAATTTATGGCTTCTCATGGGGCTAGGGGTGGAAAAAATTCAGTTATCTTTAATGGGCTGGCCACTGAGAGTTTGTTCATGCTCCAGTGAGTCTGTAGGCAACACAAATTGGATTCGTTTGCTTTATTTTGTTCTTCTTCCTCCCCCTCCTCCTCCTTGTCTTCCTCCTCTTCCTTCTTCCTCTTCCTCTTTTTCTTCTTCTTTGGGAAAGGACTCAAGGGTGTGGAGCTGGACCTGGGAGGACTAGAAAGTAAGTGTGATTGGGATGCATTATGAGAAATTCCCAAATAATCAATATAAATATTACATTGGAAAAATGTGATCACAAGACTCATACTAACAATAAAACGAGAAAGTGAATAAAAATAATTGAAAAGGGAAAATATCTTTATATAATTATAATTGCTAATTAGACTATAAAAGGGAAGGTAGTTTGGGAGCCTAAGATAAAATTTCAAGGGTATCTTGTGGGGTACTGGTATCAGTGACTTTAGAATGAGGCCTACAGAGATAATACATATTCATAAGAATAAGTTTGATTCATTATTCTTAACATATTACAAGTGGCAACAAGCAGAATAAATCCTTCTCAAATTCAAACAATTCCAAAAGAAAGTGTCTTCCAGCTAAGAATTCTAGAGTGCCAGGAAGACAAGAGCAAACCAGCAAATCCATAACAGGGGGCTGGGTTGGGGGGGTGTGCTCCAAGAGAGAGAGAGAGAGAGAGAGAGAGAGAGAGAGAGGGAGAGTAAGCTTTGAAAGCATGAACACTCAAGTTCAGAACCCACGTGAAAGGCAAGGTGGGACATACCTGTAATCCCAGCTCAAGGGAGTCAGAAATAGGCTGATCTGACCTCTGGGCTAGGCAGTTCAGTCAGGTCCCAGAAAAAGACCTTATCTCAGAAAACAAGATGGAGAACAACCAAGAGAACCTGGCATTGACCCCTCTCCACACACACATGCACACATTCGTCCAGTGGTATTTAATCATTCACTATCTACTGTGTGTCAGTTCTGAAGTACTAAAATGAAAGGCACAGTACTGTGTCAAGGTCCAGTCCAGTGTCAAACAAGAAAACAGCACCATGTGGTTCTAAGTTATGAAAAGCAAGGGTTGACATGTTTTCACTGGTGCCGCCACACTTGAGAACTGAACAGCTCTGAGCTCCCATTTCCTTTGTCAAACAATAATTCTAACACCACCTGCTTCCTAGTGTTCTGGGATCATCAGAGTAAGGTTGCAGTGGGAGTCACTCATCCAGCTCTGCTCACAGTGTAGGTCTGGCAGTGGTGTAGAAGGTCCCTCAGAAGAGGGGAGCAGTTATTAAGACACGTAGGGATGGTGAAGTTCTGACAAGGATTTAGTGGAGCTAGCAAAGCTAGGTGGCTATCTGAGAATGGAGAAGTGGTTGGGAGAGTGTGGTCAGAGTTGTCCCAAGCAGTAGCCAGAATTTGTATCTGGTCAGGTGTAGGCATGTGTTATCATTTGTATATTCTTGGCCCAGGGAGTGGCACTATTAGAAGGTATGGTCTTGGTGGAGTAGGCGTGTGGCGTGGGCTTAAGACTCTCATCCTAGCTACCTGGAAGTCAGTATTCTGCTAGCAGCCTTCAGATGAAGATGTAGAACTCTCAGCTCCTCCTGGACCATGCCTACCTGGATGCTGCCATGTTCCCACCTTGATGATAATGGACTGAACCTCTGAACCTATAAGCCAGCCCCAATTAAATGTTGTCCTTTGTAAGACTTGCATTGGTCATGTGACCAATTACTTCTGAAAGAAATCTGCTGTGTTTGAGGGACTTATGGCACACTAGGCTAGGTTAGCAGTTAGAGAGCAAGAGAGTAAGAGTGGGGGCTGAGGGGGCTGAGGGGGCTGAGGGGGCTGAGGAGGCTGAGGAGGCTGAGGTGGTGGCTGAGGGGGCTGAGAGGTGGCTGAGACCTCTTCAGAACAGCTGTGTATGTCAGATCCATTGGAAAGATGAACCCACAGAGGAGGGTGGGGGACGAAGTCAGAATGATATTGTGCTTTAGACAAGTGAGGGTTGGTCAGCTCGGTTATACTAAACAGATGGACCAAGTAATAGGAGCTTAGAGAAATACTCATCCAGTTTTTTCAATAGAATTGTTTTGTTTTGTTTTATTTTGTTTTTGGGGGGAGTGATATGTTTCCTTTCCTAGCTTGTTACTTCCCTTGAATATTGGTACTTTTGTATCATATATTTTAGAACAGAATTGTGTGATTCTGTGAAGATATAGAGCCTACATTTAATAGTTCACAGAATTCTTTGTTAATTAAAAAAAAAGACTTATTGATGATTTTTGTGTTGGACTTCCTCAACAGATTATTCTAAATTATTTTTCACTAACATTTTAACAGCACCAAAAGAAATGTGGGTTACAGGGAAAATGCTTTGAAATGGTTTGTTCCTCCTGAAAGTTAGTCTGCTTTCCAGCGTGCTCTCTGACTGTGCTCCCTGACTGTGCTCCATGCATACAAACCACATGTGTGCGTGCACAAATGCAGCCTTATACCCTGCGGTGGAAACCTAAGCGTGCTACACAATATTATTTACATAAATAGCGTCAGTTCTTCTCTTCTTGAGAAGTTTATTCATTAATTTGTTACGTTCTTACTCCTCTCTAGCTCCTGCTACAGCTAAGGTCTTCTGGGCTTCCACGTGAAAATCATCTTCTGTTGTTGCGTTTGGCCCATTGTTTCCCTGTGAGCTTGCTAGGGTTTGAAGTGGTGGAAGAGACCAGGTGCTGGAGGTGAAGTGTCAGTGCTGAGGAGATACCACCGTAGCCATGGTGCCCAGTGGAAAGCAGTTTGGTCACGTGGCAGGGGGAAGAGTGGGGTGAGGGCCCACCATGATGAACTGATTGGTGCTGTGTCAGGGCAGAGCAAGCCCTCTCCAGGCCTTGAGGACTTCTTGCTCATCGTGCTATAGCTTAGCCATGGAGACTCTTGCAGGGTGGACCAGCCAGCCATCAGACTCCTGAGGTCACTAAACCTTTTTCCAACAAAGTCCTTGATTTTCTCTTGATTTACAGCTATGGATGAGATCTTTGATTTAGCATGTTTATCTTAAAGTCTGCAGGCTTACTTGCCCTTTATAGAGACCACTGGAAAATTAGTTAAAAGCTGGGCAAACTATGAGACCTTATATAATTTTATAGTTTTTTTTTTAAATGGTGTGCAGGATGGGTTATGACATTCTCCGCACTCGTTAAAAAGTGTTAAAGTGTGTCACCAAGATAGGCATGATTTCAAACATTGTAATGTGGTACTCGGAGGCTGGAACGGGGGGAGCAGGAGCTAGAGTCTCCCTGGGCTATATAGTGACCTTGTCTCAAAGTAATAATAAATTAATAAATACACCTAAAAATTAAAATGTGTTTCTAAGGTGAAATGAGAATGACTTACAGCATTGAGGCTGCAAGATAAGTTATGACATATTTGTTCTAATGTTCACATTCTATAATGCCTGGGCTATTTTTCCAGGCTTTCTATAAAATTAGGTATCTCAGAAGGCAAGCCAGGTGAGTTATGAAAAGACAAACCTCATCCTAATCTAATATCAATCTGTTTCTCTAGCCTTCTACCTCACTCTCAGTGTAAGACGTGGTTTGCTTATGAAATCAGTCAGATGTTCACGGGAGAGATCAGCTGACCATGCATGTTTCCTTGAATATCCTCCCTTACCAACAAGGAACATGATTCCACCAGCAGAGATGATGATTTTATTAATAAATGCTTCTAACAAGAATTTGGACAAGTTAGATACATATTTATAGGTGACTGAATGCTTAACTCAGTGGTGAAGGTGTATACTCAGAATTCCTGAGACCCAGTGTTCAATCCCCAGTATATAAGACTACTAGGAAATACTGAAAATAAAGCAGGACAGTTAGTACAAGGTCTAAAAGACCCCTAGTTAGTTCAAAACAGTTCTCCAAATTTTTAGCATATTTAAAGGAAAAGCTTGGTAAGAAGACAAAAGTTTTAAATAAACACCAGCTAAAATGAAAGACAGAATTTTAAAAAGCCATGTTTAATATAACCTATTTAGGCAAGGATCACCAAGAAATATTAAATCATGGATCAGAAAGTTGTTGTCAAACTGTATCCTAACATCCCGAAAGAATTGCACCACAGATTTAGTAAATAAGGAAAGATAGATATGCTTCTAATGGAGCCATGTAGTAGTGAACCCTAAGTCAAGTGCCCCAGCAGTACCCCCAGGTGTAGAACAGCTTGACGCAGGGCCCCCCCCCCCGGGGGGGGGATGTGGCATCACTCAGGCAATATTAAAAAACATGCCGAGGCAGAAGCAGGCAAATGCAGGCTACAAGTCATTGTACAATTAACTGTCATTTGCTCTTCAAAAATTGTCCTGGGCTGGGAAGATATGTCAGTCTCAAATGCCATGAGGACCCAAGTTTAATCCTCAGAACCCCATATGGAAAGCTGGATGTGGTGGTATGAACTTACGAAATCCCAGCACTGCGGAGCTAGAGATCTGCAGAGCTTTGAGGCACACAGGCATAGTCTAGCCGAATCAGCCCTCCCCACAAACAAACAATGATTATACCAACAAAGCTGACAGCACCTAAGGAAGATGACATCGGAGGCTGTCCTGTGGCACATGCACACATACACACATGCACACATGCACACGTGCACACATGCACACATGCACACATGCACATTCATACATGAAGAATTTAGGTAAGGGATACGAAGATATTTCTTCTAATACTCTTTGGACCTCCCTGTAAATTTGAATGTTTTTAATATAGAGTTGGGAGATGTTTTATATTTATGTTGGTGGTGTTCCAACCAGGGGTAGGATGACTCAGCCAGAGCAGGCACCCCCATCCCAACATGCTCCCCACTCCAACCTTCAGTAACCAGTTCATTGCCGATGTCTATCTACATTAGCTAAACAGATCCAGATGTCAATCTGGGGGAAATGTTCAGCTCTCAAAGGCCTTGTGTGCACAGATCTGTTGCTGGCAGTGCTCTGTCTCCCTCCCACTGATCCCAGTGACCCCAGGCTCAACTACTTCCAAGCAATTCACATTTTCCAAATGAAGTCTCTGCTCTTGCCATTTCCTCAGCCTGAAAGGCTGTCTCCATTATATTTATTGCTTGTCAAAGTCACAATCTTTAGGCCTAATAAAGTTTTCTACCTCTTTGGAAGTTCTGCTAGACCAACACCTTTGCCTTCCAATTGGAAGCAGTCATACCTACTCAGTGGTCCTTACACTTCTCTTAAAACACAACACCCTTTTTTCTTGCATTTGGTCCCTGTGTCACAGTGCTTCCACACCAGGGAAGCTCTGTTTCTCTCTGTCACACTGTGTGGGGTACAGATTTCTTAGGATGGTGTTCAAGGGACTTAGGACTTGATGCCTGCTTTCTTTTGAATCCTATGCCTTGAGACCACATCCCTCAGTGAACCTGATTCTATAAGCTTCTTTCCCTTTGATTTCTGGGTACCTTGGCTCTATGTCCTTCAGTGCTGTGGCTATGGAGAAGCAAAATGCTTGCAGACATGCTGAGAACCCAGAGCCTTGCATTCTCACAAGGCTGCGGTTCTGTTGATAGCTCACCAGACCAGACACTCACAGGCTGGATGACAGAAATATTTTATGATTTTATTGCATAAATGTTAGTCAATGAAGAGTGTTTATTGAGATGAACAGTTCTAGGCCTGTTTCATTTAATTGGTTTGTTTATGGAACCATGCAACCAGCAGCAAGGTCTACCCCAGAATACTTTCCTCACTCTCAAACCAGATGCCTCTGCTCAGCCTGTCTCGCCCTCCAGCTGGTTCAAGCAAGAGTGGGTCTACTTTTCCGTATATTTGCCTGTTCTGAACTTCAATGGAATCACGTGTGGTGTATGAGGTCTGGCTTCTTTCACTGAGAATCATATTTCCAAGGGTTATTCATACAGTGGCATGCACCAACACTCCTTTTCCTTACTGAATAGCATTCTATTGTAGGGATAAATTGCATCTCAGTTATACTTCCATCTCTTGGTCAATATTTGTGTGTTGCTTCTGAATACCATTACTAAAAACACTTGGGCACAAGTCTTATGTGCAGATATGTTTTAAGGATTTATTTATTTATTTATTTATTTAATGTGAGTACATAGTCGCAGTCTACAGATATACCAGAAGAGGGAATCAGATCTCATTACAGATGGTTGTGAGCCACCATGTGGTTGCTGGGAATTGAACTCAGGACCTGTGGAAGAGCAGTCAGTGCTCTTAACCACTAAGCCATCTCTCCATCCCAGTGGAAATATGTTTTATTCTTAGTTATAAACCCACAGAGAAGTATAACTGCCAGGCTGTGTGGTAACCCTGTGCTTCACTTTCTGAGAAATAGTCAGACTGTTTTCCAGAATGTCTAGTCCACTTTTTTTTTTGCCGGCATTATATGTGTCAGTTTTCCCATACCCCTGCTTACACTCTTTGTGTTTCTTCTTAATTATAAACATCTTAGTAAATTAGTCGTGGTATCTTATTACATACTTAAGCAACAGCTAATATCCTAATTCACAGTTGAGTACATGTACTTTAATGAGCAATTATAGTATTAAACATGGCATTCCATTTTCATATTTTAATTTTAAAGTTATGATTATAGATATTATTATCATCATCATCATTATTGTGTATATGTTGGGGTGCACGTGCTGAAGCTCATGTGTGGAGGACAACTTTATGGAGTGTATTTCTCTTTTCCCTTTATGCAGGTTCTGTGGGCCGAACTCTGATTCATCCAGCATATATGACAAGGGTCTAACCTTAATGAATTTTTTTTTAAGTAAAGTGTTAAGGAGCATACAGAGCGTCAAGTGTCTTATTTAACAAGTGAACTTCTGTACCTAGGTTTTGAAAATTCCAGCTTGTCTACAAAAGTAAAATCTGCCTCAGAGATCATTCCCTAGAAAATACCTCAAAGGATAATAAATACTTTTTATTTTTGAGCATAGGACACAGAGATGAACTCTGCATGTCTTGGAATAGCTCAACTCCTCCAGTTCTTCTAGCATAAAAACAAAACAACCCACATCCACATCTGGAATGCAGGCTGTGTGTGCTGGCTCCACAAGGCAGAGTCTGTGCTCTGACAGGAGAAGTCCTAGCAAGAGGCTCCCCAGTCCTAATGAAGTGAAGGGCAGAGTCAAGCCATTTGGAGCTAGAGCACAGGACTATTAGACAAATGGAGATATCACAGTTAGGACACAGGCCTGTGGCAAGTGCTTTCTCCTTTGATTTGGACTTAAAAATAAAATCTTTTCTTTAAATGAAAGTTATCTAAAGGAGTTAAACAGGATCAGATGTTTACATAAGCCGTTTTCCGTTATGGCTCAAGCGTTGCACTTAACCATAAACACGAGAAGCACAGATCCCTAGCTGTTTCTGACTCTTCTCCATCAGTGGGCCTTGGATTCACTGAACTGGCAATAAATCCTGCTTGTGTCAACCCGATGGAGTCCTGAAATGATCTTTATACAAAACAAGAGCAAAGAGGTAGAGGCTGTGTCTTAGCAGAGAAGCTGGCATGCCTGAGGTCCTGGGTTCATCCTCAACACCAGCAAGCAAGCACACGCACACACATACACACACACACACACACACACACACACACACACACACACACACACAGCAGGGCGGCATCTGTAACCCAGTTTATCAATTCATCACTGTTTATCAGGAGGGTTTGCCAGTCAGTTCTTGGGGAAACTGCCTAGACTCAGCATAGCACAGTCTGTGCATAGCAACAGAAGGGCTGGAGGATGCAATCTGCTATTTCATCTTAAAACCTGGAAAGAAAGTAGGCTGTTGGTGGTTGCTTATGCCTCTAGATCTTTTAATACAGATCTGTTCCCTTTCTCTTTCAGAAATTAAGCTTATGAAATGAACTAATGATTTTGAGGGTTTTTTTTGTTGTTGTTGTTGTCGTTGTTTTTGTTAGGAATAAGTAAGAACCTACTGACAAATTCCCTAGCTGTATAAACTGCTTTCAAGTGAGATCAGGTCAGAGCACTTGGTTCGGATAGCAATTTTCTGAACACTGATAGAAACAGGTGATGTCTTAGGGAGTTCTCTAGCTCTGGAACTCTGTAGCATTTTTTAACCAAAGTATTAGAGACAACTGAAATTTCTAAGACTAATAATTTTCTTACCAAAGTAAGCCCACACTTTGTTAGATATAAAGAGGTGGGACCCACAATGTACCTTTAATTAGCCTTTATCAATGATCACTCTTCTATGCTATTAGTTTGTAAAAATGGATCTTGGCTACAACCCATACTAAATTGTACTTACAAAATGATCTTTATATTTTCAGGGCATGACCATACTTTCCAGACACAGAAAACTGAGGGAAGTTTCTTTGTCTGACTGTGTCAACATCACTGACTTTGGAATTCGGGTAAGATGAATAGGGTTTTCTGCCAAAGGGTTAAGATTAAAAATTAAGCTCCAATTAAATAAATGCTGTAAGTCCTGATAGAAAAGGGTAACAGGGGCTGACTCACACACGGGACTGGGACTCACTCACAGTCAACTCTGGGTTTCATGGTTTGAAGCTAAAAGGTTGCTCACAGGCTCCTGTTTGAATACTCAGCCCTTAAAAGGCTATGAAGCCTTTAGGAGGCGCAGCCTGGGTAGCAAAGTGGACAGCTTCAACAGCTCTGGAAGGTTAGAGCTAGCCTTGGGTCTGGCCTGTCTCTATTCCATGTGAGGAAAGAGCTCTCTGCCATGCTGTGGCCACAAGGACTGCTGCCATACTTTCCCCACCACCGTGGACTGATGTTTCTCTGAAACCATGGCCAGCACTGGCCAGCCTCCCTTGGCGGCTTTTGTTGGGTGTTTTCATTCACTGGAACACAAAGGTGGCTAGTGTGTTCCACTGGTTTTCAGCAAGGCCTCTGCAGCCTGAGGTGGCCTTATTTCCTCCCCATCCACTCTCTCCTGTCTCTGAGCAAAACTCATAGGATATATAGATGCATTTACTTGGAGAGTAAGGAATGTCTATGTGGCTCAGAGTCCTTGCAAATTGTGAAAATATTCTATAAGATAGATAGAATATTAAAATATACAATCTAACCGTGAAAACTGTGGGAGTTTAGACACTATACAGATATCTCGCAGTTTGGAGGTCGGGTTATGTAAACATAGATTGCAATGTACGTCGATGGAATGGACAACATGAAGTAAGTGATGGAGTAAGATGGATTGCTCTGTGCTCTAAGAGTTCATGAGAAGGGGAAGGGTCCATAGGCGTGGCTCGAGTAACGTGCAGCCCTTGCACACTCCACATAAGCCACAAGGAAGTGTATTAGCATCTTAAGCATCTAAATGAGTGTGTGTGTGTGTGTGTGTGTGTATGTGTGTGTGTGGGGAACAGAGACAGACAAAGACAGAGGCAGAGAGCAAGAGAGCAAGAGCATACACATGCGAGGGAGAGAAGAGAGAGAGAGAGAGAGAGAGAGAGAGAGAGAGAGAGATCACTACCCAAAAGTGTGTGTTGGTTGTGCACTGAACAAAGAAGAAATGAAAATTACGTGTGGGAAACTGTGAACCCATTGGAAGCATCACATAAAAGTGTGTTGGGAGCTAAAAGATTCTAAAGCATTAGGCTAAGTAGGAAGAAAGGAAACCACTGAAGGGAAGAAAGGAGCGACACTTTCTTACAGAGATAATATAAAGTTAATTGTTCAAGCGACAGATAACACAAGTGTTAGCTGAGAAGTCTGCAGAGTGTGGGAACGTTTCTGAGCATGACAGACTGGATGACGCTTTCCATGACCAGTTGAGCAGTGCTGGAGTACAGTACAGACTGAAGAGCTGCATTGGCCTGCAGTCAGCCCATGCTGAGACCTTAGCATAGCATGTTTGGGGCTGACGGAAGCTCAGGAGCAGCCGAAGCACTCTTCTGGCTTTCCAGACGAGAGAACTAAAGGCCGAGAGGTTACAACGGATGAGGTTTCATGTCCTCCCAGGAAGCCAGCCTGAGCTCAGTGTTATGGGAGGGAAAGGTAGAAATGGGGAGCTACTCCTCTAAACAGTTGTTTGGCAACATGGCTCAGCCCCCACTGTGTTGTTCAGCTTTGCTTTGCTTTATCTCGTCGTGTCTTGACACTGTAATAGTATAAGAGGAAAGTGTACCACTTAAGAATCTTCTTTATAGGCTCTGGCGTGAAGCAAAGTCAGTTTCCTCCTCTTCTTTATAGGCTCTGGCATGAAGCAAAGTCAGTTTCCTCCAATTTCAGTCTCTGGCACAAGTCTGCCTGGTATACAGAGTTATTGAGAAAACAAAATACTGCCTCAAGATAAAGAGCCCTGGGAGAATTGAAAACTTTATACAAGACAAGATTATAACTCTTTAATAAAAGGTTTTACAAATGCTTAGGTACATGTAGCTTGCTATGAAAAGCAGCCAGAAGATTCCTCTAAGTAAAAGTTGTAGTTTAACTGAAAGGTTAAACATGTATCACACAGGCCTTATCCAGTCAGGCTTTCAAAAAAAAAATTGAAAAGG
The DNA here is from genome assembly GCA_902729485.2 of Mus minutoides. Taxonomy (NCBI): domain Eukaryota; kingdom Metazoa; phylum Chordata; class Mammalia; order Rodentia; family Muridae; genus Mus; species Mus minutoides. The sequence continues at coordinate 56,294 of LR750944.1, read as the reverse complement.
TGGCATATCAAAGATTTAAAATACAAAACAGTTAAGCATCATTGCAAATAAGTGTGTCATTAAGATGACTCAGTATTGGGCTGGAGAGATGGCTCAGCCATTAAAGGCTAGGCTCACAACCAAAATATAAGGTGATTCAGTATTAATGTGGCATTATACTGTTATGAATGTCTTACATTGTTTTTGACAAGTCTTGATGCCAAATCAGTACACACACACACACACAAACACAAACACATGCGCACACACACATACACACACGCATGCACACACACACACAAACACATACCTCTCTATTAATAATATTTTTGTATGTATTTATGATATACAGTGCCATACTTTAATAATGTTTATATACAGTGTGAATCCATCTACTTAGCTACCCACTTAAACACTCATTTATCCATTCATCTGTGGGCCAGGAGTAAGATTCCTATCATGCAGTGCATTGAAGAACCCAAACAACAACGGAAGACTCGGCCCAAGTGGCAGGAGTGCTGTCAGGGAAGCAGACTCAGCAACATGACTCTAGTTTGTTTTAGAGAAAAGACTGTTTATTTGAACTAGTAGCTAGTAGTTAATTCAGTTGTGGGCAATTATAAATGTTAAATAAAGTTAAGAATATTGGCATTGTAGTCTTGAGTTACATTTCTTAGAGAGGAAGCAGTTGTGTTGACCAGTGAGTGAATCTTTCAGAAGTATTCTAGTGTGCTCCTGTCATCTTAGCCTCTAAATATCCATCACATTAAAAATGCTTCTTGGGAGCCGGGCGTGGTGGTGAACGCCTTTAATCCCAGCACTCGGGAGGCAGAGGCAGGTGGATTTCTGAGTTCGAGGCCAGCCTGGTCTACAGAATGAGTTCCAGGACAGCCAGGACTATACAGAGAAACCCTGTCTCGAAAAACAAACAAACAAACAAACAAACAAAAAAATGCTTCTTGGGATAAGGCTGAGGCTAAGAATCAGAAAACTCACTTGCTGCCATTTGCTTTTGATCCTCTGGGCTCCAGGCACTGCCTCCCAACTCTTCTACAGTGCCTAAATTTATACTGTTTTTTAGGTGCAGGAGAGTCTAGGCAAAAGTGTGTGCTTCTTCTAACTCTTATTATCATAAGCAAAATTCTGGCATGTTTTTTAAAAAATTAAACTTTCCAAATTGCTCTTTATTTTCACTGATCTAAAGATATCTTTTTAAAAAAATTATTTCATTATTAGTTGCACAAGACCAGATGTTCTATTCAGAAAAAATTTCCTGTCTAATCATCTCTTCATTTATCCCTCCTCCCTGTTCTTGGTGTGTGTGTGTGTGCCCGCATGTGCCCATGTGTGTGTGTGTGTGTGTGTGTGTGTGTGCGCACATGTGCACGCACGCGCCCTGGCTTTTGAATAATCCAATCATCCACCTTGTTCAATCTCTACCCTCTTCTCGCAGACTGGCATCTCACCACCCTATTTCAGACATGCGTGTCTGGAGTCTAAGAAGGGTTTATTCATGGACCCTGAACAGCAAACTTGAATCACTTCATTGTGTCTATTTCCTTATCTTCAACACTATTCACTAACTTTTAAGTAGTTCTAAAATATTGTTCATGCAAGATTTTCATCAATAATATTTTTATCCATTGATAGCTCCACCCTCCAGTGCTAAAGCAAAACTGACTTTGGTAACCTTTGATACACACCCTGACTCACAATGCCTAAGATGGGCTGTGCAAGTCAGCTCCCCTTAGCAACAAGTTTTGAAAAGATCAAAACTGATTTCTATTTAGTTTCCAGCATTAAGTCATGCAGTAACTATCAAAGTATGAGAGTTTGATAACTACACCTATTCTCCAGGGATGAAATTGTGTTTGTGGGTTGAAAGGGGCAGAACAATCAAGATTCCTGGTCAAACAGGCCTTACTCCCTGGCCTCTGACGCAGCAGAGGCTCTGAGCTGTCCTCTATAGGGAAGTAGAACAGGCAAACAGTTTGGCTTTCTTGACTCTGGCTCCTGTGTCCAGGGAAGCTTTTGCAGTCGTCTCTCTCCAGGGAAGTATTGACTAAAACGTCTATGATGAATAAGCTCCCAGAGGATCTCAGGCTGTGGGATTTTTTTTAAAGGTCCTAGGAGAGGAGCTAAATGATTTCTTGGTAGACTTAAAGGGGTGGTCATCTGGTACTTGTTAAAAAAGCAGCAGCCACAAAACCTGGAACAATTAAGGGTTTCATTTTGGAAATCCCTGCCGAGTAGATCATCCATGCTAAGGACGGTCTCCCGAGCTTTATGATAACACAGAAAATGCCAGGAGACTCATGGGATGTAGATTCAACTGGGGGTTGGGAGGGGGAGAGCACAGATACCAGGGCTTTATTGTTTCTTCATTGGCTGTGAGCAAAAGCAGGGATCTCAGCACTGCGTTGCTCTTGGAAACACGCTAATGTGTTTCCAATTGTAAGCCGTCCAACAGGATCTGAAACTTGCCAGACTTCAAAGGATGTGGAATTCAACAGCTTCTCAGAGTCCCATAGCATAAGGTTCCAAGGGATTCTGGATTGCTGGGTACCATGTTCTCTTGGCAAAGAACTAGGTGAAGCCGAGTAAGCCCCGCCCCAGGCCCGGCTTCCTGCCCACTCCCACCGTGAGAGCTAGGAGACAGCTGAAGTTTTGCTGAATTTCATAAATGACCCACACATCTGTTATCTTCACATAAGTGTCCACAGAGAACTACAGGACATGTTAAAAGCAAGACAATTCGTAGGCTATTTCTGCTGTATGTAAGATGAGACTTGCCTATGTTAAACGAAACCTGTCAGGTTGCCTGTAGGCAAAAACAAATTCTGGGAGTCCACTTTTCTATGACAGTATGAGGTTATGCAGCTACTTTTGATCCCTCTGTGACACCCTAGGGTTTGCCCATTGTGTCATGCCTGATGTGAGCAGGGTGCCTGCAGAGTGGCTCAGGAAGGCTGTAGTTCACTGGCTGTGGTTTCTGATAACTCTGGCAGGCCCATTTAGAATTTCCTTGCCGTGTTTCCTTTCTAAAGCCTTCATGACATTACAGGTTAAAGGTGGTATCCCAGGCAGGCAGCTTTGGTCCATAATTCCTGAGTCTACTGCTGAGAGACAGAAGACAGCATTTGTGATGTAGTGATGGTGCTGTCTCTGCCAAGCACTTCTGGAGTAACACATGCTCTGTCTTCCCAAAGCCCATATTCATTCTCTCTCTCTCTCTCTCTCTCTCTCTCTCTCTCTCTCTCTCTCTCCCTCTCTCCTCTCCTCTCCTCTCCCTATATATGATACACACACACACACACACACACACACACACACACACACACACATATGTATATAAAATGTTTTTATTATGCTTTTATTTCCCTCTTGCAGATGAGGAAAGTTAAGGTTAAAAGTGTGTTAGGGTCACACAGACCCAACAAATTCTTCTGCAAGGCTGGCTGCAAGCCCCTCTTGACTTGTTGATTCTACTATATATATAAAATGAAGGGCCAAAGCTGTACTGATGGTTCTGAACTTAGTTTCTTAGGAAGTCTGAGGTGCAGGAGGCCATACTCAGTTGGCCATTCTCCTGAGAAAATGTAAGGAAAAGGACAAGAGTAGAGAGGGTGAGTGGACAGCTCAGCAGCTCTTCCTAACACTTACAGCCTAGGGTTACTTAATTCCCCTGCCCTTCTTGTCTGGAGGGACTCTAGGGAGGCCAGGAAACCAGACCACTTACCTTGAAGAAATGGAAAGTGTGTGTCATGGTTGTCCTTTGTCCAGCCTAGCTCATTTTTATTTTGTACATAAAATCTAAAGCAAGAATATTTGCTCACACAGTAAATAACTGTGTGTTATTTACTGCAAATAAAAACAAAAACAAACAACAACAAAACACCTGTTTTTAGTTGTGGTGTGCCTTGGCCCTAGTGCACCTTTAATCCAACAGCCTTTGCCAGGGAATGAACAGGAGAAACCATAGAGAGTAAGAGGGAATCAGGAGGATAGAGAGACACAGGAGGATAGAGAGACACAGGAAGTGGAGGGAGGGGCATTCAGCTTGAAATGGGAGGAGACCTTGCCTTTCGGATGCTGGCTGAGGAGGAAGGTCATCTGGGCACTTTCTCTGCCTCTCTGAGGCAGCAGGTATTACCCCAGCATCTGGCTCCTGAGTCTTCATTGGTAAAATCGAATGACTGTGATTTTGTTAAAAAACAACCACATTATTCTGGATTTTTTTTTAAAAACAAACTTTGCTTACCAGATATAATTTGCAAAGAGAAGCTCCCTTTTTGTGCATTTCCCAGTCTTCCCTTTATCTTTTCCAGCATACGTTCTGATGCCGCTTAGTGCTTTTTTTTTTTTTCTTTCTTTCTTCTGATCCCCAGTTCTCCACCTCTTGGCTTCTTTTTATACACCTGCCACACTGTATATTTTGAAAATAATTTCCCTCTTTTAATCCAAGTATATTATAGGATCTATGACATCAGTAAGCTATGCCGTTTTACTGACAAACCATAGGTGTCCTGTTGAGAAAACATTTACTCAGAAAACAAATAAGACAATTTATCTTGCAGTTAGAAGGAAATATTAGAATTTCTAAGACTTTTATTTAGATTTTTTTTGACAGTGTTTATTTGATTATATCTATTTATAACATCACCAGGACAGGACTCCAGGCTCTGCAGAGTGGGTAATCTAGCCAGGACCACCCCCACCTGCTCTGATGCCTGGCAGGATGGAGGCTGTCTTTGAGAAGATATACCTCCAAATCTCATGACTGTCTGAGGTCCAAGCAACTGAAGTTCCATGTTGACCACATATAAGTCCAGAAATTGCATTCTTAGCTTTGAGCAAGCCCAACTAGTCTTCATTAAAGAAGTTCCTGAGGGCACAGTGTTTCCCCAGAATTATCAACAGAGGGAAAAACAAAACAAAACCTTCCAGCCTTGTAAGGTCTCCTAATGGAGCTCTAATGAGGCACACTGTCAGAAGCAGGTGGCATGAAGAGAGACAACAGAGGGAGAAGTTTTTGGACAAGGAGCTGCCACCTGTTGAGGTGGATTAATCAGGGTTTGGGCAAAAGAACACTATTGTAGCAATCAACAAATATGAGTCAAACGTAGTCCCAGCTACGTACCCAATTCAGGAATGTAGTCTTTAACCCCCGGCACTGTGACTCGGCCCGGAAGACACGGGGAACTCCGATAAGTCGACGAAGAACTTTTCTGAAAAAGTGTTAACTCATGGCAAGATAGGACGACAGACTAGAAAGGAGTCCAGCTTGACCGTGTTTTCATTTCTTTCTGCCTTCACTGTAAGAGACTGACTTGGAAGAGGCTAGGTGTAGCATTTTCCAAGATACAGGAGATGGTGGGGTTGATAAGCGAGTGACTTTAGAGCTTTAGAGCTGGCAGGGCACAAGGCAGCTGTCTCTGGAGGAGAAGAGGGAATTCCACTGTGTGAGCGAGTTGTAACATGTCTGCAGACATAGAACCTCAGGGTGACTTACACTGCTCTAAAGGAAACAATGGACTGTGGGACTTTAGTTCTCATAATTTGTCGCCGATTTAGCCTAAGTGCTGCACCAACATTTCTGCCTCAGGTTTTCCATGTCTGGAATGTAGTTGTGAATGTATCAGATACTTTAACATCACTTTTAGAGTTATTGAACTAAAAAAACCTCCAAACATTTCAGTTTCAGAGACTAGCAGAGCCATCCAAGATAAAGGCTCAAGGGGGAATGGATCCAGGCAGTCCAAAGACACTAGCACTGGGGGCTGAAGAGATGCCCTGAGGCTCCCTTTAAAAGCTAGCCAGCTTTCAAGGAATTAGTCTTATAGTTCTAAATTGCTTATTAATTATTATCACTGTGTGTGTGTGTGTGTGTGTGTGTGTGTGTGTGTGTGTGTACGTGTGGAGGTCAGAGGACAACTTTTGGGGTCTGTCTACTCCTTCCACTGTGGTTCTGGGTGTTGAACGCTGGTAGTCAAGCTTCCAGAACAAGCACCTTTACCCACCACGTCATCTCCTTGGCCCCTCACAGTTTAAACATGGTTCTTGGTATGACTTGTTTCTGGTTCTTACTCTGAACATTCTCTAAGAGGAAATACTATTACCGCATACCTCGCAACATCAAAATTCTTGTATTATTAAAACAGACTTGATTTCCTGGAAGACACTTCCATAGGCCCAATCTGCATCCTAGTATTGAACTGTGCTGTGTTCTGAATGTGATGCTTATGAAGATCTATAAAAACTAGCACCGTTCCATAGAGGACCCCAAGAGGCTCACCACATTCTTACTGGCAAGTGAGCTGAGAGACAAAGCTATTGGTTCCAGTCAAAGGTGGATTCCCTCTGTACCACCCTGCTGCATATGTCCCTGTGCTTGCTTACCTCCAGCGACAGTGACCCTTCTATCCCCGAACAGTGACTTCTTCCAATTTCTGGCAATACTTAGCTCTAGACAGGTCAGATTTCCATGTAAAGTTAGTCACAGCACAGGGGTGAGTCAGGCACAGTAAATGCTGACCCCTGTGGAAAATCCAAGCTCTGCATGAGGTCAAGAGCAATCGCCCTTGGCAGCTGTGGTCGGAACAAAGGTAATGGCCAGGACTTCTTTCTCTCTGTAAGCATACGTATTTTAGCATTGGCATCATGCACAAAATCTACTAGCAGCTAGTATTTAGTCTTCAAAAGTTTCAGTTGTCAAAAGCTGTAGTCCATCACAGTGCTGCACCTGCATATGGATGGATGGATATACTGGAGTGGCTACGTCACCCTCATTAGCACCATCCCCTCTTACACTTAATTATCTTGTGGTGAGAAGATTTCAAATCTAAGTGTAATTTTCAGTGTATGACTATGCTGGCTAGTTTTTGTCAACGTCACCTGATCTTATTTTATTTTTATTCCCCCTCCCATGCTGTGTGTGTGCATGCACCCCGACACACACGTGTGTGTGCGCACTACCCATAGAGGACAAAGAAGGCATCAAATCCCCAGAGTTGGAGTTCATGAGGTTATGAACGGCTTGACCTGATTACTGAGAACCAAACTCTGGTCGTCTGCCCTCTTAACTGCTGAGCCATCTCTCCAGATGCTCATTTTGGTTTTATATAGTATCCGCTGAGTTGTGAAGTCATTTTTGTAAAGCAGTAAACTAGCACATATAGTATTAGGTGTCAGACTGGGACATTTATTTATTTATTTATTTATTTATTTGATAATTTCTTCATTTACATTTCAAGTGTTATCCCATAAGTCCCCTATACCCTCCCCCCGCCCTGCTCCCCTACCCACCCACTCCCACTACTTGGCCCTGGCATTCCCCTGTACTGGGGCCTATAAACATTGTTAGACCAAGGGCCTTTCTTCCCCAATAATGGCCAACTAGGCCATCTTCTAATACATATGCAGCTAGAGACATGAGCTCTGGGGGTTCTGATTAGTTCATATTGTTGTTCCATCTATAGGGTTACAGACCCCTACAGCTCTTGGGTACTCTCTCTAGCTCCTACATTGGGGACCCTGTCAGACTGGGACTTTTAAGAAAAATCTTCTGTGTTGCTTCTCTTCCCTTCCCTCCTGTGTCCTTCCGCCCTCCTATTCCACCCTCCCTTAGTCAGGGTTTCCATGGCAGACACCATGACTAAGTCAACTCTTACAAAGGACAACATTTAACTAGGACTGGCTTACAGGTTCAGAGGTTCAGTCCATTGTCATCATGGGAGGAAGCATGGCAGTGTCCAGGCAGGCATGGCACTGGAGACAGAGCTGAGAGTTCTGCATCTTGTTCCGAAGGTAAACAGAAGAAGGCTGGCTTTCAGGCACTAGGAGGAGGGTCTCAAAGTCCACCCCCACAGTGACAAACTTTTTCTAACAAGGTCACACCTACTCCAATAAGGTCACATCTAATAGTGCCAGTCCCTGGGCTAAGCACAGTCACATCCCAGAGCCTCCTTTCTGTCACCTCATTTATTTGAATACAGATAGACATTATAAGCCAGGGTCCATAGATGAGACATATGGGTTTTGTCTTTCTAAGTCTTGGTTACCTTGCTCAGTATCATAACTCCCAGCTTCGTCCATTTCCTTGAGAAGCTCCTGGAGCAGGTTCTCTTCCTAGCTCAGCAAAATCCCGCTGTGTCTGTACAGTGGGCTCTTGCTCTCTGTCTATCTGCTGATGGCGTCTAGGCTGCTATACAAGGATCTCTGTCACAGATGATCACTGTGGGATTTCAGAATGATGCTACAGTATAGGTATCGTTTACCTTAATTAGAAGAGGAAGCTCCAAAAAGGCTATATTATTTGTCAAAATTTCAGAGGTTATCATGATGGAAAGAGAGTAAAATTCAAAGGTGTGCTCTTCCCACAGTGGCCCTGATATCTTTCATCTACTCTTGTACCCACAACGCCTTCCACACTCATCTGGATATACCAATCACATACCACCAGCCGTGACATCAGACAAACTGGCTTTTGCTAGCAGCAATGTGGTATTAATGAACTGTTAATTTGACGTGTATTTTTTGAGATGCTGATTTGGGATGTTTTGTTGTTTGTTATGTTCATGGAAAAAAAAAATCTGTATTTAGGGGACCCAAATATATACTAAATAAACCACTGCAGGTAAAGTGGTTTCAGATGGACAGAGTGTTTGGAAAAAGACTAAGAGAAAGTAAAGGAAAACAAACAACAAACACCTTTAAAGAAAAACAAAAAAACAAAGCCTCCCAAACCTGTGACCTTGGAATCTCCTCCAGGCATACTGTGACCTTGGAATCTCTTCAAGGCATACTGTGACCTTGGAATCTCTTCCAGGCATACTGCAAAACCTCGCTGTCGTTGGAACACTTGGATGTCTCCTACTGCTCCCAACTGACAGATGACATCATAAAGACTATAGCCATTTTCTGCACTCGAATTACATCTCTTAACATCGCTGGATGCCCAAAGGTATGCATGGTGGCTGGAGCACTGACAGGATCCAGGCAGGGCTACCTCTGTGTCTGCCATGATTGGTGGGGTCATTGGATGCATTCTTCCATCTTCAAAGTAGAAGTAGCTCTAGGATTTTGTTTGTGCCAAAGCTGCATTTATAAACATTCAATTATTCTCATACAAATATAAGTTTTTTGTTTTGTTTTTTGAGACAGGGTTTCTCTGTATAGCTCTGGCTTTCCTGGAACTCACTCTGTAAGCCAACCTGGCCTCCTGTGCTGGGATTAAAGGTGTGTGCCACCATCACCCAGAATTATGTGCAAACATAAGTTTGTGCCAGAGATTCACTTAATTCATCAATGAGCAGATCAGCAAAATCATAAAAGCATGGCATACAGCATTAGAAAGAACTGGATAGGAACTAAAGAAAGAATGTTGAATTATGGGTCTCAGGTTAGATCTAAAATTGGTTAATACCCTACAGGGCAACACAGCCAGAACCTTGGTTTAGAGTTTCTTCCAGACAGGAATAATTTGCATGTCTCCTGTATTAAAAAAAAAAAAACCCACTAAGTATTAACATATAACTTCACAGACTTTGTTTACTCTCTAGGCATTTCCTCAGCGGTGCAGGTAGAAAATGTCCCTGTAGTCTGTCGAAAGATTATTTGGTCATCTTTGGTCTTAACTTTGATTGTCTATGACTTTCCTGAAAAAAAAAGTGGGAAAAAATAGCAGGAGAACAGAAATAGTGTCATTCCACACACTGACTATATAATCGCTTACAGGAAGAAGAAGTAAGGCATCCCCTGCCAGACAGTTGTAAAACACAAACTGCTGACACTTAAATACTTATTTTTCAGAATTTTTTTCTGTGTACAGAAAAGTCAGAAATGGAGAAGGTTTGTGTTTTGTTGTTTTAAAGGATAAAATAGTACTTTCAAAGTATAATATAACCTGCTTTCTTTTGTCTTTAGAAACCCTGAGTCTAGGTTAATAAGGCAGATCAAAACACACACACACACACACACACACACACACACACACACACACACACACACACGTAGCTTCCCTTGAAGCCCTGCCACAATGACCGCTGAGCAGTGAGGGTGCAGTAGGATAAGACAAACAGGAGGGAAACAGGAGTAAGGAAACTGGGGACTTGAAAATAGGTGAACAGCTTAGGTGACAGAGCCAGCTCAGAACCCATGGGAACCCATGCTATAGGAGAGAAAGATGAAGACGTCTGAGCCATACAATGGGCTTTAAGCCTGGCAGTAGCACTGACTTCTGGGATGCTGGTGGGAGGGAGTTAAAGTCCGTGTTAAATACTCTAGAGATGCAGAGAGACCCCAGACCTCCTCTGCTCCACATCTCTGGGCAGGACCCCACCCAAACCAGAAGCAGGGACATCCATTTTCTCAACCCTGACAGTTCTGAAGTTCCAGACAAGGAAGTCCTTCACAGTGAGGAGGGAGGGTGTTCCTGTCATCACTGGATAGCTACCAACACCCCGGCCCTCCAGGCATTGGGTCCCTAGCTCTGGGCCCCTGTATTTCCCATCTTGAAAACCAAGAATGTCTCCAGACACTGCCAAATGTCCCTTGGAGAGCAAAGTTGCCATTGTCTAGAGATAGTGAGGCAAAGGGTCTCTGTGCAGGGAAAGGCACTGGGAGTTTGGGTACAAAAGTGAAATGGGGAACAAGGCCCCAGAATTTGGAGAGCAGACATGTTAGTTAGCACTTTTTCTTCTCACTCAGTATTCAGAATGTGGCTGCCAGAACTTCCCTTCAGGCAGGAGATTAGATGCGTCTTCTCTAGAGACCTTGCCAGCCCCACAATGTAAGACAGAAACCTCCTGACAGGAGAGTGTTCTCAACCCACCCCCTAGGTCACCTTTCACTCAGGTTTGGAGCGAGGCCTATACTGTGTACACTTAGCTCTCACTCAGAGGCTAACCTTCCACCGATAACCATGAATGGTCAGGCAAGCATTCCTAGGCCAGCGAGGAAGTCTCTAAACAGAAGATTAAAAATCTAAACATATTACCAGGGAGGACTCAGAGCTGGCAAAATACTCAGAAGGAAGAAACCATCAACCATCAAGAATGCTCAGGTTGTTAAAAGCCTGTTCTGAGGCCACCCCTACTGGCTTTTGTTTGAACAGCCTCACCCCAGCTCTCGGGAGCAGAGCACCCTCGCCTCACCCCAGCTCTCGGGAGTAGAGCACCCTTGCTGGGCTATGTATGAATTCAGATGCTTCACTGCTGGCCTGAGTAGGGTGAGAACGAATCTGGAGCTTCCCAAATCTTCCACACTAATGTATCAGATAAAGAGGAGGAGGCAGGAGGGGGAAAATTTTGGTAAGTCAAAACAAAAGCTAGAAAGTTTACAGTAAAACATTTTTTTCTTTTGGTAAGAGACTTAACACTTAGCCCAGGCTAGCCTGGAATTTATCAGTAGACCAGGCTGGCTCTGAACTAGATGCCATTCTCCTATCTCAGTCTTCCAGGTGCTGGATTACAGGTACATATCACCATGCCTAGCTACAAGATTTCTTTTAATAATGAATTTGGTTAGAACAAGGGAAACCGGAAGTTTTTTTCTGGTTCATGTGACATGGTTCTTGTGGTTCTAGAAGTGAGTTGTGTGTGTCATGAAGCTCACACATTGGCTGTGGTGGCCACCTGACTGCGTGTTGACCATGCTCACAGGAGCTCTTGCTTGCCCGACTACCAGCACAGCTCACTGGGAACTACTCTGGCTATAGCACAAGGGAGATGGAAGATGGGGACAGGCTTTCTAGTGGCTTTGCTAACAAAGGAAGTCTGGAAGAAAGAGTATGAAGAAAGGGCTCTGATGAGCACAGAAAAGAGAGAAGCAGACAAGGGATCCTAGAGGCAAGAGAAAAGATTTGACACAGACAAATTAACATTAAGTGCTCACTCTGTACTTAACATGAGGGGGAAGAAAGGAAAGTGGAGTAGAGTCCTTCTACTATAACAGAAGGGCGTGGCTTTCCCATCCGGATTGTGCTGGTCAGATGAAAGGTCACATGACTGTCCTGGTTCAGAAGAGGAAGGGACACTGATGGGGGTCAGTTTGGACAGTACTTGCCTCACTTGGCCATGGTTTCGAGTGTAGCTCATCAGCGTGGTTCTCCAGCTCACTGGGGAATATTGAGTATGTATACATTACACCCATCTGGGAAGGCTTGCTTTTCGCAGCAGCCCCCTCGCCCCCAGGTCAGTCAGCAGTGCTGGGCCCTCATGTTTACAGCACTGAAATGCCCCTGACACCAGGAAGAAAGTTGGTTGACACGGGCCTAATACAAAGGCCAGAGCAGTGTGACCCTCCTATCACCTTTGGTGAGCATGCGGTAGGATCATGATGGTTTGCTGTAGGAGTCAGTGACAAGTATAAAGGAACAACAGGGGAGAAGAAATCGAAGACAACAATGAAATATTAATACAATTTATCTATGAAGGGAAAACCTCAAGTAGCCAAGGGTTAGAAACCGCATTTCTGTTGGGAGGTGTAGCCATGAGGAGAAGATTCTCTGTATCCTGGTTACCAACTCATTTGAGACAGAATAGACTCATACACAGCACATGGCAAGATGTATGATTTGCAGCTAGGTAGCAAAGGAAAGACACAGTCATCACTTCATAAAGCTAAGGAAAGCTGCCATAGTGGAACAAGTTTCCACTAGACATGTCCCGTATGCTATAGTCAAGGGGCTCCAGAAAGCAGGACTCTGAGACCCAACTATGAGTTATATAGTCGGAGGGGCAAGATGATATGCTAAGATAAATTACTGAGAGTATCCTGTTTGCAGGGGGACTGGAGCAGTACCAGGGTGTCCAGTTGGCCCCCAGCTCAGGATGCTGTACTCCAGGAGTCTAGCTATCCTTTAGAGCTAACAGTTGGGAAAAAGCAGGAAGCTGGATGAATGCACAGCCACCTGGAGACTACTGGCCATGAGTACATCTCGGAAGCTGTGCTTTTGCATAGGGGACATCCCCTGTAGGTTTATGCATTTGCACACTTGGTCCCCAGCTGGTGGCACTGTTTCAGAAAGTTACAGAACCTTTAGGAAGTGGAATATTAGAAATTCTTTCAGTTTAGAGATTTCGACATGGTCATATGTCAGTTAGAGGTTTTATAATGGTTATAAAGAAATGATCAATGGATTTTATCATGCCTGTCATGTGTTGTTGGTTAATGTATATAATATACTATATATACATATGTATATACTATATATATATATATATATATATATATATAGTATATATAGCATATATATATTTATAGTGTATATCATCTGTTACTATGCAACCAATTACCCCCCAAAATTGATGGCTTAAACAACTCACATTTTTCTGAACTTTAAAAACAGATTTATTTTTAATTCTGTATTTGTATGTGTGTCTGTGAGTGTACCCACAGAGGCCAGAGGTGTTAGACTCCCACTGGAGAGTTACAGGTAGCTTGATATGGGTGCTGGGAACCAAACTCATGTCCTTTGCAAGGGCAGTACACTTGTCTACCAGCAGCACCTTCCAAGAAAGCACAAGGCCAAGCAGACTACGATTGTATTGCATTCTGAAACCTTTTTTTTTTTTTTTTCAAATTTCCCAGAACCTAATTAGGACATGCTGTAGAATGTTCAGAAGTAGTTAGGTTTTAAGGTGATACATTTCTAATGGTGTCTCTTTTGCTAATTTTTAAAGTAATGTGCTTATAGTTCTTCCAAAATAGTAAATAACTTCATTTAAAGAAACCAAAACAGTTTCCCAGAGATTCAAAGGAAGTCATGTTAGGAATCACAATCGGTCCAGTGGGCCAAGGCTTGGATCTTGCATCTGAGTCAGGAATATAGCTAACTCATCTCTGTCTCGTTTCCAGCCCTTGAGTCATAACCCCCACCCCCACCCCCACCTCCCACATCACCTCCCTATTGAACACACGGAGCTTCCAAACTGGAGATGAGGGCTCCTTTCAGGTCTCTGTGGCAAACCCTTTCACACTGAGCTCCATCTGCCTGAATTGTCCCCTCACCTCAGTGTCCCTCTATAATGACACCAGATCCTCAGAGACTCAATTACCATGGCAGGGATGTCTGATGAAGTCTTGTGAGAACCAGTTACAATTCTGAGCCTTAGTTCCAAGAATGTTCTGGAAACAGGGATGCTTAGACAATGACAACATCTACTTTCTCATACTTGACAAGTAGACATTTCATACCACGGGGCTTTTCTGCATAATTCTCTTAACTTTACATTAAAAAACAGTGAGCTAAGCCTCATAGTATATGGGTTTCTTCTTCTTTTTTTTTTTTAAGCGTTCGAATATATAAAGTAGGAAATTAAATCCAGTCGGAAAAATTCCTTTGGAAAGAGTAATCTAGCTTGCTTTACAACAAATTTCAGTTCAGCCATAAATCAAAAGCCAGACCCCAAGTCAGTGAAAAAGACTAGAAATGGGGTTGAATTAACTCTGCAGGACAGCTGACAGACTGGGATGGTAGAAGACTGGCCGAGATTTGTCTGAGACTTGCCCTGTTGTTTCTGCTTATCACTTTCTTGCCATACAATGACTGCTCTCCGTTCAGAACTGGGGCATTCATCCTTGCCTATGACCTACTAGAGATGCCTAGACCATCCGTTCTCATGGTAAACTGATTGTGTATGGAGATGAGCATATATATATATATATATATATATATATATATATATATATATATATATATATATATATATATCATACTTTTCCAAACTGGCAAAGCTTTACAGAGGATTTCAAGCATGGACAGACCATGCTGTAGCATTTCCTAAGTTCCTCATAATGATACAAGAAGTATTAAATTACTAAAGAAAATTTGAGGGTTTCTCATCCAAATCAGAGGATGCTTAAGAACAACAAAACAACAAAATCAGGAATCCGCTTGGTATCTCTTGAGGCAGGTATTTCACTCTTGTGATGCTTTTATTACGGCACCCTAAATAAGATGCTGCCCTCCTGGAGGACAGAACCACTCAGTAACTGCTCCTTACTTTGGCTGTGTTCAGATTACCGATGCAGGGATGGAGATATTATCTGCACGGTGCCATTATCTGCACATTTTGGATATCTCTGGCTGTATCCAACTTACAGACCAGATCATTCAGGACCTTCAAATAGGCTGCAAACAACTCCGGATCCTCAAGATGCAATTCTGCAAGTCCATCTCTCAGTAAGTAGGCAGCCGGACAGAAAAGGGCCTGGAGAGCTTGCTGTGTGGCTGCACCATTTGTAACGCACAACTTATATTTTGACTAATTAAAACCAACATTCTGAGTTGAACCAAGCAATTCCTTCTAAAATTAACTTCGTAGTTTTATAGTCCTTCTACAGAAGCCTTTAATCTCAGCCCCTTCCTCTTTATGACCAAGCAGGTGCCTAAGTTAATTCTGCCCCTTATCAATGAGCTCTAGATCCGCTGCTGAAATGTAGTGCATTGGGTCATCCCCCCAAGGCATAGGAAAGAATAACAAGCAGCTCCCTCACTACACACTGGGAGGGAGAGCCTGCGACTGACTTATGGGTGTCGGGTTCCTTCAGTCTGGAAGCCTCTCTACTTGCTGTTTGGACCACGGACTCAGTAATGAGTATTTTCACTGAAGCCTGTAGGTAAAATAGTGAAAGAGCTGGGATGTGAGGGACCAGAATCCAAAAAATGAGCTAATACAGAAACACATGTTCTGCCGATCATTCCCTATGGCTGTGGAAAAATGCTCAGGTCACCATCACTCTTTGCCTGTGGCACTGCAGCCCACGAGCAGTGATCATACCCAGACCATTTGCCTTCTCTGTGCTGAGTCAGAGGTAACTTCCTCCTTATGATTGTTCCCAGGGTTCTACTATTTCATAAAAATTTTAATACCATTTTTATAGACGCCCGTGTGACAAGATGGATAGCAAATGCATTGTGTGATGCATTCATCAGTTTTAAAGAATCTAAAACTCCAAACTGTTAATGAGCACTGAAGTTACTCTGGCTTGTAGCTGACTGAGTTGTACTGCACAACCCACTACGCATTTCCAAACTTAGCAATGAGTATTCAGCTTCTTATCAACTGTGAGTCTCTAAAACCAGTGCTTTTCAGAAACCACAGGTAACATAGAAACTGGTCAGCTTTCAAGTCCTTTGCTCCCTAAACAGGCATTTCCTTTCCCTGTAAGTCAAGCGCACTGCTGTCTCCGACTGTAATGTCCTTGTAGCAAAGTCAATGTCAGCAGTCCTGGCGCACACACTGTTCAATGGTTTAGTTTTCATTGGAGACCTCATCTACCTACTTAGTAGTAATTTATTCTTAGGTGTTCTCCCTCCATCCTCCTCTGTATGTGTGTATACATGTGTTTTTTTTCTTTTCAGTTATCATGAATGGGATTATTCCCTATTTTTTTCCTTATTATGTTATTGGTATAGTTCCTCTTTTGCTTGCCTTATTGCTTCGGCTAGGAATATAAGCCCGATACTGAATAAGAAGTAAGGAGATTGCATACTCTTGTCTCATTTCTGATTTTAGAAGAAATGCCTCCCCCTAATGTGTTTGCTATAGGCTGTCATGTATAGTCCTTCTTATGTTCAGATATGCTCCTTCTATCCTTAGTTTTGATTACGTATATGATGATCTTTTTAATATATTGCTCCATTTGACTATAAGTAATTCTGTTGAGAACTTTTACATCTCTGTTCATCAAGGAAGAGCAAATATGTATGTTTCATGCACATGTATGTGTGTTCTTTGCTCTTTTATTTTTTTCCTAAGAAAGACTAACAATATTTTTAATCATTTGGTCATGGACATCTTTGAGTCACAGCCTTCCAAAGAGAATATACACTAGAGACAAAACTAAATGGAGTTTAGAAGGTTCCTGGCTCTCTCTGGAGTCTGTCCCTACATCCACAGGGGCTGTGAGCTCTGGTCAAGAGCTCCTTTCTGAACATCAGCCTTCAGAGTGGGTGGGTCAGGTTAGTCTTTCATCAAAGCAAGCTGAGTGCTCACTCAAAAGCATGGAACATGACTTCCGGCTCTTCCTGTTCCTTGGCTATGACAATTCCTCGCCCCCTCAACTACCCGGTAAGGCCTGGATTGGCTAAGCTATAGATACCTGTGCCTGGGGAACCTGATTATTAGCACAGTTCCCAAACTGCCCCTCATAGAACTGAAGCTCTACATTAACTGTGACTGGTCACAGTTCTCAATTCCAAGTTCAGTCCAGTTTGAAAACTGTATAAATCACTTCTGCATCTCACTAATGCTAAGCACTGTCATTGCAGGGCAGCGGCTCAGAAGATGTCCTTTGTGGTCCAGCATCAGGAATACAGCTCTGACAACCCCCCACATTGGTTTGGCTATGACTCTGAAGGCAACCCGCTTGATGCGATTCATACTCGAGTGCAACTCAGAACTTACTCGGAACAGATAGTCAAAGAGCCACTCAGCAGTGACGAGGAGGACCCAGACTCCAAACACCAATAGGAAAACGGAACGCTTAGAACAATTTCCCTTCATTTGATGTAAATATTGTGAGTTGCTGGTTCTCAATAACAATGTCAAAGAGCAGCACATCTCGGCTTTTTATTTCAATGGCAAATGTCACCTTTATATAAGTTAAGACTGCAAAAGTAACCTTATCAAGTTACCTTTAAGATCTATTTATTTAACGCGTATGTGTGCGTGCGCATGTTGTGTGTGTGCAGGAGCCAGACGAGGGTATCGGATGACCTGGAACTGGTATTACAGATGACTGTGAGCAGATGTGTGGATGCTGGGAACTGAACCTGGGTCTTAAAAGCCAGTAAGGGCTTTTAACCACTAAGCCATCACCCAAGCTCCAAACAAACTAATAGGTGAGGTGAGCTGACCCACGGATACGATGTAGGAAACTGCGCCACAGCTTCTGTTTTTTAAGAAGTAGAAATTGCTCTCCAGACAGGAATAGAACGCATGGGAATCAGCAACATCTCGAGCCAAGGTGCTAACTCGGAGGGTCTGTGAGGCTTTAGTATAAATGACAGAAACATACAATTTTAAAGGCAAAAAGCAGCTTTCTTGTAATTTCTAGACATTTGACAATGAAGTAGAGCTAAAAGACAGCTCTAGATTCAACAATCAACAGAAGCCAGTAAAGAGAAACAAGAACAATGTGCCCAGAAAAGAAGGGCACTCCTGGGACACCCCTAGCTTTTTATCAATGGAACAACACAGGGATTTTAACTATGAAACGCCAAAAAGACACAAACCACACACCTTCCAATCTTCTATGAAGAACTGATTAAAAACTAACTTAATACGCTTTGGATCGAGGGCTTTCCCATTCGGGTCTGATGCTGACACGACAGCTGTCCAGCTGCCATTCCTCAGCTACTCACCTTTTAAATGACTCTCCCTTCTTTGACTACAGACTGAAAATAAAGTTAAAACATTTAAAGGGTATTAAGAAGTTCTTTAGAAGTCTCTACACCACATTATTCTGTTACCAGGTAAATGCTTTTAAACAATTTTCTTCCACCTCTTTGAAATCAGAGGCAGAAAGGCTTCTGGGAGTGGACAGCTCAGGAACCTGTTAAACAGCGAGTTTGAAGAGCTGTGCCAAGGACCTAAGCTGACTATGGTCGGAGTGCGACTTCTAACTAAATTTGGAGATTTGTGGCAGCTGCATGAAAGTTGGCTTCAGAAGTCTGACCCTTGAGTGTTTCGTGTGCACAGCTAGAGAGACATAAAAGAGGCAGCTGGCTTCTAAAGGAGTCCCATCTGCACAGGAAAAAAGGCCAAGGCCAAACATACCCTGCTATACTGGGGAGACACTCAGCAGGTGGCTTCATGGTCAAAGCTTGTTTCAAACTTTTAATGTCTTTTGAAAACCAAGAATGAGAGGCCTGTTCATTCACCTCGAGGATATAAAACTCTGGACCACAGCAATGGAAGGGAAGGGGCTGCAATCAGGAAAACCAACTATGCAAGGAGGTGTAATTGTAAACAATCTGAGCTGAATTCTAACTCGTGATCTTTTGGGTTATTTTGGCTACTTTTATCAACTTTAATTCTATTCATAAAAATATTTTTCTAGTTGCCTGGGTGAAAAAATATTATAAAACCTGCCTTAGTGCCTTGCTGCTTCCTTTGCTTAATACACACACCACACAAAATATCCTGGCACGTGAGACATTCAGTCTTATATAAATTCTGAAGGGACAGTGACAAGCCAAGCAAGGGTGACTTTTTATTTCACAAATAAATTAGAAAGGACATACAGAAATGGAATATTAATAAAAAGGAGACTCATATTTAGAAAAGTTTATTTAATATCACTGATTTATCAAAATCAAAATACACAACCTGACCAACAGCATAGTTTTTAATGTTGCAACCAACTATGATACTCAATACAGCATAGTTTTTAATGTCACAGTTGACATTTCTAAAGAAATGGAACCCATGAATTGACTCTCTAAAGCACACCACTGTAAAAGTGCCCTGTACCTTCACAGTCAGCCGACAGCACAACAGCTCTTCCCCACAGTGAGGTCCATCCTAACCCACAGAAGATCAACTAAAACCTGGCAGCATCAGCTTCCCCCACGTAAGGGTTTATTCACAAGTTGGAGGCAGTGATGACTCAAGAGGACATAGTAAGAGGGAAGTCTGTCCCATGGGCGTTCCGATACCAGGAATCCTGAGCTGACTCCAATGGCTGCCACCTTTTCATAACCATCTCCAGTGGGAGTTGTGTACATACCTGGGATATTCTCATAATCACGTTAAATAACTTGGCCAACCAAGCAGAGATTGTACCAGCTTATAAGAAAGTCAGACATGGGGCTGGAGAGATGGCTCAGCGGGTAAGAGCACCCGACTGCTCTTCCAAAGGTGATAAGTTCAAATCCCAGCAACCACATGGTGGCTCACAACCATCCTTAATGAGATCTGGCGCCCTCTTCTGGAATGCCTGAAGACAGCTACAGTGTACTTACATATAATAAATAAAATAAAAAAATAAAAAAAAAAGAAAGAAAGTCAGACATTCAGGGCATGAGAGAAGGACTCTGTATTTTGCCTGAAGAGGGGCCTCATGAGGAAGGAGGTGAGCATGTGGTTGTCTTTAGAAGACGAGGTGACCATTAGCTGAAGCCAGCAAGAAATTATATCATCCAGGTATAAGAAAGCCGATTTTTTCTATAATGTAAATGAACTTGGCAGAGTTCTCCCCGCAGATAGCATCCTTAGCCTGGACAACACTTTTATTCTGGCCATGTGATACACTGAGCGAAACCCCCAGCATAAGCAACTATATAGAATCCAGTGAGGGAGTGCTATCTGAAGTTATTAAATCTGCGGTAGAACTGTTCTCTTGCCCCCATCCAAGGTTTTGCAGTTTATTTCTTCAGTGAAGTAGCGTGAGGAAACCTGCTGTTGCATTCGGGCTGCGAGGCATTCCTTTGCCAGTAGTGCATGCTGGTTGTGCACGGTCTGTTAGTCATTCGGTAGTTACCGAGGCCTCTAAACTGTCAGAGTAGCATACAGTACCAGGAGTCAAGAAGCCTTAGCTTAGTAACGGCGCTAAAGCACAGTCACAGTGATGTGTGCAATTAGGTCTAACAAAGACAAGCCACAAGTGCTTCAGGAAAAAGGTCAAAGTTCTCAACTTAGAAAACAAAAATTAAAAAAACAAAATCATCTGCTGAAGCTGCTAGGCCCTACAGTCAGGGTGGACACACTGTGAACTTGTAAAGAAGAAAAAGAAAGGCATCTAGTTTTGATATTGGAACTAAACTGGTAAGGGCTTTGGCCAAAGTAAATAACTGCTTAGTTGTATAGAAAAGGCATTTGGCTGTCATATGTGTTTATATTAAAAACAAAACCCCCACAGTGTACAGGGTTGATACTGTTTGTGGTTTCAGGTGTCACTAGAGGTCTTAAGTCCCCTATCTTGGGGACTTTTACAATTTGGAACAGAACAACAGAAAATGAATAGCGGAATTATATACACATTGCAGAAGCCCCCTGAAACCACTCACCAGTACTCACGGGAAATGCTGTTGTTTTTTATGTTTATATGAACACTGGCGTCTGCTTGTCAGTCCACGTCAAAAATCAAATGCACTGAGACCACTCTCAGTCCTGCAGTTTCAGGGACTGGAACCAGCTCTGATGGTGAAAGCTTACAGTGCCTTTGGGGGCAATGGCATTTATCCATCTCTCACATTCGCTTGCTTGGTTCATGAGTCCTGAAATACAAAATTGCATCAAGTTCAGTTTTCTAGCCAAGAACAATATTGAACTCACTGATCTTACTAGTGTATGTCAAAAGTCAGACACGCCTAAGAAAGAGTATCTTGGTGAAAATGGGTTGAGTCAGGAAAGCCGTAAAGATGTTAGAGAGTTTTGTTCTTCCTCTTTTGCTTGAGATGAAGCTGTGATATTTGTACTGTTGTTAAAGTAGTTTAAAAAAGAGAATTCTATGGATGCATAATTAAGCTACTTGTTGTATGTAAGGAACACAACAGTCTGTTTGACAAGTGTAGACATCTGGGAAGTCAACTCCCCAGTCACAGCAGTGACCACATCAACCAACCCCACACTTCCTCCCACGCTGTGATCTTTCATGCACCCTCCATCCCCCAGAGACCTGTGTGTTAAAGGCTTTATCACCTACGTCACTATGGG
The DNA here is from genome assembly GCA_902729485.2 of Mus minutoides. NCBI lineage: Eukaryota > Metazoa > Chordata > Mammalia > Rodentia > Muridae > Mus > Mus minutoides. The sequence goes on along the minus strand of LR750944.1, from coordinate 34,650 downwards.
AAGGGTGTTAACTTTTGGAAGTGGGTTCAGTGGCAGGCCTTTTGGCCACTGGAAATGCACCCTCGAGGTGGGCCATGAGGTCCTAGCCCCTCTGCATCCTCCTCTCACTTTACAGCCCTGAGGGGAGCAGTGTCACTTGTCCCTTGCTATGATGTACTGTTTGTCCCTTGCTATGATGTACTGTGGCTTCAGCACAGGCCCCAAAGGTAAGAGGCCTGCTTATCAGAGACTGGCGCTTCCCAAGCTGTGAGCCCAGGGTTCGCACTGTGAGTGGATTAGCTCAGACACCTGCTACAGTAACAGAAAGAAGACTAACACACCTTCCCTGCCTGCCATTCCTCCTCACTCCACAATCTAGTGACTGGTGATCTGCTTTGTCATGGTGGACTGTTAGAATTTCCTAAAACTTCACATAAATGGAATTGTACTTTTAAACATGTCTTTTTTCATAGTCATTTTGAGGCTGTATCATTTTCCAGGTTGTTTCTTCCTGGTAGTTTTCCCGCAAGCTCATCAATACTCGTTGAGTGTTCACAGTGGAATCCACAGAACTTCTGGGACAGCTCGTCCCCTACCCTCCACCGTCTCTACCTTAGCTTAGGCTCTTCACTCCGGGGTTCGGCTGGTTCTGTGCTGCTCCCCTGACCCCGTGTGTGGCGGCCACAGGGCAGACCCTTTGCTTCTCAGTGAAGTTATGAAGCTGTCCTGGTACCAGAGTGGTCTCTCTCCTGAGGTCCACTACAGCTTGTACTTAAAACTCACAACTGAACTTTCAAATAAACTTGGCGCAAAGACCAGAAATCCTTAACATTTTGCTGTCACACATCATTTAGCACCAATAAGAAAGCATTAACAATAGGAAGAGCTGGACCCTTGCCTTCGTGTGTGGGTCACATCACTGCCTCCGCCAGTGGGTTTACCTGCAGTGAGAGGCTGGTCTATTCATGTCCTTCTGAAGCAGGTGAACCAAGAACACAGGGCCACTGCTGGCAGCAAACACGCGGGTGAGTGATTTCAGCTTAGCCTCCGTATTCAAAGGCGAGGCACTTTACAAACTTCCATTACGTTGTAACCGTCCTATCTTGTTGACAGCTTTCACTGAAAGCTCTTGGTACTTTGGCCTGGATCTGTGCAGATGCTATCCTAGGCCTTTAGATGGTGCTTGCAACACACTGGAACCTGGGGTTTCAAAACCTTAGTCCTTATATGTCTCTTTGCCTAAAAAAGGAGACAATTTTCCTGTGGCTAAGAAATGGGTAAAAGATCACCCTATTCTTAGGTTTTCAACAAGTGGGAAGAACAGTTTCTGCAACATGCTTAACCCTGCCATTTACTCTCCGACTCCAGGTTTTCCCAAATACATAACTTCCAAGTTCTTTCTAGTTAACTCAGAGCTTCCCTGATTCCTGGGAAGCAAGCAGCTCTTGTTTAAGTTTGCACCAGGGCAACTTCTGCTCCTACCTTCTACAGCACACTAAGCTTCAGTGCGCTAGAGGACCCTGCTCTCACAGAGCGCACCCTGGCAGACGCACACCCTTAGAATGTTAGGGATCTTCAGAGGTGGATAATGACCAATCAGCTCCCCCATCTACCAGCTGGCAAGGAAATAAATGTTGCACCTATGAAGCAATGAGCTCATTATTAATCTGACCTTTTATCACTTTTGACATATACATTTCATACACAAAACCTAACCACACATACATTCTCCTCCAAAGTACAAATGTTTTAATTGTCAGAAGTTTTCTAATCTCAATAAAAGCACAATCAAAAATATTTTAACAAGAAGTCATTACAACAGAAAATATTTTTTGAACTAGTCCAAATGGTCCCCCATCCATTAAATTACCCTTCAGTTCCTTGGAGTAATAAAGGTAGTAATTGTGTAGGCACAGAGCACGGAATGACCGTACAGTGGCTCTTCCTCAGACCTGTCCTCTGCAATGTCTGATTCTCTCTGTTGTAATTCTCATCTCAGACTTGGTAGCTTTCATTTCTGAAAATGTAATTCAGGTCTTTTTTTTTTTTTTTTTTTTTTTTTTTTTTTTTTTTTTTTACTTCATGACTCCTAACCTTTTGAAGATAAGGAACACAGCTATAGTTTTATTTTCTTGTTCTGCTAATTCTATTGTCTGAGTCGATTCTGCAATGACCTATTTCTCTTTGTTACAGGTCATGTTTTCTCTCATCTGCCTCCCCAGTGCTGGGATCACAATAGAGACAGCATGCATCACTCTTTCTTTCCTCTTTTCAGACATTAGGACTGTGCCCTGCTGGATGCTGAGTGCTCATCTCTGGAACGCTACAGTTTTGTTTAAGGATGTAGTTAGATTGCTTGCAACAGTTTCTGTCTCTAATCTCTGCTTTTGTGGTGTTCGGCAGTTCTAAGGCAGTGGTCAGTCTACGTCCTGTTTGCTGCCCACTACTAAGTCCTTCAGTTACCTAGAGCTCCTTCTTCTGCCCTTTCTTTGTAGTCTGGTGGGTAAAATTGGCAATGCTATTGGACCGATGTGGTGGCACTGCATGTGACATGGACCCAGGCAGGCTACCTGAGGTCTCCCTCCCTCCTACATTCTACTTCATTTTCCAGGGATAGCTCCTCCCCTCTTCCCTCTGAGTCTCATCTGATCCACGCCCTGCTTGCTACCAGGGATCGTATACCCAAAACACATGGTGCACCTCTGCTCTTCTATCTCCTCCTCCAGTCCAGAATCCCTACCCTTCCCTCAGCCTGTCTCCTTCCTTTGATACTCACCTGATCCTAGTCCTGCTTGCTACCAGGGATCTTGTAGCCAGTACATATTGCTTGGACCTGGGGAGGCTGCCTGTACTCCCCATTCTCATTTTCCATTCTGATAGCCCTAGTCCAGTGGCAGCTTGCCATGGGTAGCCTCCTCTCTGCCTGTCTCTCTTCCTTTAGGGATCACCTAATCCCATCTGCAACTAGGAACCCAGTGGTCACCATTGTAAACAGACTCAGGTAAGCTACTTCTGGCCTCTACCGTTCCCCTAGCTCCAGCCATCTATCATATCTACCCTGCGGTTACTGCCTGTGCCCAGGTCCAGTCTGGTATGTTCTCTGAACCCTAGCCCCTTTGTACCATCTCCAGAGTGTGCCAGCTCATTCTGATCAGTCCTACCTGTGTGATTCCTAATCCCAGCCTTGGCCCTGGTCACACAGCTTGTGGGCCAATCTAGTCTGGCAAATCCTCAGGACCCCAGGTCATCTACATTATATTCAACCTCCAGGCCTAGCCTAAGTGGAATATTTGTATGCAGATTTAGTCTGGTGAGTCCCTGTAACCCCATCTACTCCAGCCTCATCCAGTCCTTAGTCCTTGCCTCAGATGTACAACCTATAGGCCATCCTAGCCTGAGGAAGCCTAGAATGTCACATCATCATACAACCATAGAAAGAAATCCACATGCCCTGGGCTCATCATACAGACACAAATAAAGAGAAACAGGTAGGCTAACTGCAGATCTTCACTTCTTCAGAGCCGCCAAACCCAATTCCCAGTCTTATCTTCAGCTCTGCAGCAGACCACCTACTATGGTCTCTCCTCACTTGCCTTTGTTCTAGGGAACTAAGCAGGTCCTGGTGAACAAATACCCTGCTTGACCCCTCCTGTGCACCCCTCAGCTCCCCACCTCCTAGATCACTCCCATTCCTAAGTGTCAGCTCCCAAGACCTAGAAACACATTCTACCTGGACCCTCCAGTGGCCACAACTATTAGAATCCCAGAAGAAACCTCAGAAAGATGAGATTAACTACACCACTCTTGGCTATATACCCAAAGGGCACTTCATCCTGCCATAGAAACACTTGTCCAACCATGTTTACAGCTGTTCTATTTATTCATAATAATCAGAAATTGGAAACAACCTAGATATCCTTCAAGAGAAGAATGGATAAAGTACATGTGGTGCATTTTCACAATGGAGTATTATTTAGCTGTTTAAAAGAAAAACAAGAAATCCACAGGTAAATGGATGGAACTAGAAAAAAATCATCCCGAGTGAGGTAACCCAGACCCAGAAAGACAAATATGGTATGTATATTCTTACATGTGAATATTTGCTGTTACATTAATGATAATGAAGTTATGATCCATTGAGCCACAGAGATTAGTTACTAGCAGCAAGGCAGGACATATTGATCTTATAGGAAGAGGAAACAGAATAGGTAGTTATGCATAGACAGGTAGAGGGCTGGAACCAGGAAGATCAGGTGGGAGGCAGAGACAAGTGAGAGGAGGGAGGGAGAGGATGCAGAGACCAGCTAAAAGTAGGGATCTTAGGAGGGGTAGAACAGAAACAACACAGGGAAACTGCCTAGAAGACACACATATTTGAAGGCTATTAAATGAAATTGCCAAAAATGGGGGAGACTCCCAACTGGACATCTCTTGTCACCAAATGAAGCTTCCAATATCTGAATTGGAGTAAATCTAATTTAATTGTTGGCCAAAGGGGTCCCATGGCAATCCCCAAACAATGCAGGCTGTTGTCAAGACTGTTGGGTGTTTTCCACAGTCTGACAGTAAGGCTCCATTGCTGAAGATCAAAGCTCCAAAATGTACTGAGCATGGAGACCTCAAGCTGCTGCCTACATAAAGCCCTGCCCCCCCCCCACCCCCTTTTCCAGAGTCTTTGGCACAGGAAGGTACTTTGTATTACCGAAGGAGAAATGTAAACACCAACTCTTCTGCAAACCCTTTGATCTACAATGCTGTCCTGCCTGCAGTGGTAGCACGATGCTTGTGGTAAAAACCAATCTATATCTTACTGACTTAGGCCCACTCCATGAGACAGAACCCACATGGAACACTGCTTGAGTAACCAAAAACCTGAAACTAGATAGCTCAGGAATATGGGGAAACCAAATACTATGGTTTAAAAACAAACAAACAAACGGACTCATTTCATTGCTATGCAGATCAGTCCCTTGCTCAGCCACCATGGGAGAAAGCTTCATCCTGCATCAATACAGGCTCACCACCAGACATTATGCAGAGAAAGGGAGGACTTAGAACACTCAGCCCTAAATGGGACGTTTCCATCAAGTCCCTCAGGATTTGATGTTGCCATCATTTCCCTCTCCTCAGGCCTCAGTGGAAGAGAAAGCAGAGGCAGGGGAATGGAGAACACCAAGGAAACAAGGCTCTAACTAACAAGGCTCATATAAACTCAGAGACGGAGGCAGCATGCACACAGCAAGGTTCTACAGAGTCCTCAGTGTATAGACTATGGCTTCCAGTTTACTGTTTTTATGGAATTCCTGAACATGACAAAGAGTAGATCTCTGATTCTTATGGCTTCTCGTGGGCCTTTGTGTCATCTGTTTTGTCCAATGCTGATGAGTTACTTTATATGTTATTTTATTATTGTCCCTTAAAAGCCTGTTTGTTTTCTGAGGGACAGGAAGTAGATCTGGGTGGGAGGGGAGTTGGGAAGATATTGGGGGGAGTAGAGAGAAGGAAAATTATAATCAGAATATATTATTGAGGAAAAAAAGGAAACAAGAACCACAGATGAAAGGCTAAGACAGTGTATCCCCCAAATCCATCACTTATATAAAGTTGCTCTCCAGTGAAAATTATCTAGATGAACATGAATGACTTAATGAGATTAGCAATAAATGCCTGAGTGATGCCCAAGAAAACACAAATATATCTAAGGAAAAAAGGAAGAAAATGGAGGATTTGAAATCTGAATTCAGGAAAGAAATATTCAAGACAAGGCAAGCAGTAATGAATCTGATCTGAAAAACGCATTAACTGAGCCAGGAATCGCAGGGCAAGCCTTACAAATATGAGTGGGGAGAGGAGAACAGAGACCAGCAGGACACGGAGACAAAGTACAGCAGTGAGACCACACAAACAGGCATATGAAAAAATAAAATAAAGCCACACAAAGGGAACATGCAGGGACTACGGGACATCCTGTAAAGACCAAAGCTTTGAGAATAGGCAGGGATGAAAGAGAGGACTCCTCATTGTCACATACAGATACAAGCAGCAGACAACACTCAGAGAAACAGGGCCAGAAAAGAAACCCACAGCACAGCAGAACACAGTGAAAGCAAAGAGTACTGAGAGCTGCAAAAAGAGCACAAGTCACACACAAAGGAAACCCAACCTGCATCACTGTGGCCAGGAAAACTATCTGCCATAGTCAAGAAGGAAGAACTTGCCAGAGTATAAACAGGCCTGAAGAACTGGTGCCCACCAAATCAGCCCTTCTTTGTGAATTCTGGAGAGTTATTACTTTGTGTTAAAGAGAGAAATAAGTGTAGCCAAGAGACTGCAGAAAGAAAGCAAATGAAGCTCTGCTTACATAGCTAGGAACACAAACAGAAAGCAAGCAATAAAATGACTACAATCAACACAGACCTTTCAATGATAACAGTAAACATTAACGGCTTCAACTCTTCCAGATCAAAAGATACAGGCTGACAGAACTAAAATCCATCTCTCCATTGTCCACAAGAAATTCAGCTTTAAATATAAATACTTCGAATGCAAGGTTGTGAAAAGTATATATAAGTATTATAACCAAATGGGACCAGCAAGCAAACAAGTGTCACTATCCTAAGTCTGACAAAAGACTTCAAACCAAAGCTAATCACAAGACATCAAGAGGACATTTCAGTCCAACCAAGGGAACAGTTAACCAAGAAGCTATCACAATCCCAAATATATATGCACCAAACTATGGCACACCCAATTACTGGAATTATAGGCACAGACTAAGTAAACTCAGTAGGTTACTTCAGTACCTCACTTTTACCAATACATAGGTCATATGGGGGAAAAAATAACAGTAATGTCAGAATTAAATGACATTATACACCAAATAGACATAAGAGGTCTACAGAAATTTCCATTCAAATGCCAAAGTACATGCATTCTACACAGCAGCCCACGGAAGCTTAAGACATCCCGAGACAAAACCCAAACCTTAATAAAATGAGAATAACGGAAATAATTCCATGTATTTTATGTGGCCACAGTGGAACAAAGTTTAAAATCAACAGCAAACAATTTTCTAATAATTGCATAAACTTGGGGAGATTAAACAGCACATTACTTAATGACAAATGAGTCACAGTAATTAAGAAAGAAAAACATTCCTGGAACTAAATTTAAATGAGAACACAGCACAATAAAACCTCTGGGAAAACATGAAAAGCCGTCCTTAAAAAGGAGAAATTTATAACTCTCACCTCCTACATTACAAATCCAGGAAGAACACAAATAAATGACTTAATGATGCAACCCAAGAATTTGGAAAAAGAACAAACCAAACCCAAATCCAATAGATGCCAGGAAAAAAGAAAGCCCAGGGCAGAAATTAATGAGATAGCATCAAGCAACACAGAGAATCCATGTTCTTTGAAATAATAAGATTGACAGACTTTTGGCCAAACTAACCAAAAAAAAAAAAAAAACCCAAATTAACAGAATCCGAAACAAAGAGGCAAACATTACCACAGATACTTCTACAGCCCCAATTTTCCATTCTAAATAGTAACTGCACTACACCTGATGGTATGCTGGTAACAGTAACTTGATGGTTTACTTTGACTACAAATGGATGCATTTGTGTGTTTTATCCTGCAATTGAACTGAAACTGAACAATAGTGCTGGCTTCTGTATGAGATCACAGGACAAACGTCAGGCTTTCACTGTTCCTCTTTACACTCTTTAGATATGAACTTTGTAGCGCTGGTATTTCAGGGTTTAGACCTTAGATATACCACACTTAAGTCTCATATCTAAATTGATGAAACTGAATTCCGAAACTCAATAGAGATATCAACTTATTTAAAACACATTACCAAGGCCATTCACAACCTGTTCAATTTGCCACATATGGACAGTGCACAAACAGAATCACGACTTCACGAAGATGAGAAAATGTACTCCGAGAGACTGCTCACTGCCCCAAGTCTCAGTAGGTAAACACTTCAACCCCTGGGCTTCCTTTTGACCTTAGAAGAGCATGAGATAGTTATAAATTACTACAGGAATTATATAAGCTAGAGTTATTTTTTCAGTAACAGAGCAGGGGAAACAGAGAATAGGAACTGAAATTACAGTAACACATGAAAACCCCATGCAAAAGTTGAGCCTGACGGGCTAAATATGACTGGAATGGCTTCGTCCAGAAGCTACCCAGGAGTCGGGCTGCAGATATGACCCAGAGCTCTAAGGTAGTATTTCTGTTTCTTTGCCTCAGAGACTATCCAGAAGACCCAGATAAGCTCTCAGCTACCTGTAACAATAACTTACACATAAAGCTGCTTATTATTTCCAAAATTAGGTTTCCAGTTAGACATCTGTGCAGAAAAGAACAATCTGATCTGATTTTCTGAGTCAGTCTCTTTATTTTATGCACTTGATATACAAGGCCTCTGGCTTTAGGAACCTAACACTTTAAGAATCAAAGCATAGTATGTAGTTTTTCTTTCCTTTTTAAAATATATTTCTTTTTTTTTTTTTTTTTTTGGTTTTTCGAGACCGGGTTTCTCTGTGTAGCCCTGGCTGTCCTGGAACTCACTCTGTAGACCAGGCTGGCCTTGAACTCAGAAATCCGCCTGCCTCTGCCTCCCAAGAAAATATATTTTTTTATTATTATTTTATAAACATGTATTTATTAATTAATTTTTTATTGTTTCATTTATTTACATTCTACTCCCACTTCCCAGTCCCCACTCCAAGAGTTCTGCACCCTATCCCCTCTGCCTCTGAGAGGGTGCCTCCCACCCCTTCTCATCCCCCCTCCCCGCAGCTCACCCTTCTACTCGAATCACCCTTCCCTGGGGTGTCAAGTCTTACTTTTTCTTAACCCCCAAATCTGTTCTGACAGACCCGAGAGAGACTGTTCTGGCTTCTCGAGAGGCTCTGTCCTGCCACTCTAACGGCCTCTGTGGAGGCAGCACCAGATTACCCGGGACTCAGCAGCCTAGGATTCCCTCTGTGGCTCTATCGGAGGACTCTGCTGACCCTGTCTGTGCAGTGAGCAAGAAAGGCCTCTTTCTTCTGCAATCTGACCTTTTCTGGTTCAGGAAGTAGAGCCAGAGTTTAAGAGCTAAATACACATGAAAAAGAAAAGAGGCCAAGAAGCTTTAAAAACCAGTACATATCATGCATTTCCACCCAAGCTGTGAAAGACTATTGATGTTGCTGATGTGAGGCAGCTGCTGTAGAGGGCAGGCCTCTAACCTTTCCCCACAACAAATTTAAAATGATCTTTGTAATATACAAACCTGACTATGTGAATCCTAGGTTAAAGCGTTTCAATGCTCTTAATATAAAATCCAAATCAGCTGACCTCACCCAACTTCTTAGTAACCTTTTAATCCACTCTTCCTGTTTTCTTATATTCTAGCCATGTTTGATTTCCAACTCATGCTAATCTAATGTAGATGTGGTACCTGCGTACTGCACAGTACCACACATCACACACCTTTATAACACATGGATATCAGGCACTGTCTCAATAGAATACAAACT
>LR750944.1:4870-25027 GCA_902729485.2 Mus minutoides | reverse complement strand
TATATATATATATATATATATATATATATATATATATATATATATATATATACATATGAACAAGAATAATGAAACCAGGCACCAATTTGAAGTTACACACACAAAAACAATGGCTAAACTCAAAAGAATAGGAATTTTAAATTAAGTTTCAGAAAGGCATACGATCCCATGACTAGGAAGATGAAAAATATACTAAAGTAGCTTTCATTTATAATTCGAACATGCTTAGACATGCAAATCATTAGATTCTGTTAAGATTCAGAGCACGGCTACATTTTTGTAAAGGAATAGATAACTTGGCTCTTTATAAGTTCAAGAAGTCAGGCTATACATGGTGACACATGATTACAATCCCGGGAATTGGTGAGCTAAAGCAGGCGGATTGTAAAGTCTGGCCAGGCTGGGCGACTCAGGAGACCTTGCCTAACTAATGCAGACAAAATCAACCCACTCCACATCTCACGTTGATCCTTAGCACAACTGACATACTCTGATATTCATCTGGGTTTTCTCTTGTAATTACAATACTGCCCACTAGGCACGGAGTCAGACCTGGGAATGTACAGATATTTTCATTCTCATCATACTTTTACCAACGTTCAACTTTGTTTTTAGCAGACTGTACTCTAAATTCTCACGACCTATAAAAAGAACTTTTAAAACCTACACTTGATTGTATGAAGAACACCCTTTTATGTTCTTCCTGGAGCATAGCTCAGGGTTAAGCCTGCAGTATATGGACATGTGCCGTTCATTTCAGGTTCCTTCCTGATGACACTGTGTTAGAACTTAAAGGGAAATGTTGGCCTTTACTTTTTTTGTTTGTCTGTTTTTGTTTTTTGTTTTTTGAGACAGGGTTTCTCTGTATAGCCCTGGCTGTCCTGGAACTCACTTTATAGACTCAGAAATCCACCTGCTTCTGCCTCCGAGCGAGCGCTGGGATTAAAGGCGTGTGCCACCACACCTGGCAGCCTTTACTTTAAAAGCCATTAAAGCAAACATTTGAAGATAGTGCATCTAGATGTAATAAAAAATGTACAAGAATTATTTAATTTGTGAAACTAGGAATCTGCCATACCAAAAGAGCAAGTTTACAGTATGCATAGCAAACAAGATTTCTGTGTAACCATGTAGTTAATTTAAGGCTTGTGTAATAACAGATGTTTAAGAATTAGGACTCCACTTAGGAAAAAGATTTACATACACTTTATCTAAGGACAAATTACTGAATGATTGAAGGAGGCCTTTTCTTTTTTTCTTTCTTTCATTCTTTCTTTTCTTTCTTTTTAAAAAATTAGATATTTTCTTTATTTACATTTCAAATGTTATCTCCTTTCCTGTTTCATTACCCCCTATTTCATTATTCCCCCCCCCCCCCCCGCCAACCCACAAACTCCTGCTTCCTGGCCCTGACAGTCCCCTACAATGGGGCATCTAGCCTTCACAGGACCATGGGCCTCTCCTCCCATTGATGACCAACAAGGCCATCCTCTGCTACATATACAGCTGGAGCCATGGGTCCCACCATGTGTACTCTTTGGTTGGTGGTTTAGTCCCTGGGAGCTCTAGGAGTACTGGTTAGTTCATATTGTGGGTCCTTTCTCTAGCTTCTCCACTGGGGACCCTGTGCTCAGTCCAATGGTTGGCTGAGAGCATCCGCCTCTATTTGTCAGGCACTGGTAGAGACCCTCAGGAGACAGCTAGGTCAGGCTCATCAGCAAACACTTCTTGGCATCCACAATAGTATCTGAGTTTGGTGACTGTATATGGGATGGATCCCCAGGTGGGGAAGTCTCTGGATGGCCTTTCCTTCAGTCTCTGCTCCACACTTTGTAACTCCTCCTATGGGTCTTTTGATCCCCCTTCTAAGGAGGACCGAAGTATCCATATTTTGATCTTCCTTCTTCTTGACCTTCAAGTGGTCTGTGAATTAAATGTTGGGTATTCTGAGCTTCTGGGCTAATATCCACTTATCAGTGAGTGCATACCATATGGGTTCTTTTGTGACTGGGTTACCTCACTCAGGATGATATCTTCTAGTTCCATCCATTTGCCTAAGAATTTCATAAATTCATTGTTTTTAATAGCTGACTAGTACTCCACTGTGTAATGTACCACATTTTCTGTAACCATTCCTCTGTTGAGGGACATCTGGGTTCTTTCCAGCTTCTGGCTATTATAAATAAGGCTGCTATGAACATAGTGGAACATGTATTCTTATTACATATTGGAGCAACTTCTAGGTATATGCCCAGGAGTGGTATAGCTGGGTCCTCAGGTAATACTATGTCCAATTTTCTGAGGAATCAGCAGACTGATTTCCAGAGTGGTTTTACCAGCTTGCAATCTCACCAGCAGTGGAGGAGTGCTCCTCTTTTTCCACATCCTTGCCAGCATCTGCTGTCACCTGAGTTTTTGATCTTAGCTATTTTGACTGGTGTGAGGTAGAATCTCAGGGTTGTTTTGATTTGCATTACCCTGAAGACTAAGGATGTTAAACATTTCTTTAGGTGCTTTCCAGCCATTTGGTATTCCTCAGTTAAGAATTCTTTGTTCAGTTCTGTACCCCATTTTTTTTTTTTTTAAATAGGGCTATTTGGTTCTCTGGAGTCTAACTTCTTGAGTTCTTTGTATATATTGAATATTAGCCCTCTATCAGATGTAGGGTTAGTAAAGATCTTTTCCCAATCTGTTGGCTGCCGTTTTGTCCTATTGACAGTGTCCTTTGCCTTACCAAAGTTTTGCAATTTTGAGGTCCCATTTGTCGATTCTTGATCTTACAGCAAAAGCCATTGGTGTTCTGTTCAAGAAATTTCCCCCTGTGCCCATATCTTCGAGGCTCTTCCCCACTTTCTCATGTGTTAGTTTCAGTGTATCTGATTTTATGTGGAGGTCCTTGATCCATTTGGACTTGAGCTTTGTACAGGGAGATAAGAATGGATTGATTCGCATTCTTCTACATGCTAATTGCCAGTTGAGCACCATTTGTTGAAAATGCTCTTTTTTCCACTGGATGGTTTTAGCTCCTTTGTCAAAGCTCAAGTGACTATCGATGTGTGGGTTAATTTCTGGGTCTTCAATTTTATTCCATTGATCTACCTGTCTGTCACTGTACAAATACGATGCAGATTTTTATCACAATTGCTCTGTAGCACAGCTTGAGGTCAGGCATGGTGATTCCACCAGATGTTCTTTTATTGTTGAGAACAGTTTTGTGCTACCATAGTATTTTTTGTTATTCCAGATGAATTTGCGAATTGCTCTTTCTAATTCTCTGAAGAAATGAGTTGGAATTTTGATGAGGATTGCATTGAATCTGTAGATTGATTTCGGGAAGATGGCCATTTTTACTATATTAATCCTGTCAATCCATGAACATTAGAGACCTTTCCATCTTCTCAGATATTCTTTAATTTCTTTCTTCAGAGACTTGAAGTTCTTGTCATACAGATATTTCACTTTCTTAGAGTCACACCAAGGTATTTTATATTATTTTTGACTATTGTGAAGGGTGTTGTTGCCCTAATTTCTTTCTCAGTCTGTTTAACCTTTGAGTAGAGGAAGGCCACTAATTTGTTTGAGTTAATTTTATATCCACCTACTTTGCTGAAGTTGTTTATCAGGTTTAGGAGTTTTCTGGTGGAATTTTTGGGGTCATTTAAGTATACTATCATATCCTCTGCAAATAGTGATAGTTTGACTTCTTCCTTTCCAATCTGTGTCCCATTGAGCTCCTTTGTTGTCTAATTACTCTTGTTAATACTATATTGAATAGGTAGGGAGAGAATGGGCAGCCTTGTCTAGTCCCTAATTTTAGTGGGATTGCTTCAGGTTTCTTTCCATTTAGTTTGATGTTGGCTACTGGTTTTCTGTATATTGCTTTTACTATGTTTAGGTATGAGCCTTAAATTCCTGATCTTTCCAAGACTTTTATCATGATGGGGTGTTGGATTTTGTCAAATGCTTTCTCAGCATCTAATGAAATAGTTTTTCTTTAAATTTGTTTATATATTGGATTACACTGATGTATTTCTGTATATTGAACCATCCCTACATACCTGGGATGAAGTCTACTTAATCATGATGGATGATCGTTTTGATGTGTTCTTGGATTTGGCTTATGAAAATTTTATTGAGCACTTTTGTATCGATATTCATAAGGGAAATCAGTCTGAAGTTCTCTTTCTTTTTTGGGTCTTTGTGTGGTTTTGGTATCAGAGTAATTATGGCTTCATAGAACGAGTCGAGTTGAGTTCCTTCTGTTTCTATTTTGTGGAATAGTTTGAGGAGTATTGGTATTAGATTTTCTTTGAATGTCTGATAGAACTCTGCTCTAAACCCATTTGGTCTTGGGCTTCTTTTGGTTGGAAGACTATTAGTGACTTTATATTTTCTTAGGGGATATGGGACTGTTTAGATCAGTTATCTGATCCTGATTTAACTTTGGTACCTGGTATCTGACTAAAAAATTGTCCTCATTCAGGATGCTACCCTCCGGATCCATCCATTTGCCTAGGAATTTCATAAATTCATTGTTTTTAATAGCTGTGCAGTACTCCATTGTGTAAATATACCACATTTTCTGTACCCATTCCTCTGTTGAGGGACACCTGGGTTCTTTCCAGCTTCTGGCTATTATAAATAAGGCTGCTATGAGCATAGTGGAGCATGTGTCTTTATTACCAGTTGGAACATCTTCTCGATATATGCCCAGGAGAGGTATTGCCGGAACAACAATATGAACTAACCAATACCCCCAGAACTCGTGTCTCTAGCTGCATATGTAGCAGAAGATGGCCTAGTCAGCCATCATTGGGAAGACAGGCTCCTTGGTCATGCAAACTTTATATGCCCCAGTACAGGGGAACGCCATGGCCAAGATGTGGGAGTGAGTGGGTAGGGGAGCAGGGCGGGGGATGGGGGAGGCTATAGGGGACTTTCAGGACAGCATTTGAAATGTAAATGAAGAAAATATCTAATAAAAATTGGAAAAAAATTGTCCATTTTATCTAGATTTTCCAGTTTTGTTGAGTATAGGTTTTAGTAGTATTATTTGATGATTTTTTGAATTTCCAGTTTCTGTTGTTATATCTACCTTTTCATTTCTGATTTTATTAATTTTGGTACTGGCTCTGTGTTCTCTGGTTAGTCTGGCTAAGAATTTATCTATCTTGTTGATTTTCTTTAAGAACTAGCTCCTGGTTTTGTTGATTCTTTGTATAGTTCTTTTTGTTTCTACTTGGTTGATTTAAGCTCTGAGTTTGATTATTTCCTGCAGTCTACTCCTCTTGGGTGTATTTGCATCTTTTTGTTCTAGAGCCAATGCTAGTGTATGCTTTCTTGTTTCTTTTTGGAGGCACTCAGAGCTATGAGTTTTTCTTTTACCACTGCTTTGTGTCCCATAAGTTTGAGAATGTTGTGCCTTCATTTTCATTAAATTCTAAATAGTCTTTAATTTCTTTATTTCTTCCTTGACTAAGTTATCACTGAGTAGAGCATTGTTCTGCTTCCATGTGTAAGTGGGCTTTCCATTGTTTTGGTTGCTACTGAAGACCAGCCTTAATCTGTGGTGATCTGATAGGAGGCATGGGATTATTTAAATCTTCTTATATCTGTTGAGGTCTGATTTGTGACTGATTATATGGTCAGTTTTGGAAAAGGTACCATGAGATGCTGAGAAGAAGGTATATTCTTTTGTTTTAAGATGAAATGTTCTATAGATATCTTTTAAATTCATTTGGTCCAAAACTTGTTAGTTTCACTGTGTCTCTGTTTAGTTTGTGTTTCCCTGGTCTGTCCATTGATGAGAGTTGGGTGTTGAAGTCCCCCACAATTATTGTGCGAGGTACAATGTGTGCTTTTAGATTTAGTAAAATTTCTTTTATGAATGTGGGCACCCTTGCATTTGGAGCATAGATGTTCAGAATTGAGAAATCTTGGTAGATTTTTCCTTTGATGAATATGAAGTGTCATTCCTTATCTTTTTTGATGACTTTTGGTTGAAAGTCGATTTTACCTGATTTTTGTCTTTGACACTGAGGTGCATTTCCTGAAAAAAGCAAAATGCAGGGTCCTGTTTATGTATCCAGTCTGTTATTCTATGTCTTTTTATGGGGAATTGAGTCCATTGCTGTTAAGATATATTAAGGAATAGTGATTATTGCTCCCTGTTATAATTGATGTTGTTTTTATGTTGTTCATTTGGGCTTGTTGAAAGATTACTTTCTTGCTTTTCTAGGGTGTAGTTTCCCTCCTTGTGTTGGCATTTTCCATCTATTATCCTTTGTAGGGCTGGATTTATAGAAAGGTAATGTGTACATTTGGTTTTGTCATAGAATATCTTGGTTTCTCCATCTATGGTAATTCAGAGTTTTGCTGGGTATAGTAGTCTAGGTTGGCATTTGTGTTCTCTTAGGGTCTGTATGAGATCTGCCCAGGATTTTCTAGCTTTCATAGTCTCTGGTGAGAAGTCTGGTGTAATTCTGATAGGTTTGCCTTTATATGTTACTTGACATTTTTCCCTTATTGCTTTTAATATTCTTTCTTTGTTTTGTGCATTTGGTGTTTTGATCATTATGTGACAGGAGGAATTTCTTTTCTGGTCCAATCTGTTTGGAATTCTATAGGCTTCTTGTATGTTAATGGACAGCTCTTTCTTTAGGTTAGGGAAGTTTTCTTCTATAATTTTTTTGAAGATATTTACTGGCCCTTTACGTTGGAATCTTCACTCTCTTCTATATCCTTAGATTTGTTCTTCACATTGTTTCCTTGATGTTTTGGGTTAGGAGCTTTTTGCATTTTCTTTGACTATTGTGTCAATATTTTCTATGGTATCTTCTGCACCTAAGATTCTCTCTTCTATCTCTTGTATTCTGTTGGTGATGCTTGCATCTATGACTCCTTGTCTCTTTCCTAGGTTTTCTAACTTCAGTGTTGTCTCCATCGTTTTGTTCAGTTATTTCACCTATTTGTTGTGTTTCCCTGTAATTCTTTAAGGGATTTTTGTGTTTCCTCTTTAAGGTCTTCTACCTGTTTACCTGTGCTCTCTTGTATTTCTTTAAGGGAGTTATTTATGTCCTTCTTAAAGTCCTCTATCATCATCATTAGACTTTAAATCAGAGTCTTGCCTTTCTGGTATGTTGGGGTAACCAGGGTTCACTGTGTTAGGAGAACTGGGTTCTGATGATGCCAAGTAGTCTTGGTTTCTGTTGCTTATGTTCTTACGCTTGCCTTTCACCATCTGTTTATCTCTGGTGTTAGCTGGTCTTGCTGTCTCCGACTTAGGCTTTTCCTTCCTGCAATCCTGTGTGTAAGTACTCCTGTCATTTCTGGGAGGAATTTGGGTATGGAGAGCTGTGGTATAGGGTCAGCTCTGGGGTACAGAGTCCAGAAGGATCCTCTCCCCAGCTGATCCTTGGTTCCTGTGACCTGATGACTCTGTAAGGGTCCCTCTTGGTTCAGGAATTTGAAGAGAAGTGGTGGTCTTACCTGTGCTCACAGGTGTGTAGGCACTCCTTGAAAGATCAGTTCTTTCTGGGAGGGATTTGTGTATGTAGCTCTGTGGCACAGGATCAGCTCTGGGTGCAGATAGAGAGTGGAAGACTTCTGTCCCAGGCAGCCCCTTGGTTCCTGTGTCCTGAGGGTTCTGGGCAGGTTCCTCTGAGCAGCATGGGTGATCCTACCTACACTCATAGGCCTGTCTGCACTCCTGGGAGGCTCTCTCCCTCCAGGTGCTACTGGGTATGGAGCCCCGTGGCTGAGGATCTCCTATGGAAGGAGGCCTTTTCAACAGTGTCTGACTGGGTTACTGATCATTATCACCAGAAGAACAGCCTCAGACATTGGGAATGGAGGGTGGCTAGGAATTAATCTGCAGTTAACACACTGTGCCATGCATACAGGGCCACAACCATTCATCCACAGCAACATGCCGTCTCCTTACCTGTAACTGTCACACCATCACCTTTACAGTCTTTGGCCATTTCCTGTACATGAGCTTCTTCATCCATAACTACCTCTTTGCCTGATAATTTTAAATAAGCTCGTAGAGAAGATGGGGCCTTGACAGCAATAGAACCTGTGGCAAATTTAGAATGAAACAATACAAATAAATCACATTTAAACTTAATTGAAAATAAAACTCTCCCAGGAGTCACAGTATCCTCAAGGCACTCACCCATCCTGACTTCTGTCAAGAGTATGGGCATCAGAACATAATGAACTTCTAGCTCCTCTTTTGCTAAAATCCTTACACAGCTCATCCATGAAAAAAAAAAAAAAAGAGCAGTAATTTACCATACAAGTGGCAAAGACAAAATATGCTAACAGTGACTATTTGCAAAGAGGCAGACAATCACCATTTTGGCTTTCTGAAGCCCCACTATCACCCCAATTCTACAAGTGAGGATTTGTTCAAGTTCCCAGACAGATAGTGGTAGGTATGGTGCAGTGTCTCCAAAGCCTGTGACTTCAGTGACTCTGGATTTCACACACTGTGACCTGCTCACTATGCCCCATGAGCCACAGGATCCTGTACATTTAGTTTCACTTGGAGTATAAGGAAGAAAATAACAAGATTATTTGGATTCCAAATGACTAATGTTCCTTTCAGGTCAGCTATAGGCTTTAAGTTCTGACAGAAAACACTCAGCTTTATGTTCAATACAGGCTGGTGGTTAGTCTAAAGGAAGATTCTAAAGGAATAAATCAGGAAAAGTACCCTATTAGCTGTGAGATCCTTTATCCTACTATCATGTAGGTCTCTGCAAATCTCCCAGCACAATATTATTTCACCAGCTTCCTCCTGCTTCTCATCAAATTTAGAGCCTTCTGCCTTAAGTATCAGCTCATCTCTGGGACAAAGAGTCAGGATGACATACACTGTGAATGGTTCTTTTAGAACTTACTTAGATATGAATCACAGTCTCCTTCTAGTCCGCTCACCATCAACTTATTTGTTCAGTAACTTCACACCATCTTGCCCTAATGGCAGCAGGAAGTTCAGGTTAAGATGGACTTGCAGGGGTGAAGAGATAGCTCAAAGGGTAAGCCACTGAGCCATCTTTCTGCACAAGCATGAGGACTGACAACTTGTTTAAAAAGCAAGGCATGCCCATGCGTGCTGTAACCTACTGCTGGGGAAAAGGGCAGGAGGCAGGAGGACTGCTGAGACTCCTGCTGGCTGCTAACTTTCTTTAGGTTCAATAAGGGACTGTGTCTCAAAGGGTTACGGTGGGGAGCACCATCCTCCTCTGGCCTCCATTCACTCTCATGTGCACACACACCATGCATGAGAGACTTATGAACTCTCATGCATACAAAGAGAGAAGACCAGAAAGATAAAACCGGTATGGTAACCAGCTGATACTATCTTCTGAAAAAAAAAATTCAAAAGTGAATTTATGCCAAAATTGCCACAGACTGAAGGCATACTGTGTGAGGACTACTCATCTTCTCAGGACATGCTCAGTGGACACATCAGCACAGGGAAACGCTGCCTCCCAAGCTCACACACAGACTTTCTGAATGAATGAATAGTCATCTTCATGGTCAGTTTCTCGGAACAAATAAGCATTCCAATATTTTTCCTCAGCCCACAGGGCTAAATGGTGAAGACCTAGGAGACTCAATAGCTGGCTCTGTACTCCACAGCAAGACAGCGGCAAAGCTGGAGCAGATTGCCATGGTGCTAAACTAAGCACGAAGCAAAAGAATCCTGAATAATAAAGAAGGTAGACATCTTTGTTTCTGGTTATCTCTAAACTGCCAGGAACATGGTTTACAGTAGGAAAAAAAGTTATAGTACTAATCAAATGTTATAATATCATATACTATTTCAATGTTGATAGAACAAAGCTGTAACTAATATCTTAAGTGGATGAAGAACAACAAACTTCAAAGTTAAAAAATGCAGCTTATTTTGAATTTTTATACACTGCACAATGCAAGAAAAAACTTTCACAGAAGAGCTGTTTATTGAAAACTTCTTTTCCCCCCATTCTGTTACTAGTTACATTCATGGTTAATCGCTTCTCTCTTGAGTTTTCATAGGACAGTAAAATTATATGGCTACGGTTTTTTAATGAGAATGGCCCCCATAAGCTCCTGTGTTTGAATGCTTGTTTGTGCCCACCAGTTGGTGGGGCTGTGGGAAGAATTAAGAGGTGTGACCTTGTTGGAGGAGGTGCGTCACTGCAGGCTGCTTTTGAGGTTTCAAAAGCTCACCATTTCCAGTTAGCTCTCTCTGCTCCAGCACCATGCCTG
Source organism: Mus minutoides (assembly GCA_902729485.2). Lineage (NCBI taxonomy): Eukaryota > Metazoa > Chordata > Mammalia > Rodentia > Muridae > Mus > Mus minutoides. The sequence continues at coordinate 14,764 of LR750944.1, read as the reverse complement.
CCTGCCTGCCTGCTACCATGCTCCCCACCCTTTGCAACTGTGAGCCCCAAATAAATGGTTTCTTTAATATGTTGCCTTGGCGATGTAACTAAGACAAAGTTGGCAGTTTCATGAGGAAGAGATCATACCCTATTTTAAAGGAAGCAAGCCAGGGCCATGGGAAATCTTCCTATGTGCCAGCCACAGTTTCAGGCTGCCTTTCGTGCTCAGTGGCTCTCCCTTGCTCCTGGCAAAGCAGCCTGACTGGACAGAAGATTGTTACATGAAGTTAACAATGGCAGGAAGTAGTTTGTGAGAGGAAATACTACCTTGGAATACAGGGTCCTATCCTAGCCAATAGGCAAAGGATTCTATATACTGTTCTCAGTCTTTTGAAGCCTTCCATACAGAGATCAATTTTCTGCACCTCAGTTGCTTCTACCCATACAGCTAAGCTAGGCTGTCACTTATCATCATGCACATGTAAATGGCGATATATACAATTAGTTTTCAGAGGAATAAAAAGTATATTTAAGATGATTCTTTAGATGCATGCAACTCATATTCACCTTTCCACTGAATAAAAACTATACAATTTTAAATAAAATATGTAAACTCAGAATAAGTTACCTGTATGAAAAATTATACAGACAAGCACATCAGAAGTCTGCTTCAGAGAGCCTTTGTGGAGACATTTTGGGACTGTGCTTTGAAGTCTACAAACATTCTACAGTAATGGCAGGGGAAGTTCTCTATAGGAAAATGTTAACGTAGTGATTTTTCCCTACAACGAATACTCTCATTTCTTATACAACAAAACTGAAAGATCCACACAGGAACATTAAAACTTCTACAGTAACAGTCAAACTATAACAACATTTTGGTTTGTCTTACAAATAGAAAGTTTTAATCATGGCCGGATGTCCTGAACAAGGATTTCTGATTGGCTTAGAGAGCTCAATAACAGTAAATCACAATCTACTAGAAGAAAATTTCCTGAAGTCACTGTAGAAAATCTGAGCACCTGCCTCCCAAATATTCCATCATTCTCTCACATTCCAGCTATTCACCAGTCTCACACTGCAGTCAAGCTGTGACACTCCAGCTGGCTCACCTTCCTCTGTCGTCAGTGCCACTTTCCCCAGCTGACTGACATACACATTTATGGCACCCTGATGACTGGAGGCTTTTAGACATCCACAGGACGAATCTGAGGGAAAGAAAACTGTATCCATGACTGTTTTTAATGGAGTAAATGGAATTAAAAACAAAATAAAAAGCCCTGCTTTGACATTTATGTAAGAACCTACAAATCTTGAAAGGCTTTAGATTTTTCTTATAATAACATTATTTTTATCAAAACACATTAGAAATTTAGAAACCTATACCCAGATAACTAATAAAACAGAATTCTGAATATGCATTTTAACTTAATTTTTATGTGTATAGTTGTTTTGCTAGTATATATGTCTATCTACCACTTGCAGGGCCAGTTCCCACAGAAGCCAGAAGAGGACATCTGGTTCCCTGAACTGGAGCTACAGAGTTGTGAGCCATCAGTGAGTGCTGGGGATCAAACCCAGGTCCTCTGGAAGAGCAGTAGCCAGTGCTCTTGACCATGCAACCATTTCTCCTGCCCCATAGCTCACCTCTTTTTTTTTTTCTTCCATATTTAAAAAAAATTAGATATTTTCTTTATTTACATTTCAAATGCTATCTCCCTTCCTAATTTCCCCTCTGAAAATCCACTATCGGCCCCTCCTCTACTCCCCAACCCACCCACTCCCATTCCTGGTCCTGGCATTCCCCTATACTGGGGCATAGAACCTTTACAGGACCTAGAGCCTCTCCTCCCATTGTTGACCAACTAGGCCATCCTCTGCTACATATACAGCTAGAGACACAAGTTAGTGTGTTATAATTGGCAGCCAATGCCAAGTCCAGAAAGCACCGTTCAAGTATCTCATCTACCCTCATACTGACAAATGTAGTAACTTCCAGAATGAAGAAAAGTTAGTGAGAAATCGAAAAAGTTCATATTTTTCCCTTTCAGCAAACCTGCTGCCTTAAGAGTAACAGGTCAACCCCCCCCCCCCCCATTTCGTGCTCCAAACATCCGGGCACCTTCACCCATCGCCAGAGGAGAGGTGGCCACCCGAAAGGGCTGTGACCTCCCCAGAGCAGGTGAGGGAGCCATCTTGGCTCCCAGGTCCCTCTGAGACCAATCTGGGCAGATCACCTCATGGACTGCAGAGGGTGAGCAAGCAGACTGCAGAAGCGACATAGCTTCTGGGATAGACCCCTGTTTTGGGCTCCAGACATCCGCCACAGGAGAGGTGGCCGCCCTGGAGGGCTCTGACCCCCCAGAGCAGGTGAGGGAGCCATGTTGTCTCCTGGGTCCCTCTGAGACCAGTCTGTGCAGGTGAGTGCACAGAGTGGAGAGGCAACCCATCTTCTGGGACAGGCCCTGTTTCAGACCTTCATCATCAGCCAGGAGGCAGGTCTGAATACCAGACCTCTCTGCACCTTCCTTGCAAGGGGAGAGCTTGCCTGAAGAGAGTACTCTGACTACTGAGACTAAGAAGAGAGCTGGACTCCCAGGACAGCTGACAGAGGCTAACAGAATCATACCAGGAACAGGCTCCATCCAGAGACAACTATAACAAATAACACCAGAGATTACCAGATTGGGAAAGGCAAAAGTAAGAATCTTACCAACCGAAACCAAGACTACTCACCATCATCAGAACCCAGCACTCCCACCTCAGCCCATCCTGGATACCCCAATACACCCGAAAAGCAAGATTCAGATTCAAAATCATATCTTATGATGCTGGTAGAGGACCTTAAGAAGGGCATTAATAACTCACTTAAAGAAATACAGGAGAATACTGCTAAACAGGTAGAAGTCCTTAAAAAATCATAGGAAAACACTGCTAAACAGGTAGAAGTCCTTAAAGAGGAAACACAAAAATCCCTTAAAGAGTTATAGGAAAGCACAACCAAACAGGTGATGGAATTGAACAAAACCATCCAAGGCCTACAAAGGGAAGTAGAAACAATAAAGAAAACCCAAAGGGAGACAACTCTGGAGATAGAAACCCTAGGAAAGAAATCTGGAAACATAGATGCGAGCATCAGCAACAGAATACAAGAGATCGAAGAGAGAATCTCAGGTGCAGAAGATTCCATACAGAACATGGGCACAACAAAGAAAATGCAAAAAGATCCTAACTCAAAACATCCAGGAAATCCAGGACACAGTGAGAAGACCAAACCTACGGATAATAGGGGTAGATGAGAATGAAGATTTTCAACTTAAAGGGCCAGTAAATATCTTCAACAAAATTATAGAAGAAAACTTCCCAAACCTAAAGAGAGAGATGCCCATGAACATACAAGAAGCCTACAGAACTCCAAATAGACTAGACCAGAAAAGAAATTCCTCCGGACACATAATAATCAGAACAACAAATGCACTAAATAAAGACAGAATATTAAAAGCAGTAAGGGAAAAAGGTCAAGTAACATATAAAGGCAGGCCTATTAGAATTACACCAGACTTCTCACCAGAGGCTATGAAAGCCAGAAGATCCTGGACAGATGTTATACAGACCCTAAGAGAACACAAATGCCAGCCCAGGCTGTTATACCCAGCAAAACTCTCAATTACCATAGATGGAGAAACCAAAGTATTCCATGACAAAACCAAATTCACACAATATCTAACCATGAATCCAGCCCTTCAAAGGATAATAATGGGAAAATACCAACACAAGGACAGAAACTACACCCTACAAAAAGCAAGAAAGTAATCCTTCAACAAACCTAAAAGAAGACAGCCACAAGAACAGAATCCCAACTCTAAAAACAAAAATGACAGGAAGCAACAATTACTGTTCCTTAATACCACTTAATATCAATGGACTCAATTCTCCGATAAAAAGACAGACTATCAGACTGGCTACACAAACAGGACCCAACATTTTGCTGTCTACAAGAAACACACCTCAGGAAAAAAGACAGACACTACCTCAGAGTGAAAGGCTGGAAAACAATTTTCCAAGCAAAAGGTCCGAAGAAACAAGCTTGAGTAGCCATTCTAATATCGAATAAAATTGACTTCCAACCCAAAGTTATCAAAAAAGACAAGGAGGGGCACCTGGGTGGTCCATCACGTAATCAGCCACCAAATGCAGACACTACTGTATACGCCAGCAGGATATTGCTGAAAGGACCCTGATATAGCTGTCTCATGTGAGGCTTTGACAGTCCCTGACAAATACAGTAGTGAATGCTCACAATCATAGGGCAGAACACAGGGTCCCCAATGTAGGAGCTAGAGAGAGTACCCAAGAGCTATAGGGGTCTACAACCCTATAGATGGAACAACAATATGAACTAATCAGAAAACCCAAGAGCTCATGTCTCTAGCTGCATATGTATTAGAAGATGGCCTAGTTGGCCATTATTGGGGAAGAAATGCCCTTGGTCTAACAATGTTTATATGCCCCAGTACAGGGGAATGCCAGGGCCAAGTAGTGGGAGTGGGTGGGTAGGGGATCGGGGCGGGGAAGGGTATAGGGGACTTATGGGATAACACTTGAAATGTAAATGAAGAAATTATCTAATTAAAAAAAAAGACAAGGAGGGGCACTTCATTCTCATCAAAGGCAAAAATCTACCAAGATGAACTCTCAATTCTAAATATCTAGGCTCCAAATGCAAGGGCAGCCACATTCATTAAAGAAACTTTAGTAAAGCTCAAAGCACACATTGCTCCTCACACAATAATAGTGAGAGACTTATACACCCCACTCTCACCAATGGACAGATCCTGGAAACAGAAACTAAACAGAGACACATGGATACTAACAGAAGTTATGAAACAAATGGATTTAACAGATATCTACAGAACATTTTATCCTAAAACAAAAGGATATACCTTCTTTTCAGTACCACATGGTACCTCCTCTAAAATTGACCATATAATGGGTCACAAAATGGGTATCCACAGATAGAAAAATTTTGAAATTATCCCATGCACCCTATCAGATCACCACAGACTAAGGCTGATGTTCAATAACAGCATAAATAATAGAAAGCCAGCATTCATGTGAAAACTGAACAACACTCTAGTCAATGATACCTTGGTCAAGGAAGAAATAAAGAAAGAAATTAAAGTCTTTCTAGAGTTTAATTAATCTGAAGCCACAACATACCAAAACTTATGGGACACAATGAAGGCAGTCCTAAGAGGAAAACTTATAGCTCTGAGTGCCTCCAAAAAGAAACTAGAGAGAGCATACACTAGCAGCCTGACAGCCCACCTAGAAGCTCTAGAACTAAAGGAAGCAAATTCACCCAAAAGGAGTAGATGGCAGGAAATAATCAAACTCAGGGCTGAAATCAACCAAGTGGAAATAAAAAGAACTACTCAATGAATCAACCAAACCAGGCGCTGGTTCTTTGAGAAAAATCAACTAGATAGATAAACTCTTAGTGAGACTAACTTGAGGGCACAGAGACAGTATTCTAATTAACAAAATCAGAAATGAAAAAGGAGACATAACAACAGAACCTGAGGAAATCCAAAACATCATCAGATCCTACTACAAAAGGCTATACTCAACAAAACTGGAAAACCTGGATGAAATGGACAACTTCCTAGACAGATACCAAGTACCAAAGTTAAATCAGAATCAGATTAATGATCTAAACAGTCCCATTTCCCCTAAAAGAAATAGAAGCAGTCATCAATAGTTTCCCAACCAAAAAAAGGCCAGGACCAGATGGATTTAGTGCAGAGTTCTATCAGACCTTCAAAGAAGACCTAATTCCAACTCTCCTCAAACTATTCCATAAAATAGAAACAGAAGGTACTCTACCCAATTCATTCTACGAAGCCACAATTACTCTGATACCTAAACCACACAAAGATCCAACAAAGAGATCTTCAGACCAATGTCTCTTATGAATATCGATGTAAAAATACTCAATAAAATCTTCGCAAACCGAATCCAAGAACACATCAAAATGATCATACATCATGACCAAGTAGGTTTCATCCTAGGGATGCAGGGATGATTTAATATACGGAAATCCATCAATGTAATTCACTATATAAACAAACTCAAAGACAAAAGCCACATGATCATCTCGTTAGATGCTGAGAAAATTTGACAAAATCCAACACCCATTCATGATAAAAGTCTTGGAAAAGCTGGGCGTGGTGGCGCACGCCTTTAATCCCAGCACTCAGGAGGCAGAGGCAGGAGGATTTCTGAGTTCGAGGCCAGCCTGGTCTACAAAGCGAGTTCCAGGACAGCCAGGGCTATACAGAGAAACCCTGTCTCAAACAAAACAAAACAAAACAAAACAACAAAAAAAGTCTTGGAAAGATCAGGAATTCAAGGCCCATACGTAAACATAATAAAAGAAATCTACAGCAAACCAGTAGCCAACATCAAACTAAATGGAGAGAAACTGGAGGCAATCCCACTAAAATCAGGGACTAGACAAGGCTGCTCACTCTCTCCCTACCTATTCAATATAGTACTTGAAGTCCTAGCCAGAGCAATTCGACAACAAAAGATCAAGGGGATACAAATTGGAAAGGAAGAAGTCAAAATATCACTATTTGCAGATGATATGATAGTATATATAAGTGACCCTAAACATTCCACCAGAGAACTTGTAAACATGATAAACAACTTCAGGGCACTAGGTGGATATAAAATTAACTTAAACAAATCAGTAGCCTTTCTCTACAAAAAGGAAAAACAGGCTGAGAAAGAAATGAGGGAAACAACACTCTTCACAATAGTCACAAATAATATAAAATACCTTAGTGTGACTCTAAGGAAGTGAAAGATATGTATGATAAGAACTTCAAGTCTCTGAAGAAAGAAATTGAAGAAGATCTCAGAAGATGGAAAGATATCCCATGCTCATGGATTGGCAGGATTAATATAATAAAAATGGCTATCTTGCCGAAAGCAATCTACAGATTCAATGCAATCCCCATCAAAATTCCAACTCAATTCTTCACTGAGTTAGAAAGGAGAATTTGAAAATTCATCTGGAAAATAAAAAACCTAGGATAGCAAAAACTATCCTCAACAATAAAAGAACCTCTGGAGGAATCACCATGCCTGACCTCAAGCTATAGCAAAAACTATCCTCAACAATAAAAGAACCTCTGGTGGAATCACCATGACTGACCTCAAGCTGTACTACAGAGCAATTGTGATAAAAACTGCATGGTACTGGTACAACAACAGACAGGTAGACCAATGGAATAAAACTGAAGACCCAGAAATGAACCCACACACCTTTGGTCACCTTATCTTTGACAAGGGAGCTAAAACCATCCAGTGGAAAAAAGACAGCATTTTCAACAAATGGAGCTGGCACAACTGGTGGTTATCATGTAGAAGAATGGGAATTGACCCATTCTTATCTCCTTGTACGAAGCTCAGGTCTAAGTGGATCAAAGACCTCCACATAAAACCAGAGACACTGAAACTTACAGAGGAGAAAGTGGGGAAAAGCCTCGAAGATATGGTCACTGGGGAAAAATTCCTAAACAGAACAGCATATGCTATAAGATCAAGAATTGACAAATGGGACCTCATGAAATTGCAAGGCTTCTGTAAGGCAAAAGACTGTCAATAAGACACAAAGGCCACCAACAGCTTGGGAAAGGATCGTTACCAATCCTAAATCTGATAGGGGACTAATATCCAATATATATAAAGAGCTCAAGAAGCTGGACTCCAGAAATTCAAATAATCCCATTAAAAAATGGGGTACAGAGCTAAACAAAGAATTCTCAAGTCCGGAATATTGAAGGGCTGAGAAGCACCTGAAAAATGTTCCTTAATCATCAGAGAAATGCAAATCAAAACAAACGAGATTCCACCTCACTCCAGTCAGAATGGCTAAGATAAAAAATTCAGGTGACAGCAGATGCTGGCAAGAATGTGGAGAAAGAGGTACACTCCTCCATTGCTGGTGGGATTGCAAGCTTTTACAACCACTCTGGAAATCAGTCTGGCGGTTCCTCAGAAAATTAGACATAGTACTACCGGAAGATCCAGCAATACCTCTCCTGGGCAAATACCCAGAAGATGTTTCAACTTGTAATAAGGACACATGCTCCACTATGTTCATAGCAGCCTTTTTAAAATAATATTCATAAGTTGGAAAGAACCCAGATGTCCCTCAATAGAGGAATGGATACAGAAAATGTGGTACATTTACATAATGGAGTACTATGCAGCTATTAAAAGCAATGAATTTATGAAATTCTTGGGCAAATTCTTGGGATGTATCTGGAGGATATCATCCTTAGTGAGATAACCCAATCACAAAAGAAGTCACTTGATATGCACTCACTGATAAGTGGATATTAGCCCAGAAACTTAGAATACCCAAGATACAATTTGCAAAACATAAGAAAATAAAAAAGAACAAAGACCTAAGTGTGGATATTTCATTCCTCCTTAGAATAGGGAACAAAACACCCATTGAAGGAGTTACAGAGACAAAGTTTGGAGCTAAGACGAAAGGATGGACCATCCAGAGACTACCCCACCGAAGGATCCATTCCATAATCAGCCACCAAACCCATACACATATGCCAGCAAGATTTTGCTGAAAGGACAAAATTTGGTCTAGCTATCTCGAGTGAGGCTATGCCATTGCCTGGCAAATACAGAAGTGGATGCTCAGTCATCTATAGGGTAGAACACAGGACCCCCAATGGAGGAGCTAGAGAAAGTACCCAACAGGCTGAAGGGGTCTGCAACCCTATAGGTGCAACAACATTCTAAACTAACCAGTACCCCCAGAGCTCGTGTCTCAAGCTGCATATGATGCAGAAGATGGCCTAGTTGGCCATCATTGGGAAGAGAGGCCCCTTGGTCTAGCAAACTTTATATGCCCCAGTACAGGGGAATGCCAGGGACAAGAAGTGGGAGTGGGTGGGTAGGGGAGCAGGGCAGTGGGAGGGTATAAGGAACTGGAACTTTGGGGATGGCATTTGAAATGTAAATAAAGAAAATATCTTAAAAATAAAAAAAGAGTAATAGGTCACCCACATAGGTTTACTGCATTTCTGAAAGGGGCAGCATGGATGTGGAACAATCACTGGGAGAAAGAAGTCTGCTTTATGTATTCATTTTCATGCTGGAACACAACAATCTTAACTTACATGGACTCAAACTTCCCAACGTCATCACTGTCTCTTGTTTTCAGTAGACCAACAGTTTACAGTCAAGAAGAAATGAGTCAGACACAAGAAAACTGGAGGTTGGCTCAAGTGTCAGTGCTAAGGTCTTTCCCCTTCCTCCATAGCACAGAGCGTTTACTAATATCTAGCCTTCCTGGCCTGGAGAGTCTGAGCACACTCTTTTCAGGAGCCTCCCTTAAAAGCATTTTTTTTTTTGACACTTAACATTTTAATTATCAATTCATGAAAATGCAATGATAAATAATCATGTACAAGAACTCTACCTTTTTTTTTTTTGAAACTCTGAACTCAGTTCATGAATACAGACAGAAAGCTCTGCAGACAGACACAAGGAAATTGCAGAGCTTTTTGCCAGGGTTGCTTCCTGTGTCTAGTTTGGCCTCAGCACTAACTCTTTTATTATTAGATGTTTTCTTCATTTACATTTCAAATGCTATCCCCTTTCCTAGTCTTCTCTCTGAAAATCCCCTATACCCTCCCTCCCCCCTCCCCCTATTCCCCAACCCACCCATTCCTACTTCCAGGCCCTGGGGTTCCCCTATACTGGGACATAGAACCTTCACAGGACCTAGGGCCTCTCCTCCCATTGATGACCAACTAGGCCATCCTCTGCTACATATGCAGCTAGAGACAGGAGCTCTGGGGGTACTGGTTAGTTC